>JAXQGL010000047.1:600000-755249 GCA_037039815.1 Umbelopsis sp. M5902
TTGTTAGGTTTTTGGTTCAATACGATTTAGTTCGCGTTGTCCCCTTTGCCAGTGTGAAGAAATACATGTTTACAAATGACACATGGCGTGTGTAAGTTTCCAGTGAATTATACTCGTGGCTAGCTTGAGAATTTAGGGCCATCAATAATAATCCAGCCTTAAAAACTCTCCAAAAGATATAAACGGCCAGAGTCGGAAGGATTATCGATTCTTTTCAGAAAGACTTTTCAATGCCACAAAGTAAGTCGCCAGTTATTTTGTGATCCGGGTATTCATTGGAAATACTAAATACAGTACACTCAGCTACTACCTTCGGGATTAACCAAGTACGCAATGCTTATTAAAGTGCGCCAACATAGTTCCCTGTATTTGAAAACAAAACACTTGGAGAACCCGTTCATCTCAAATGGTGGTGATCAGGACGAATTTGATTTTCCTTTGCCATCCACCACACACTTTCTTGTATATGGAGAACAGCAGCAACCTGGATCACCGCTTAATATATTTGCTACGCTATCACATGAACCACAAGATTTCAACGATATCTACAAACGTGTTGATGGAAACTCGGCTACTGTGAGCAATGACACTTTTCATCAAAATGCGGCTCAACGTCTAGAACAATGCATGGTAGATATATTACAGCGAAGTGGGCTTAAACGATTTTTGGATGCCAATGTTCCGGTAGGCGCAAAAAGGACGAAGCATGAGCAAAGGCAGGATGAATTAGAGTATGTCAAAACCCTCGATAAAATTCGATTGGAAAATTCCAAAACAATGCCAGAACGACTCATCATGAAGAGCAAACCGATCAAACAAAAGAAAGTTACCATGATCACGACTCCTACTGTAGTAATTGAAGATCGAGAGGCAACTCCAAAGCCGCGTACAGATTCAGATGAGGAGAAGAAAGCCGCTGGCCAGATGAAACGTCCTACAAAGAGTATGCCGATATTACGTGATGCCAATCAGCAGGATGTTATATCTACAGCGGAAGGACAGCATAGTGGTCGACGAAAGGAAGAAACATTTGAGGTGGAGAATAAGAAGATCTTGAAAAAGATGGTGTGGGACAAGCTGCTTAAACAGGGATACATCAAAAGGGACGAAAATACCAAAGCTTACTACCATCAAATTTACCAAAGCTCACAATTCGTTCTTGTAAGTTATCTTAAAGTAAGCCATCAATAGAGGTGGGATGAATCTAATGCCATTATATTTCCTTCAGAGAAATGTCATCAAGCTGAATATCTTATCTGTTGCATCTATGGAATCAGTGGTTGATAGACACTTTGATTTCTATGCCAACATGGAAAAAACCGCCGCATCAAGTGAATTTGATCCAGCTAAATAACCATTTACCTGGTGAAAACTGGCTGCGATAGGAAAATTGTTTCCAAAGACATACGGCGTTTGCTTATTTTGAGTCGCTTTTCGTGTTTTCATGTATTTGCGAAGGGAGGTAGCAGATCTTCAAATTATCCGGTAATAATTTTGTAGGAAAGGCCGGAGCTTCGGACTGTGACTGGGGCACCGGTCTCTCTTCTGCTTTGAACGGCAGGTGTACATATAATATATTTCAAATTGCTGCGCTGAAACATCTGTATAAAAATCCAATAAACGCAACTTTCTACATTCATAATGATTCATGACTTGGATGCTCTTCGATACCCGGATTTAATACCGAGATATATCTCAAAATGTCCTTCTGCAGCTTGCAGGTTCTTGTGCATCCGGGTTACAATGTGCATCAAGGCAATTTCATATTCCGCCTAAAAAGCGTTTTCCGACACTTGCCGCCAAAATATCGGACTGGCCGTACCCTCGCTCGCTCTTTGTCCGGCTAATCATACTTATACACCCGTACAGGGCAAAAGCTTTAAAGTTGGGTCAAAAAAAAAATAGAAATTATATAACGGTAAGCACGTACGGCTACAATATCGGTCCAACAGCACAATGACAATGCTCTTGCCAAAACTCAAGTCTTGCTTCTCGAGTGTGTCTCTTCCCGATTTCCAATTGAGTTGTTTCTTACGTTGCTTTCACCATGACAGGACCTGCCGATATGAACTCACACGCGACCCTAGACTACTCGTTGCTGTCACCTAATCTCAGTGACATATTAAACGATGACCACATTTTGAAATTTTATCAAAGTGTAAAGGAGATCAAATCTCAGCAATCCCCAACCAAAACAGCCGCCATGTTCTTCGCGTTGTGCCACGCTCTGAACCAACAAACCACGTTCCTGAAAGTCCCGAACATGAATCGCCTTTTGTTTCGACAAGACGACAAGTGTTATGCTGTTGATGTGGCCGGCACTGGTCAAGAATCGGTTGATGCACTCACTGAATATTGTGTGGATGTCATGAAATACGAGCACTCTGCCTCCAATGCTTTGCTTCAGGACGCCATTGGTATGACTTCACGTCCCGCCAATAGCGGTCACTCGTCGCCACACTCCGAGCCTGTTGTCAATAGCAGAGCTCAATCCAGAGCCGAATCAGTCAAAAGAGAAGTTTCATCTCCAGCGACCACTTCACCATTATCGAAGAAGGCAAAACCGAGTATCAAGGACAAGTCGTATGAAGAAAGAAGTAAGATACCCTATCAAACCTAGCCTCACAATATGTAACAACTTTTGTCCCGTCCCCTCTAACCAAAATGCTTACCAATTTGCAGAGGCTGGTATTCTCAATGATCTATTACGTATCCAAGATGGCGAACTCAAAAACATGGCTAGTGTAGTGGGGAAGAGTGTCAAGCAAGTCATGAGAGGTCAAATTCCTGATACAGATAAAGACTTGGATGCGGCTGCTCGATTCACAAAGTATGCCAACACATCCGCTCATATGGAGACAGATTTTGCACCGAGAAATGCTGGAGTTTACTACAATTATGAGTACCATCAGCTTAACACATCTTACCGGGAATATGAGAAAATAGCGGCGACTAAATTGCGACCAGATGCGGCTTCGGATTCTCGAGCGGTCACCATGCAATGTCGCGCAGATTTGGAAAAGTATATCAAAACCACCAACTGGGAAGCCATCAGGCGACGTCTGACCATCGGAGAGCGGATCACTGCCCTCACTACAATTCTGGGTCCCGGCTTTCTACTCCTGAGCAAACACGTTTCTGGACGAAAACTGCTGCATACGTTCAATGCCGCGGAGTGGAGCAAGTTCATCAGCGATTTGGCTCTTCCTGACCACGCCGAAGATGTCAAGGCTCTAAAATGGAAACTCGGTCCAGGGAATATCTTTTAAAATGCCAATCAAAATTATGTATAATGAACTTCTTTTACTTGTAAATTTCCAAAAAGTCTTATTTTCATCACAGCATTTTCTATTTTTCTGGTACCACGGGCCACTTTCAATCTTGGTTTTAGCTCGCTGTTACAAAGTTATAGCAAACTTGAATCAAAAAGTTAAGATATTTCGATGTTTTCTCATGCAAGGTTTGGAGTCTACGACATACATCTTCCTGTTAATGAGACAGACAGTGGCTATAGCAAATAAACCGTAATATATCTAAACGCAGTTGTTCTTCTTATCTTTTCGGGGTGAATATAGAACTAAAACTTTTTATTCGTTATATATAATGTGGTATTGGGTTTGTAGTGTGGTACGGTGTTGCATTTGACCTTGCATTTAACCTCCAGCTTGTTTGATCTCTGCTTCATAATCCGCTTCGGCTCGAGTGCGCTGATGGTATGCATCTTTTTCAGCATGATCACGGCCAATGGCATCGTCTTCCACATCAACAGCATCGTTGTCACGATGAAGGAACCAGAAGATAGGTGTGATGACGAACATGACAGCGCTGATACCAGTATACATCCAAGTTAGCTTAGGATCGACTGTGACTGGGACAAGAGCGAATCCTAGGACAGAGGCGACACATGTGGTAAACAGGTAAGCGGCCATGACAATGGACTTCATGGATTCGGGAGCTTTCTTGTATGCGTATTCAAGGCCAGTAATGGAAGCGAAAATTTCAGACAAGGCGATGAAAAAGTAGGCGGGAAGCTGGATAGCAGCGGAGATGTAGTTTGGTCCGTCAGCTTCACCGACATGGTCATAGTAAGGCGGCGACTTGTAAATCATGCTCTGCACACCGGCAGCATAAGCAATGGCAATAGAGGCAAGCAAAAAGCCAAGCGTGATACGAAAGACGGGCCGCATGGGGATGCCCATTCTACGAAGACCCGGGTAGACAATACGATCCATAAGGGGAATGGTGATTAGCAATGTCAGACCGTCAATATTGGAGAGAATGTCATTAGGAACTTTTCCAGTCCACATAGTTCCAGCTTGAGAAATCAAGTTGTTGGTCATTTGATTATAACACAACCAGTAGATAGGGTACCAGCAGAAGACTGCACAAGCTTTCAAAGCACGCTTGAGTTCATCGACAAAGACATCATCCCAGGTTACTTGCTCGTAAAGGTCGGGATGTGTTTCTTTCAAGACACTGGGCTTACAAGCCGACAAGCCGCCTTTGACCTTATATTTCATTTTGATTAACTTGAAAGCCTCAACAAATACTGAACCACGAGGAGGAACACGGACATAATAGTTGCGTCCCAAAACAACAATACTCAAGGCCGGGCTGAGTAAGACCGTTGGTTAGCAATGAACATAATACCAAAACCCCGACATATTGAAAACTTACATGAACATGAGAGTGGGTAGAAGATATGCGCTCCAAAATCCAATATTTTTCTCGAGATTAGTCGTGGCAATGGAGGACATACCACCAATGTTGATACCCCAATAGAACATATTAAAGATCTTTTGATAGGTTGCTTGTGGTGTTACTATTACTTGTTCACCGCTCTTCAAAGTTCTAATATAGGGCCTGGTAGATTGATATTGCTCGGCAACGAGGGGAGAGACATTGGACTTAATACCGCCGGTACCTAAACCTACGACGACAAGACCCACGACGAAACCAGGGAAAGAGGCACCATTTGCGATAGCTGACGGTGACGAGGTTGCAGTGATGATGATCAAGCCAACCATGTAAATTGAACCGAAAAGCAAGATGGTTCTATACTTTCCCAAGTACTGGTCAGCAACGATAGCACCAATGATGGGAGTTATGTAGCACCAGAATTGGAAGAATGTCGTAAGGGCCGTAGCAGTTTGTTGTCCTCGGCCAAGAGCACCAGGCTGCGCGGCGGGATCTTTTTCAATGAAGAGGTACAAGCAATGAGTATCAGGAAATTTGATTCGTAAACTTGAGCGCATAACTTACAGCTAGCAGGTGCAGGGTTTTGAATGTAGTTTTGGAATGGTCCACCCAAACCATAGTATGTGAAACGTTCACAGAACTCGATTGCAATGACAAGGTATGCTGATCTAGGGACCGAATCAGCTATCTCTCTCATAGTCTGCCAATCTTCAGCAGTAGGAGCGGGACCATATGCATCTTCCTCGGCCAGATCAAGTGGACGAGTATCCTCCACATCATCCTTGATTACTTCAACGTTTTTCTCACTCATGAAGGATGATCAGCAAAAGAGAGTGAAAATAATATGCAAATTTGGCTGACTTGTCAATTTATATTAGATAGCGCCACGGATAACAGCAATTTGGAAGCTCACAGGACCACGGTGAAGTGGCTAGATGATTACGGCAAGACATTAAAATTAAAGTTGAGATAAAATGTATTACATGATGATTTGGTTTAGCTTATACGGTTTAGCGGAGGGTTCGTTTCTGTTTGATAAGGTCTAGTCTACCACTGGCACAAGACTGATCGAAGTAACACAATACCTTCGGTTTTCAAGCTTCCATAAATTAACTGATATACTTGATTTGCTCTGTAGATCCCAGTTCATAAACATATTAGCAATTTATATCATGGGGTGGCGGCGGAAGCTACGTTAGTATAAAATAGTTGATAAGAGGTATAGAGAAGAACGAATTTTCCAAAATTCCCACTGCTACTCAATAGGGAAAGCCATGGGCATTAGGTTTTCTCCTACGCCGCGGCGACGTTATTGATAACCAAGCGGTCATTACAAAAGCGTTATCGCAGAAACTGTGAGCTGACATGAAATTCCTATAACGTTAAATTTGTACTTTGTGGCAGCCAACTCCCGTATGTACAACTTTAAATCACAATATATGTGAAAATTATCACACAGCTTTTTATTTAAAGGGTATTCAATGATCTCTTGATACAGTCTTATGAATTCTTCATCCCGCATAAAGATCTCCAATTTAGCATAGTACAACGTAAGTAATAAAAGAAGAAATGTCGTAGATAAGTTCTCATACAAAGGGACAGTGAAGTTACACGAAAGATCAACTTACTGTGGTTTTGAGGTCCAGCTGTTATAATTTGTTTCTCAGCAAGTAGAGATAGCAGATGTTCAGACCCTAAAACCAATTAGATGCCAAGCTCTGCGTTCACCAATCTCTTATATACAAAATGAGGCAAATTAAAGCTTGAGGTATTCGCGCGGATCCGCACTTGATTCAATAATTTTGACATCGTACAATATGGCTTTCATCAGTCTCACACAGCACCGCGTTTGCCACATTCAACACTCCGATCTATTATCCCACAGGCTATCAATATTACCTGGCACAAGACCTTGTAACGTTCAAAACGACAAAATGATTACTTTCAAAGTTTTGGGATAAGCAGTAACAGCTTAAGCAAATATTTTTGTCGCGCGAGTCATAAAATGTTACGAGACAAGCTCCAAGTTGTAATGCTATCTATCGAATCGCAGCTAGGCAAAAGTTGTTGCTCAAGATCTTAAAGTACTGGAAGCCAGTTGTACAATTATTTCGTGTATTCGGAGAACTTACCAAAGATAGGGCTTGCAGGTGGCGTACAATACTTTTGGCTTAAATTACATACTTCAGGTGTTAAGATCAATACGACTTACGGCACACGACCGGCCACGCTGTCAAAATTCATTTTCAGCCAGGAGTGAAACTCTGGTGGTTCTGTTAAGCTGTGTTAACCAGATGCTATCTTCAGTGATTCAGCAGATACTTCATGAAATATCGTTGCGTAAAAGCTTATCAACAGTCCAAAAAGAAATTTTTCCTTTTCCAGGATTTGATCTTCTCATTTTTATATTTGTCACTTTATGCTTAAATCGTATACAAGTCTTACAACCGTGACGCGATTCGTATCAGCAAAAATACTTGATCAGCAAAAATACTTGATTAACAACTACATGAGATCTTTGCAATAACTTCACTCCAATTCGAATTATCAGTTCTTTGGAATATCACCATAGTCAGACCAACTCTTTTGGTCATTATCTTGGCGGATGATTTTGAAAACTGAACTGTTATGCATACTGCAAAGGCATCTCCAGACAGGCACATTTTTTTCAATACTGTACTTTTTGATCTACAAATCGGGTTTTCGTCAACAGCAAACGATGATTGAAAGGATTGTCTGTTATGCTGCTAGATCACGTCATACATTACTGCCCACAAAATCAGGAGAAGGGAGTGGGTCAGGTGTATTCGCAATAAGTTCATTATTAGACATACTATGAAGTCAACGGGATCGAAACAGAAAATCAATTACTTCTTCTTTTCTTTTTATCCTTAAACATGACTTGTGCTTTAGGTACAAGCAATCTGTTTGGGTACTCTGAACAACAGCCTTCTGACAAAACATTTCACGACTCCTCCATCCTCAACAGACCTGATGCTTACTATACAAGGGTATTCGAATCTGACCAATCGGAAGTTCAAGTGACTAGGAAAACACAATCTCATAAGCGACGAAGGAACCGTAGGAAGGACAAGCTGGTATTAGCTTATGGATCCTTCTTGATATCAGTAAATGTAAGTATCAGGTTATCATATCTCGTTAAAAGGTCAGAGAAAAGGCAAGATAAAAAAAAAACTATATTTTTAATTGAACCCCTATGACCCCAAAATTAGAAATTGAATCAGCCTGTAACGTTCAACTCAAACGGGTTTAAGGAGCGTCTGGCGATCAAAGACATTCGACAGTTCTTACTTTCTTGCCTAGCTGATGGCGTCAAACCTTCATGGGTTCATCTCAAAAGTGGTCATCAAATCCGAAAATTCGTGGTAGTGCATGTGCCTGGTTTTGACAGCTCTTGCTTTGACCTTCCATATGACAGTCATGATTTTTTCAAGATTGATGATTTTACCACATCATGTTCATTTATCGACTACATGCCTTTTGCAAGCGAACTTTTTGGCGAGGTCGTTGCGTTGAAAAATGCCAAAGAACTACATCCCGTCGAAGAATTCTGTCAATGTCCATTGTCAAACGCAGAGCGACAGCGTCGAGCTACTGCCCGTCGAGCAAGTATGTTTGAAAACAAGACGTCGCATAGAGATTGAAGATTGCTTTCTAAATTTGTTTGCTTTTTCAAAAAGAGTCCAAGTCTGCTATACAATTTACACTTGAGGATTGTACTCTAACACTAGATGAGATGCTTGAAGCAGGATATCCTATTCATTCGAAATTATTGGGACATAGTAACCTTCCAATATCCTGGGTGGAAACTAGCCGACGACGACCACACACGAATGATATGAAGGTTGAGAGTCCAAACGTGATTGCCATAGACTGTGAAATGTGCTTGACAAGCAGTGGACTTGAGCTCGCAAGAGTATCATTGATTGACTACGCCTGCAATGTTATCTTGGATGAGATGGTACAGCCTTCTCATCCAATTGTGGATTATATGACACAATATAGCGGCATCCGGCAAGCGAATCTCGAGGGGGTGACGACGACCCTAAAGGATATACAGAACCGCTTATTAGATATCATTGATGAAGACACCATTCTTATTGGGCATAGCTTGCAGTGTGACTTGAATACACTCAAGCTCGCCCATCCACATGTCATTGACACCAGTCGGTATGTATGCTAGTATAATGGGAGGGTGTATGTTATAGAATTTACTGACTTAATGATTCAGTTTATATCATCATCGCAATGGACCTCCGCCTCTTCGACCATCTTTAAAACACCTGGCAGCTCGGTATCTGGATCGAAATATTCAGGGTTACGGCTTGAGCTTAGAAAGTGGTTCGGAATTAGGTCATGATCCTCGTGAAGATGCCTTAGCAAGCTTAGATCTTGTCAAGCTTAAACTCGCTCGAGGACCAGAATTCGGACTGTATGTTAGTAATGCCGAGTCCATCTTTAGCCGGCTGGAGCGACGCCGTCCGCCTCGATATGGCGCTATACTTTCATCCAATTCATCTTCACGACCATCCATTTACACGCAACAAGCACAATTAATTCGCCAATGTGGCGATGATGAGCAGCTTTTCAACGACTTGATAAGTCATGTCGGAAGTTATGACTTTACCTGGGCCAGCTTTAAACCAATCACGCTCAGCAAACATCATACCCCTCCATACATTAACCATTCGGATTCTCCTCCAAAATCTGAGCATCAAGATACCCCTCCATCATGTAAGAACGACGCTTTAGCTACATTGGATCAACGCCTACAGGTTTTGTACAGTTATTTGCCTACTGGCACTGTGCTTGCGCTAATTGGAACAGCAGATGCCAAGAAACGACATAGGCAAGTAATAAAAATTTGAAATATGCAAATGCGATATTTTGGCTGATTCTTACTCTCTATACTCTTAAACAACAGTACTCCTCCTTTGACACCAATAAGTGATTCACCAGAGCCAGATCTCAAGCAAACATTCAAGCACACTAACGTTTGTTTGTTGAAAGTGAAATAAAAAGAACTAGCTTTTATTAATGTCTAATGGAGCTGATATACAGATGGTAAATTAAATGAGAGGAATCTGTGGTACAGTAAGTAACAAAGATTGTGAGGAGGATGTTCAACATACTCCTTCAGGATCATGTAGCGTTAATATGTTTTTGGAATCTTTCATGTGGTATGTGTGGTATTGGGCTTTCCCTTGAAAGCTTTCTACAACTCCTTCCGAGAGCTCAGACTCCTTTTTGAGCACATTCAATGCCCATCCAGTTACCATCAAGCCCGGAGGACGACTACCCCCTGCGCTATCCAAGACTTGGCAAATGGATTTCAAGGTACCGTAAACCACTCGTTGATCACTGCAGCTCGCTCGCTCTAAAATCGCGCATGGCAAATCCGAAGGATAGCCCTGATCCCGGACGAGATCTTCTGTGAGATCTTTGAGTCGATGTACAGCCATTAGAAAGACATCGGTTCGCTTGGAATCATACGTTGGCAATGGGGCAGACGAGTTGCGGGCACCAGTGCCTGTGGTAACCAGAAATTGTGAAGCAACTCCACGATGTGTCAAGGGTATACCACAAAGCAATGGGGCAGCTGTAGACGACGAGATGCCCGGAATGACCTTGCACTCATGATTATGCTTGCGGAAAAAGAGGACTTCTTCACCACCACGGCCAAAGAGATAGGGATCACCTTGCTTCAGACGTACGACATTCTTGCCTTGTGACAGGGCTTTCAATGCTTCTTGGTTGAACTCCTCTTGTGCAGTATCAGCATTACCGGGAAACTTTCTTGCAATCTTTAGCTCACATTTGACCAATGCAATAACTTCGGCTGGCACAATTTTATCAGCAAGCACCAGATCAGCTTCCTTTATAGCATTCACAGCTGCCACGGTCAACAAAGATGGGTCTCCAGGACCAGAACCAACCAAAGTCAAGGAACCATTTGATGTTCTTGGTTGCGAGGGTGCCTGCATGGTATCACCATCTCCATTCGCAGTGGGCATAAGGGAAGGTAAACCGCGGTTGTTTCCTTCCAAGCTCTCATAACCTTCATCATTATTGTATAACTCAAGTAATCCTTCCATCTCTTGTTCACTCAAATAGGCTAGTCGATCCAAACTCCAATATTCGCAAATCTGAGCAAGCCAGTGCATACGCCGAGAGCTCGCAGCATCACTCGGGTCAGAACTCCTGATACGTTTCCTAAGCGTGCCCACTCGGTCTACTGCCGTGCCTATATTCGGCGGCAACGAGGATGCAATTTGGCGGCGGATGCGGCTGGATAATTTTGACGCCTTACCATTAGTTGAAACAGCGACTTGCAGGGACTGATCCCTGTGAGTTGAAGTCATGAAAAAGTCGCAAAGCTCACTAATGTCTGCAACATTAACAGGCACTTTGGATGCCTTACATGCCGACACAATGACTCTTGCCCTGTCAAGATCCCGGATACAAACAAAAGCCAGGTCAGCATTCTCGACATGACTTGGCTCGAATTCAGACGCTATCCAGTTAACTTGGCCATGTTCAATTCGAACCAATAACTCTTGGCACATGGTAGATTTTTCACCGACTAATTCGACATTGGCATCGGCTTCCAACGCTGAGAATACTCGACTGGCAGCAACTGTGTTGTTTCCGACCACCAAAATCTTCTGCTGCTGACACTGCCAGGCAATCATCAAAGAGCCACCCTTTTGAGGTTGGCGAATTGCAGATGTCATTATGGTGTATAGAGAGTGGGGAGAAGCAGTAGATGGAAAATAAAGATGATGGACGATTTATAAACATCACTTGTGTGATTGATTGTTGTATATCGCGCAATACAGTGATCAGCAGTCTAATTGGCTGTCAGCATTGAAAGACCGACAAAGGTAAAAAATTAGACATTCGGACTTTTCTCAAACTGATAAAACATCACCAAACTCAATGACCTTACGCTTACAAGAAGAAGCTGCTTCATGATTGTATAAAGTATGACCATTCATTAGAAGATTTGCTTCGAAAACACCATAAAAGCATCAGATAATGTATATATAGATTGTTCAAGTGGGAAAGTGTCCTTTTTCCGGGGCTTTACTCCCAAGTAATGTATTTACAAACAAAAAATCATAGTGTTGAAAGCATTATCTATCTTATTTCTTCTCTGGAAACTCGCCCTCCAAAACATTTTTGTCGGATGTATCTAAAGGTTTTCCAGTGCGTTCCTCGTGGATATCAGAAGCTCTTTGAGCATCATCTTTGGCGGTCTCCAGTTCAGTATGGTAACGAGCATTGTCAATGAGTTCTTGCTCTTGAGTCTAAACACGTAACACGAAGTAAATATAGATGTCAATACGAGATATGCTGAAATCCCATCAAGTTGTCATTAGGTTTACCTTTTTCTCAGATTCGGTTTGCTTGGATTGGTATACGGAAGACATGATTGAAAAATTGACATAGAACACAGGAGTTCTAACGGTACTTTTATAGTGGCAATCTATACTTTCGTCATAGCACCGTAATTCCATGGGTATAATTACACTGTTTTATTGGGGATCACATCATTACTATGTAGCAGCGGGACCGACACGTTATTCATCCAGCTCATCCAGCTCGTCCTCATCCATGGCTTCCAAGTTGGATTCCTTTGTATGGGTGTTGGGTGCCTCATCTTCGCTAGCATGTTGATCGGAGTCACCGGCTTCTTCTTCTGAGCCAGGGTCATTTTCATTCTCATTATCGCTCGCCTGCGAGTCGTATTCTAAAGCATCTTCATCACTATCGCTTGGCTGAAAGTTGTTATCATTCTCATCGTCATCATCATCGTCTACAAGTTTCTTTGCTGGAGTCTGGCCAGCATTTGGCCCTTGTCCTTCGCCATCATCGTCTTCTTCATAACCTTGTTCATCGGGCTGAAGCTTTGGTAGAGGGGCTTTTCGCTGTTCACTCATACTATTGTCGTTTATTCTATGCTTCTTAATGTACGCGTCAATGACGCCATATTCTGTTTGATCAAGCATCGAAAATTCATACGATGCTCCTTCCTCGGACTCTTCATCACCTTCATTGCTTCTCTTCACGTCTTGAGCAATACCCAAAGGATATTTGCCGTTGCTCATAGTGAGAGTAAGATTGAATGTTCGTTGTGTCACATCATGTATGCTGCTAGTGTACAAATCTGTTAACCGGAAGAAAAGGGTAGGCTTTTTGAACCCATAGAATATGCCGCCAGGCAGGAAGAAGAGATAGCCTTCGCTCGTCTTGCGATACGCTTTCACACCAAAATTTTCCTGTCGTTGTCCAGTGGGAGTTTTCTTGATGGAAACAAAAACTGAGAGATCTGGTCTCACTATTTGAGGGACCTTGACTTCAGTTGAGAAAAAATTACAGGCCTCGTCAACAGTAATAGATTTGCGGGAGTCACCAGTTTTGAGATTGGCGGTTCCATTATTAGGCAAAGTAAACACTATGGAGTTCTTTTCAGGATTTTTGTAGAAGAGAATAAATGTGTACACGGGCTTGGCTTTCTCTGGTGTTGGCACACACACCAAAGTGTCCAAATCGTTGATAGAAATGACTTGTTCAAATTGAGACTTGTAGTTTTGTATGATGATATATCGCTCGCCAATCAGCAGCTCCATCTTTTTTCGCTCTGGCGAAGTAAAGGATAGTTCTTCGATTCTATGTTTTGGGTTGGACCGTACATCAGCCGCATCCTTGTTATCGTCTAGTGATCGCTTCGCTGATTTGGCGCCGGTTGGATCGCTATTGGCGCGTTGGAGAAAGTGGTTGATTAACCTCTCTATGATGGCTTCGCTCTCTGGAATCTTGACTATAAATTCTTCCACATCTGATTTTAACGCTGGATCATCGACGTGTCGTAGTTGACCACCTGTCATTGTCGGTGTACTGGTGAGTATATAAGCTCCTGGCGATGCTTTGCGTTTGAGGACCACGATTGTGACACGCAAAAAAAATTCAGCTCAGCGGTAAGTGAGAAATGGCACTGATTCATGCTTGGATTGAAGCTGCTATCGCTAAAAGCGACGTTATCTCCTGAGATTAAGTCATGATTAAATTAACTCTAGAGAAGAACTTGTATGTATCTTGCTACTGATATGACCTTTTTTTTTAATCGATAAATTCATTCGGCCCTGGAGCGTTTACAAATTTACAGTGCCTTTGACTGCCTCAGAAAGCTGTCAGCCCTTAGTACACGTGACCAAAGAAATTTTTGTTATTGCAGAAAAAAATAACCAGCTGTGCCAGACGTATCTTTTTGAACTCTAACAAAAGTAGACAGGTGTGTGTGCTCGGGAATCGACCGAAGAAGTCTCGTTGATCGCTGTATAGAAACTCTGTTGTACTAACTTTACTGTTCGCTAAAAAATTTTACCTCTTGCCTTGTAACTCACTCTCAATTGTACGCTTGGACAAACAATCAGCCATGGCTTCTCGCTTCTTCCGTTCAGCATCTGATAGCGAATCAGAATCAGAGTCATCCGACAACGAGTCCTTCATCTCTGATGAGGAGTTGTCCTCAGACGAGGAAGAGATGGAGTCCGATGACGATCTGAAAAAAGACGATCAGCCCAAGAAGAATCGCTTCTTGAAAGGCGGCAGTGATTCAGACGAAGACTCTGACGAAGAAGGTGGACGACGACAAATCAAGTCCCAAAAAGACAAGCGATATGAAGAGATGGAGGCTTGCGTCAAGTCCATCGAGAATGGAGAAAGAATCAACGACTGGACCTTGATTTCCAATGGTAAATATACGTCGTAAAGGCACAGACAATTTTTTCTCCTGTAACACGCCTGTTTATCGTTGCAAATTTTTCTAGAATTTGAGAAGCTCAACAAGCTTATGACCAAGGCCCAAGCTGGTATTAATGGTATTGTTACTCCCAAGTTTTATATCAAGTGCCTTGTGGAGCTTGAAGACTTCCTTCAAGAAGCTGCCCAAAAAGAAAAGGCTGCTAAGAAGAAGATGAATGCCAACAACGCCAAGGCTATGAATGCTATGAAGCAAAAGTTGAAGAAGAACAACAAGACCTATGAGGACAAGATAGCTCAGTATCGTAAAGATCCTGATTCTATCGAAGAACCGGTTGTTCCTGTTGTCACAAAGGCCCCCAAGAAGAAGAATGCTTTCTTGGCCGATTCTGATTCTGACGATGATTCAGCCGCTGCATCAACCTCAGCCGCTCAAGAGGTCGACGATGGCTTCACCACTGTTGGTAAAGGTGGCAAAGCTGTTGTGGAGATTACTTCTGAAAACTTGCTTCAAAAGCTGAGAGAGGTTCTTGAAGCTAGAGGCAAGAAGAGCACTGATCGTAACGAACAAATTACCATCTTACAACGCTTGCTCAAGGATGCCAGTTCTCCTTATCAAAAGATCAAGGTTCTTCTTACCTTGATTTCCTCCAGATTTGATGCTAACCTTAGCATGAGTGGTTATATGCAAGTTGAACTCTGGCGATCAGTTGAGAAAGAGATCAACCAACTTTTGGAGATTTTCGAAACCAACAAGCAATTCTATGTTCATGAGAACGCTGATGATTTCGATGATGAAGATAAGGATGTCGTTCCTGAAGCTGGAAAGACTGTTGCCATTCGTGGTTCCTTGATCAGTTATGTCGAGCGTCTCGATGATGAATTCACCAAATCTTTGCAAAGCATTGATCCCCACACAACTGATTATATTGACCGCATGCGTGATGAAGCTACTCTTTATGCCATTTTGGTGCGATCTCAAGCTTACTTTGAGAGCTACAAGTTGAACGAAAGCGTTGGCCGTGTCATCATGAGAAGATTGGAACATGTTTATTTCAAGCCTGAACAAGTCATTTCGCAACTCGAAATTTCCACCAAGAACATGCTTCCTTCCAATATCTCATCCGGCATCATCACTACTGAAGATCCTGCTGAACTCGTTCACCAGCTTTGCACGTTCTTGTATCAACAAGATGTGTCTGTTCTCCGCACTAGAGCCATGTTGTGCCATATTTACCACCATGCCCTCCACCAACGCTTCCATGTCGCTCGCGACATGTTGCTCATGTCTCACTTGCAAGAGACCATCCATCAAGCCGATGTCCCTACACAAATCTTGTATAACCGTGTGATGGTGCAACTTGGTTTGTGTGCATTCCGCGATGGCTTGATCAAGGAGTCTCACTCCTGTTTGCAAGAAATCCAAGGTTCTGGCCGACCAAAGGAATTGCTTGCTCAGGGTGTCCAGATGCAAAGATATGGTCAACCAGTTGCTGCTGAACAAGAGCAACTTGAAAGACAACGTCAACTTCCTTTCCATATGCACATCAACTTGGAACTCTTGGAATGTGTCTACCATACTTGCTCTATGCTTTTGGAAATCCCCGCACAGGCTCAAGCTGGCCCTAATAATAAGAAGGTCATCTCCAAGACCTTCCGTAGACTCTTAGACTACAATGAGCGACAAGCTTTCCTTGGCCCACCTGAGAACATTCGTGATCATATCATGGGAGCTGCAAAGGCTCTTGCTTCTGGTGAATGGGAAAAGTCTCGAGACTTGATCATGGCTATCAAGATTTGGGACCTCATGCCAAACACACAAGACATCAAGGACATGCTTGCAAGGTGAGTTGTTAATGAAATGTAAGATCTATATTTGTCAGTTACTGACCTCCCTCTTTTTTGTATTAGAAAAATCCAAGAAGAAGGATTGCGCACATATTTGTTCACTTATGCTTCTTACTATTCCACCATTGGCCTTGCCCAACTTTCACAAATGTTTGATCTTTCTGTTGTCAATGTTTCTTCCATTGTGGCCAAGATGATCTGGCAAGAGGAGCTTTCTGCATCTCTCGACCAAGTCACTCAATGCGTTGTTCTGCATCAAGTTGAGCAATCTCGCGTACAACAATTGGCTCTTCAATTCGCTGACAAGGCTGTCAACCTTGTCGAGCAAAATGAGCGACTATTGGAGCAAAAGAACACTGAGCAGAGACCCGAGCAACAGCAACAACAAAAAGATAGAAGAGGTAATAAGGGTAAGTAAAGCGAGATGAAGTGTTCCATAGCTTCATACAAGTTCCGCATGACTAACTGTCGGACCCACAGGACAACAAGGCAACCAACAGAACCGTAACGCTGTCAGCGGTCAACGTACGTTCCAGCAACGAACAGGTGGTCGTAACAACTTCAACAATGTTTTCGGAAATGCTGTCCGAGGAGGCAGGACGCAGAGTGCTAGACGCTGAAACTCCTGTACATTTTTGTTTCTTTTCTCACATCTTTTTTCACACTCCCCATACACAACTGTGATAATATAAAAAAGCATACATTCTGCAATATTAAGTTATAGGGTCTGAATCATATTGTGATATTGAATAATGGAGCATAAGTATATACTACAACAGAGTAGGATTGTTACAGAATAATGTAAGGGCATAAATACGGGCTAAGCGTATCAAGGGTGTTTCGAAATATATCACTGGCAGGCTGCGCAACCATCAAGTTTGGTTCCGCCTTCGGCAAGACCTCCCAATGTACGATGACGGCCAAAGAAGAAGGCTCCAATAGCTAAACCAGTGACAACAGCGAAGAATAAACCGACATTGAAAGTCATAGTGACAAGCATAAGAGCATAGGAGATAGTAGACTCTACAAACGTGAAAACCATTCGCGAGACATCAACAGAAAGCTTTTTCCCAGAAAAATAACCTTTGAAATCGAGAAAGCGCATCAGTATGATGGTAGTTTAAGAACAAGTAACAGCAGGTAACAAAATCTTATACCCTTCGAACCAAACAGCTTGAATTTTCCTTTACTTTCCTGAGCAGCATTGACTAGCCAGTAACCTTCGCAATTGCTTCGAATTACAGATAAGCCCTGATAGAAGACGGCAATGAAAAAGATGGCGAACCATGCACCAACATATTGACCCTCGTTTTGCGGCACCCAATTTTTAAAGAGGATGTAATCGCGTATACCTTGATGAAAGTACATGATCATACTGGGTGGCAGGTCTGAGCCGGTACTGGACGCACACAATGGGAAGGATGGAGTACTAATGCAGATCGACTTGTACGTACTACACTGCTCCATATCTGGCATGCTGGCGCAGAGTTTGGCATAGGTACTCAAGATATCGCAATTTGGATAACCTCCACCAACAGGGGCGATACAGGCGTCGCAATCAGCCATGGACATGGAACTACAGATGCCTTGTACCAGCTGATATGCTTGTTGCGTTGTTGGCAATTGCGGCAACATCGTACGAGTCTTGCATTCAGCAACAACCGACACATTGCTACAGAGCTTGTTATAGTTTGCACAGCCTGACATCATCTAAAATTATATTTTTCAATCTCATTGGCAGTATTGTCGATGACGAATGGTTAATTGCTAGCTTACTGGCATGTCTTCGACACAAATGTCTGCAAGTAATGAGACGCCATTGCACCATGGCTGGGAAGCGACATCGGTATTGTCTGAACAAATATCACGAACTGTACAGCCCTGAATGATGATGTGGTTAGTACAAAGGTTATCAAAAAAGAAAAAGCATTAAACTCATCTCGAATCATGCTTACCGACATATACGGCATTTGGGAACAAAGGCTATCCAAGCCGGCTGCAATGACACTGGTGTTCATCTGGTAATTAGTACATGATGCCTGGGTGGGGTCATCGAAACAATCGGCCGTAGCCAGACTAACGAAAGCAATAGGCAAAAGTAGCGAGGACAATTTCATGGTAGTTAAAGAGGGTCCTTGTAAGAAAAAAAGGTACCTTAGACCGAGATGGGACCCTTTTTATGTTTGTTGAAATAATTGGCTGTTTGTCTTTGCTGCAGCGCTCTTTTTTGCGATTGGCTGCACGAAAAAAATCCAAATGGATATTCGGATTGCCATAACCCAGCCAATCTCATATCAGCCATTGCTCATTCAATACTCCATCCAGCTCACATGAGTCATATCATTTGCTTCTTTAATACTTTTATTGTAAGCATTTGCCGCTTTATTTCGCAAAATCATCCGGGGTCTGAGGTCATACCAATTACCATATCAAACCCCATATCTCGACTGGTTTCACACTCCTTTGTACCAACCCCAACCAGCAGCACAGCAAGAAACTTCCGTGCATTTCTAACCTGCATAAAGCGGACGTTTTTGATGAGATGAAAGCAATTTTTGACTAGAAAACAGTATTTAGACAATACTAAATGAAAGTATAGGTACAGGGGCGCAAATTCATATCTGGTATACGCACTGACTTGTGGAGCCACGGGTAAGGACTGTCCCAACCCTGTTTGAACATTGGGCACAAAATGAAATTCATTTGACTAAAAGGGTAACCAATCATGGAAAGCGATGCAAGGTATATTTCTCGCTACAACAATGAAAATGTTAAGCAGTTTTGATCTCTTGCCAAATGTGGGCCGAGTGGCTTATACAATCACAAATTTCTGGAAACATGAAACAAATTTGGTTACACCCATCAAATTCTGTAACTAATGTTCTAATGTAAGTTCTAACGTATTTCCTAGTGTGTGCATAATAGTTCCAAGTATGTATCAACATTCAGTTACGTAGCGTGAACGATCTATCATAGTTCCAGTTATGTATCTATAATCCATTGTGTAGCTTGGACGCTGTATATATTTTCAATGGCGATCAAATAAAAGTGAGACAATTAATGATATGAGAGACACCAATACACTACATGATACAGTGAGCTTTATTACAGCTTATGGAATAAGTATTCTTATGCAATAGCGCGGATATAATAACCTGCTCTAGTTTTATGAGGCATGAACCACGGTGATATCAGAGCAAGTGGCAAAAGTGACATTAAGGCTCTGGACATGCCACCACCAACGAAGGGTAGCCTTGCCTGTGATATCAGTGGGGAATTGCACGTTGGCAACATAAGTACCGAGATAACTGGCACACTGTTCGAGAGTAGCAATTTTGGTGAACGATCCATCGCCGGATCCGGAAGCAATATCAATGAAGCAAGTGGAAGCTGTTGAAGTCAAACCGGTCAGTTTTAGGTGTGGCTGTGCTAACAAAAAGCTGCTTTTTAAATTTGCATGAAAACTTACTGGGGTCATGAACTTCAGTGATGGAGTAAGCAAGTTGGGTTTTGGCTCCAGCAACAAAAGTGGCAACCGAGTCTCCAGCAGGCAATTTGTTGCAGGGCAGATCGGTGATAGGAGCGTCAGTAGAACCTTCACGACCAATTGGGATGATCTGATGAACAGAAATTTATAGTGAGATACTGTAAACAAATGGTAATCAAAGAAGAAAATTTCAAGCCATCATACCATACGACCATGTCCTTGTACTGTCCAGGGAGCAAGGGCGAAGATGATACAGAAAGCGAGTAGGAGAGCGGATAAGCGAGCTGCCATTGGAAAGTGTAAAGAGTTGAAAGGTTTGATGGAGTTGACTAGAGATGTGGAAAGCACGCCTGTTTATATAGCTTGTCATTTCATCCATCAGCCCAGGCGGCTCATTACAGGATTGACACCAATTTCGATCTTGTTTACTGTCTCCCTGTTCAAAGCTAAAAATAATTTCCAGTTTAGGTTATTTACTGCAGATGGTTACGCATCCACTCGTATCTTCATGCGCCTAAATCAAGCAAAGGCTTATATAACAGCTGTGGCTATGCTGAAGTGCCTCGGTCAAATTAGAGAGCCAAATGCCGTTATATTGATTAACGATTATGAGTAAGCAATCAAAGCCACCACCAATTTTGGCGGATCACGGCGACGTGCCTCTTTACCGATTATTTGGGCAACCGTCTCACGGCTGTGTCGCCATAATCTGCAAAAGCATCAGCTACCCTTCTCTAAAAAACTTTAATTCTGTGTTTTTTTTTTTTTTACCGCTGGTCACCCAGGGCAATTTGTGAACCAAGAAAAATAACAAAAATATAATGAAGAGTACAATACTACAAAGAAAATACTACAATAAGAAAGAAAATGTAATCAAAAAAGTGGTGGATTGTGAAAATACTATGTGTTTCAGCCCATTAAGCATAATATGATGGTGAAATTAGCATATCAGTCAACAGTGAGAGTTGATCTTCGTCAAACTGTAACATGTCTTCATGCCATGTATCAGAATGCGTCCGTCTAAAATCCGAGAACGTCTTGCGTACCGTAGACTGGAATTGAAGAATTACGCATGTTAACCAATTGTTTTTGTTTATAATGACTCGATTATAAAAGCGGCAAACAAAAAGACCACTTACCTGTATGGCAGCTGGTTCGGATATGCATCCTGCTAGTTGTACGAGAACTTCTGGCATCCATTTGGGTACCTCATATGGAAAGGCGTCTACCAGTGATGAGAGACCAAGTACACCTGCATGCTTCTTTAGTAACGCCTCGTTGTAACCTTCGGGGAGCGGTGCTTTGGCTCCGTTCGATTGTCTAGTCCGCTTTGGTATGTGTGTATTAACCATGAGATTTTGATATTTCTCCTTGAGCACATGGATGGCGTCTCGCTGCGAGCATCGAACCAATCCACTCAGTGTCACTGACGCAAGCTGGCGCACTTCTATTTGTGTATCCATCAACAGGTTGGTAATGACGTCCATGATGCGTATCACTTCGGAGGATTGCAATAAAAATAGATGTTTGAAGAAGAATACTTGCAATATCGGTAAAGCTTTCATTCGTATGTGCCAGCTGTTTGATTCTGTAAGGATCTGGGCAAAAGCATCAACCATTTGAGGTACCAGCGCTGGCGGGTATGAAGTTTGTGCAATAAGATTTAGAACCCCAGACGCCATTGTCTGTAGATCATGATCATCGTTGATATCTTGCATATGAAACAACTCTGGCAGCAATGGCAAGATATGAGGATATGTTCCTGCAACCCTCCAGTTTGATAAAGCTTCATGCAGCCAGCACAACACCGTCTTGCTGGCATTGCCATATTTGGTTGATCCTGCTGTGGCGGTTGGTTCGATCTCCTGCCTCCAAGTTTGGAGGCTCTTGATGATTGTATTTATTCTTTCCTGCAACTGGGAATCTTGAATTGTTATAGGCACAACCACCTGGGATTGACTTGCTTGCAACAGCTCATCTACCGATGAAACGGATGGCACCCATTGTATCTGCAATATCTCATTAAGATTGCCACCGATGACTTCGCGAACTTGTTTGTATGGATGGTGCAAGTTGCCGATATATGTATCTAACAACTCATTGGCTTTTGGAATAGCTCTCCAGGTCAAGGAGATTAGAACGGCACGTACAAAAAGCAATTTGCGTGCTTCCGAAAATGCTGCATATGAAGTCGGATCAAATTCTGCCGACATGATCACGTCAATTAACGGCAATATTCGTCGAGGATCTCTCTGCGAAGAGCAAAACTTGACCATACTCTCCCAGTAAGTCAAGGAATCGGGTGTAATAGCAGCAAACGTCTTCTGCAACAACGGAGTTAGCCACGACCAAAGCCCTTGAATCTTTTCTGGAGACCAGTGTTTGCTTCCTCGAATAATACCAGCAACCAACTCGGCGGCTGCTCGTTGCTGATTCTTTTGATCAGCTTGTGCACACAAACGCTCCAATTCCGGGCGAACAATGTCCAACGGTTCGTCCAATAACATTCCGAAAACACTCTTGTATAATCGAGCATTCGTACCGCTAAATGCATCTTCTTGACCTTTAGAAGTCTCTTGCGACATGTAATTTGTGATCTTAGACCAAAACTCAGCAGAAGTATAAACTTTTCTGAATTGTTCAAACCCATCGCGGCACGCCGATTCGATCTCCAACCCATCCCCACTGTTCAATGAATATGCATCATATGACTTTGGCCAAACATACCAGCCAGTGACCAGGTTGTCAACAAGGTGACAATCGGATGGATCGAAATCTGACGTCCAGCTGCTTTCCAAAAATTGCTTTGTATAATCCGATGGCAAAGGCTTTGGTGTTACTACCTCATGTTTCCGGGGATTGCGTGTTTCTTTAACAAGCAACACTTCAGGGTCACCTTGAGCAAATGTGCGCTGTTTGATGTAAAGCAGGATTCTGCTGGTTGAAGAGATACCAATTTTTCTCATAGCTGGTAACTCAGAGACAATGCATTGATTAGCAAAATCAACCAATTCGGCACTGGGAGGAGCATCAGATCGCAAAAGCAATTCCAAAAAGTTGGCGGCCATGTTTGCAAATCGCCAATGTACCTTGGTATCTCTGAGTAGTTCTAATAAAGAAGACACCAATTCCTTATACGATTTCTCCTCATTTTGATTCCTTTCAGTGACTTTGGCTTTGGCCCTTTGGATCTGTTCGTCAAAGTCAGTGATGGACTGTAAGCCCATATTGGCAACTTCGTCCATCGCTTGCTGAATTTGGTCCGGAACAATCAGTCGGAACCCTGTGCTATTGAAATTGAACACATATTCCACAAACAATTTTCGTACAAGTTCTTGAACAGAGATCTAAACTTCATGGTCAAATGCTGCTGTGCCAACATGGTAAACTTATGGCGGTGACCACTATACCTTATCTTCATGCTGAGTTCGACAGAGAGATACCATGAACTTTGGTACAAATCTCCAATCTCGTAAGCATGATAACATCAGAGTTCTAGAACTCAACAAATACAAAGCTCCCTTGATTCGATTTGCATATACCTCTGCTGAGACTATGAGACTGTTAATAAGTGTGTTCAACTGGTAGTTATAGTATATCTGTAGAACAACTTACAAGCAGGGTTAGGCCGTAGAGTATCCAACAGAGTAGGTACGATATGTGACTTGGAACCAACAAAACATCTAGCGGAATAAGTAAGAGCTGATTGCGCCAATCTGGAAAAAAATCACGATCAATAATTGTTTCGTAAACATAATCTCAACACATGTATGAAAAGTTGCGATCACATACTTTCTAATCTCTGCATAATAGGATAATGAAAGCTCGAGTAGATCGGCGAAAATAGCGTCATGCAGCGGTGCTCTTGCACGGCCATGGGCGTTTTGTTTCAAACGTAACAAATGATGGTTGTATACCCGTCTCACTATAAGCAAATTAGCATGGATGTAGACAAATATGATTTGCAATAGATACAAACATACCAAGTAAGTATCGAGGATATTTTTTGTTACACTCAGGAGTCTTGCTGATATTCTTGGCAAAACTGTATCCTCTACGGCTGGCATCGAATTTGCTCTTCTCGACACCCCGATCTGTCATATAAGATTTAGCAATCTTGATGACAATTTTGATACTCTCAACATCATCTTCGCGGAATTGTTTGAAAAAGGTACACAGGTCGTGAATCAGTGTACCGACGCTGCGACGGAAAGCCTTGGCGGTCTCTGTGCGCGGATCGCTCTTATCTATGAAGCTATATCCAGCGTACAACGTTTTCATCTGATGAATAGTGGAAGAGTCTTCCTCGCCTTGCAACTGATCGTCTGCATTGCCAATATCGAATCCGTCATCGTCAGTTAGTGTTGCGCTACCCAATACACAGTTTCTAACAATGCACAGGACTCTGCAAAGCTCGTTGGTGGATTCTTTGCTGTTGGGGGTCTGAGCATTCATGAGCTCACGCAGGCGTTTCTCTGCTGGAGTAAAAAATGTCTCGAGCAATTCCAAAGCAAAATTCTTCTCATCTTCTGAGGGGACATGCCAATGGATCTTAGGATCGGTGGGATCAGTGAATGCTCCCCAATACAGGTGTTGATTGGCAACGTATTCAGGGTCATTCCATCTGTCTAACGGAACACTCTTACACTCCAGTGGATATATTTCCAAGAGACTCATCAAAGTAAATCTCAAAAGCTTGCCCGCCCACATAAATCCGCGTCGGCTCTTGCACTCGGCTTGCATAAGTTTCAATATATCCACAATATCCTTCTTGTACTTTAGAATCTCGCTTCCAGGCATAGTAAGTACTTGAAAGAGAATACTCTGATACCAATGTAGTGTTGAGTCAGACTGTGACTGATGTGATGAACTAGAATTGGTAGCTAAGGACGAAGCCCCGTGCTCCAATTCGGTCTGAATGTTTTGGATGCAAATAGGAATGAACTTTTTTAAAGCCTTTGAAGGGTTGGCAGCAGTTATGACTGCACAAAGGTATCCCATGGGTCGCAAAGCATTGGGAAGAACTTGCTGGGAAGCGAAGTCTACCACCATACGAAGAGCCAGGTCATATAACTTGTCCGAGATTTGATTGAAAATCACTTCACATGTATGCTAAATTGACCGTACATGGTCAGCAACGGTAAAGTACTGAATCACAAAAATGCTCTTGCTTTGCTTACCAACAATATTTGTGTCAAACCGGCTTCCATATTTCCGCCCATCTTCTTATTATCTTGCTGAGGCAAATTCTCAAACTGCGACAGAGGTTAGACAGAGTGGATGCAATGCGCAACAAGCATATCGATTAGTCACTTACAATAGTGAAGACACGATTTAAAAACTTTGCTATCCATTCCTCGAATTCTGCGGTTGTAGCTCTACAGAGAGCATCATCTTCTTCACGATCAGCAGCCAAATTTTGGTTTCCCCCATCCATATCCATAGATTCGAAACGACGCTCCTCTGAAGCATATGTAACACCGCTCATAGCGCTTTCAGTGAGATCAAATATAGGAACATTCATGAGCGCTGTAGTGATAAACATCAACGATGAAATAGACTTCATTGGATCGTTCATGTCGATCCCTGGAATCGTTAGATGCAACAATGGTAAAAGATGCTTGCCACCAGCAGGATAATGCTCTCGGGAGAGCAATGGCAAAGAAATGTGAGATAACAAGCTAAGAGAGCTTGCAGTACGATGCGTTTCAGTCAAGGTCTCCAGAGAAGGATAAATTCTCTCTAGCAAGCCAGGGAACACCAAGTCTGGTTCTAACCACACTAGCGATTTCAGAGCACTCTGACTAGCACTGACAGAGTATTGATCCTTTCCAAACAAACTCAGGAAAACCACAGGACGGATTGTATACACAAACGCTTTACGCAACTCGGCAGTCAAGCGGTTGGCAGGTGGAGTTGAACATTCCGGCTTTTGTTCTAACGTAACATGATATTAGCTTTGTTCAACTTGTACAATCACTTCACAAAAACAACAAACCTTCTCTCCATCTCTTAAGGAACTCAGAAGAAAGCTGGCGTGCAAAATTAGTAATTTGATAAGACCAGCGACCATGATTAGAAGGATGGTAGTATGATTCGATAGCCTGAATTAGCTTTTTCAGATGAGACATTGAGGATATCTGATTATCCGAATCTACATTTGGATACATGGTGTAAACAATAAATCTGGCCAAGCTTTTGAATTTGTCATGCTTCCTCCTCAGGAACAAAGCGTTTCCAGCTTTCACATCTGTTCTTAAACCTTGGCTGCTAAATCCAGTGGTCGTACCGCCACCAGCACCAGAACCGAATGCACTTCCATCACTACGACTACCCACTGGAAGATCCATCATGCGAAGACCGGCTCCAAAAACCTGGCTAATCTGCAACCGACTAAACAACCCAATGTCCCCATTATTGCGATTCAAGTTGTTCTCTGCTATTCTCGAAAGCAAATCCACAAATTGAGCATCAAATGTTGGAGAATTGGTTATGCTTGACCACAATAGAAACATGGACTGCAAGTAATCTTGAGGTTGAAGAGCATCGGTGTCAAGTTGTTCGTTTGTGATCGAATGAGTTCGTGCAGCAGTTGGAAGGAATAACACGAGATACCCTTGTGCCATCAAGGCATCCATCACCGAATGGGCCGAAAACTTTGGTAAAAATTCCTCCAAGATTTCCTTCGACGCCTCCTTTTGGAAAAATCGCTGAGCATATTCTGCCAAGCGAAGAATGGACGCAATTTGTTTTCTAATATGCGAATTGTATGCTTTAGCTTTATGATAATAACATGCTTATCGTATGGAATTAATATCACTTACGATTCGGATACCAACGTTCTTTGACGAGACTTGGGGAAAAATGTCTTGTGAATCATCTCATACAATGGTCTCCATGGAAGAGTCAAATCTTCTGGTCCCAAATGTTTCTTTTTCCTAATACCACCAATGATTATAAGCATGTGCACAGCATTACCTTGAACTATGTTTTTCGTTCAAAAATAGACTTTAGCTCACTTTATCAATCTCACACAGGCATTAGCCCATATCTCAACAAGTGCAGAATCCATGCCAGGAATAATTGTCAACTCATAGAGAAGTTTAGCAAGGTTAGCTCTTGTCTCGCGAGGCAAGGCATGCTTCAGGTCAAGATAACTAGAAGGCAGGATTTGTCAGATATATTTCGACTGTATGTGCAAAATATCAATGTAGCATACCAGCTAAGACTCTTGACCCAAAAAAGACATCCTGGTGCAAAATCGTGTGCTTGGACGCTGACGACAAGTTGAGTGCAAATGTCGCTTAGCCATAGCTCCGCTTCTCTGTCTAATTGCGAAGCATAAGGCAAAGCCTGCGAGTAATGCAAAGTATGCTCTTGGTCGTCTTGCACAACTGAGCTAGGCAGCATATCGGAGGATGCTGTAGCACTTCCCGTGTTTAGGGAACCTGAGTTGGACATGACAGTATAGCGCAGTCTTTTGCGTTGTTGGCTTCAGGTCGCTGTAGGCTTTGCTGCACCATATATAATTTTCCATGAGCAAATGACGCGTTCAGAAGCAACGTCACAAACACCGGTACACGCAGCAATTTTCCATCCAACGTCTTATGAACAAAGACGTAGGCACTGTTACAAGCCTGACATGTGAAGCGCTCAGTCAGTGAAACCGTTCTCGACAGTGCTTATAATGTGAGGGACTTTATTTTCCTATGCTTTCCCTTTTCAGAAGCTACTTGATGATCAACATCTTGATTAATTGGACTGCAGTAGCTTATTGTTTGTTCAGGCACGAATTATCAAGCCCATGCGAATTAAAGCATATTTGACCATGCTATCAATCTAGGAGGTAAGCGCTTCTATCGACAGCAACATAAAATTTGACAATACTTGAGCTCCTCGTAAGCGGTATTGAAATTCCACGGGAAAGCTTTTGAGTAGTCCGGGAGACGATTCAAACATCCAACCAATAGCACGACAGCATCTAAGATAAAACTATTTTACCGCTCCCTATCCGGATTAAAAGAAAAAATCCCAGTTGGACGTTTTTTCTTCTTAACACTCGAAATCATGTCGCAAGCATCAGGATCCATTGCAAGCAGAATCACCCAGAAGCTGGCCTCTCCTGAGTTCAGAAACTATTTGATGAGGTATGGCTTTGCATTGACACCTTGAGCTGGAAATTCCATAGATCAATCACTAATTTTGGCTTTCAATCTTCGTACCTTACCCCATTGAACAGCACTGTATGTGAATTGATACACGATCCAGATATTAATCTTGTGCAAAATGTATACTAACCTTTTTTTTTTTGGCTTGCTGTTTTACAGCATTTCTGGGGTCCAGGTGAGTTGTATAACTAAAGGGCTACATCCTATATGAAGTATAATTTGAAACTAAATATCTGTATATAGTCGCCAACTGGGGTATTCCTATCGCTGCCATTTCTGACTGGAAGAAGGATCCTCAATACATCTCCGGCAACATGACTGCTGGTAAGTATTATGAAAAACCGTATACAGCAACTCGGTAGATGATGAACACACCATTTTTTTTTTACAGCCCTCTGTGTGTACTCTGGTCTGTTTATGCGTTTCGCCTTGGCTGTACGACCAGTAAACTATCTTCTTTTTGCTTGCCATGCTACCAATGAAGTTGCTCAACTTGTTCAAGGCTACCGTTTCATCCAATATAACCAGTAAGTTGAAGAAGTATATAATGGACGATGCACATCTCGATCATATTGGCCACAGTCGGCCATAAAGCAATAATAACTGACCAACTACTGTTTATATCTCCACAGTTTCAACAAGCCTGAACAAAAGGTCGCTCAAGATTGAATCGAGAACAACGTTGCATAGAGTGCTTCATACCGCCCATCACGAAAATCTACAAATAAAAGCCATAAAAGTTCGGTCAAATTCTGTAATTCTCAGTAAAAAAAAAAAATTGTGTGAGGAGTGTGTGGACCTCAGATTATGTGAGCTTTATGTCAAGGACGGTTCAAGGAGTATGTGGGGTAAGGTTATTGTACGCCATTGGCGCTCAAAGACAGTTGGTTTGGTCATTGGCAATTTAGGCAAGAGCCGCTTCTGTGCTGGCAATATTTGAATGTTCCGAATTAACCATTGGAGTTTATATCTGTAAGCCAACTGACATGAAATTGAAACATAGATCTTTTCTAACCTTCTTTCTGGTAAATGTTATTCTGGTTTCTCCAGCAACGATAATGCATGGCTTAGGATGTTTTTTTTTTCCTTGCTGTATTGCGACTCTTCATGTGAGCTTTCCATTTAGGAGCTTGACTAATATATACGCAATTCATTGATAGGTGTAATTGCTGGCAACACAGCACCATTTCTCTAAACACCAATGCGTTGGGCACTCATTTTGTCATTCATTCTCATTCAATTCATCACATTCAGCTCGTGTAATATATGTATCGATCACCATAACCCATTAGACCCTACGCAAAGGCAAGTACAGCCTTGCCCTAACATCCAAAGCGAAAATTCCCGAACAAAGGAAAAAAGAGCTATCTCAGGCAATGCATTTAAGATAGAATTTGCTTGCTATGCAGATAAGAAATTATGTCAGAAAGCTGAACGAGCGTTCGAACGAGCGGGAGTCATCATATCTGATGCATTCATATTCAAGACGCAAATCGTGGTGAATGCTACATTTGTGGCTTTTTGCGAGACACTGCGAGTATGCGAAAAAGATCATATAGTTACTTTGGGAGGCTCTTATCCAGCACGAACAATGGCCATGGCTCGAGATGATG
Organism: Umbelopsis sp. M5902; assembly: GCA_037039815.1. NCBI lineage: Eukaryota > Fungi > Mucoromycota > Umbelopsidomycetes > Umbelopsidales > Umbelopsidaceae > Umbelopsis > Umbelopsis sp. M5902. The sequence goes on from JAXQGL010000047.1 coordinate 629,601, forward strand.
GTGTTGCACGTCTTTATCCGCAGGCTCTCATCAAACAACTGGGGTATAACCCTCATCCAACCTATAGTTACTTTGATATCATCAGCCTGTTCAATGCCGACGCACCATTTTGGTTTGAGGTATGTGACAGATCCTAGGCTGAAGTACATGGAGAGTCAAACTTTGGTTAATTTTCATGGTTCCTAGGAAGATGGGCCTATTGGCGACTATCAATCCGATTTCTTGTTTGTTATTCTAGTAAGTAGGGCGAAACGTATGCAATGCAATGGATTTGTCGAAACCTGTATAATACTAACTGCGTTTTTGTTGTAGCATGAATTTATGCATGGCTTGGGATTTTACTCAAATTGGAATAATAACCTAAAGGAGTACAAGGATGCCTTGGTTCCTGACGTGTCTCTTTTGCTGGAAAATGAGCGGTTCCTGGGAATTAACAAAACAGACGGCCAAATCACCGTCACATCTTTTTTGGAAAGTGCCCTAGACGAATTCATTGTCAGTCTGCCCGACATGAAAAGGACCAGTGCTATCACTAACAAAATGAACAGACTGAAAGCCAGCCACGGCCAATCATACTACGATGCGTTTCATCAAGCAGGATTAGTGCAGGAAGCCAAAGACATGTACAGACTCGGAACAACTAGAGGAGCTTTAGGTTTCAAAGCTCCGAACGATACCTCGGTAGCTTTCGTGCTTGAAAGCAACTTGGACCCATTTCAGCCGGGGTCATCCATCTCACACGTTGATTACGATGAGTATGGGAAATCCCCAGATTTTTTGATGCGCTTTATGCAAGACCGAGGTGTAACACTCCAATATGCCATGGAACGAAGCCAAAGCTCCAGTCCTATTGGGCCAAGACTGAGAAGTGTCATGAAAGCCCTAGGATATCAGATGAATGATTATCCGGCATTGGCTCCACTTATCCCTTCTCGGCTAAATACTACATCTTCAAGCGCCTTGAAAACAGCGACTCTGCTACTGAGCCACCTCATGTACCCCATTTGTACGGCCATATATATAGGGTCAAGCTATGTATGGTGATACAAAAAAACTTACATACCTTAATACCGTTTCCCCCCCCCCCCACCTTCCAGTGTAAACCTAGAGTTTGTTTTTTGATTTTTTTGAAATTATTTTTTAAAACAATGTAATCTGCTTAAAATATAAATTGAGAAGCGTACAGAACACAAAAATTTGATGCGGATGTAACGCTATAGAGTTTGTTACAAAACGGTGGGAAAAATTCAAGCTCAGGCATGGGCGATGGCGGGACGGGTGTTGAATCAAGAACTTGGACCCTGAAATCTGGGGTGAGACAACCAGCCAAACCAGCCAGATCTGCTTGTTTGGCCTTTCCGTCCGTCTTCAGCCAGTCAGACAGCTTAAAATGGCATTTTTGCCCCGCACAGCAATTTTAAATTTTTTTTTCTCAATTGCTTCACGATCGAGATAATGGATTTCCTACGAAAAAGACGAATTTGGGGGTTTAACATGTGAACAATAGATAAGTTCGAAAAGAATTGCCCGTGCCTTATATATGGGAGTTTATGTGTCATACCCTAGCCAATGAGGTATCCACAAATATATTATTTTTATTTTTGAAGGCGGCTTGAAGATTTACTGGTGTCGCCTTTTCGCTCGAAAATATAGAGAAAGACAGAGCGACTTGGGGCTGATTTTGCTGTGTGAGAGTAAATGTTAATGGAGCCAATAGTTAATCCAAAGAACGCCCCTGCTCCACCACCGCTATGTTCAGATGCGTCAGCAAATATTTTTTTCATCTCGTGAAAAAAATTGCTAGCGTTCCCTGAAACTCTTATTTTGGTTTCGACACAACCTTTTCTATGGTGTGTTTTTAAACTTGTAAAGTCGTACATGAACACTATGTACCCATACTTATCTCGATCACTTAATAAATTTGCCACATTAGCGTCTTTGCATTAGTTCTAAACGTCTTCACTAATGTTCTCACGATGAGAAACACCCAAAAGTCCGATGACAAAATGTGCCGGCAGACGGAAGTCTAACCTGTCCAATGCTGAGACGTTGGGCTACCATGGATCGAGCGAGTACAGCAATAAACCTTGTGTATCAAGGCTGCAATACAGTGGTCAAATGTGTAGTAGACAGGTGGCAATGTCCCAATTGCACACAACCAATTTACACTGTGGTCGGTTAGACTAGCAGAATCTGTGACTATAAGCGGCGATGGATTCATGTGTCATGACACACACACACTCTCTCTCTCACTCAGTCGTAGTGTTAAAGTTATCCCTTTGGTTCCAAAAGAAACAAGTTGGAAATCAAAGGAGACTCAGACTTATCAAAAGGGGTGATATAAACATGCTGTCCATTATGTTGTACATCTAAAAGAAACTAATATGTTATGGAGTTGTGTGTACAAACGATAGATGATATATGGTCACATCTGATCTCATATTTCACAACCATGCCTGCTGCCTGTGAGGTTATCCCGAAATTCTCCTTGGTGGAAACCGTATCCATAAAAGGGGATCCTTGTTCTTTTTGTTTGCAAGGCGGCTTGTTTTTTTTTTATTTATTTTAGGGTTTTCTGTTTTATTAGCCTCCTTCCCCTCTTCTCTTCCCTGTTCTCCACATTTCTTTAAGTAGTGTGCTTTTCTCTCTCTCTTTTTTGAGCGTTGTTCGCTCCTTAAGCCAACTCTTACCACTATTTTTTTCTCTTGATACCTTGAAGAGGTAGAAGAAAAAAAAAAACTTCATCTTTCCTTTTGGCTGCCATACCCAACTCAATTCTTCACGTCATCTATTTTGTGTTCTTCCATTTACGCCAAAAACAAGTGGTGCAACAGCGCTTTTGTTTGAGATACAGAAAAAAAAATAATGGTCAATGGCTTTAACACCTATCACACCACTGGCTTACATCGAGATTCACCTCTAGTAGCTATGCCGCCTAATTCAAATGCATCACCTCGACTTTCCGAGTCATCATCCAATACACCATCTTATAGGTCACCAATGCAAGTAGAACGGTTATCACCTGCTACAGCTTCAGGAGACGGTACACCACTATCGTCATTTGCACTCCAAGACGTTATACGGCAATTTCGTGATCAACCGGAATTATTACAATTGGTATTGCAAAGCAAAGTAGAAGAAGATAAACGACGTGCAGAGGAAGCCAAATTGCGTGCCAAGGAAATTGATCTCTATCTACAACAACGCGAATCACAAGATATTCAAGGGCTGGCATTGCGACCGCTTCGATTCAGTCGAGAGGACAGTCAGCGGTATTCAGTGGATACCGATGGCATTGGCAAACCCAATTCGCCACCCAATAGAGCAGATTTGCCGGCTCAACAAGACATGCAAAATCTTTCCCCGTATGGCCGTTTGCAGCCATCACCGCCGCATTCCCGACATGTTTATTCATCGTCATCCAATAGCCGGGAACATACCCCACCGTCAACGTCGTTGGCTCCACGACACACCGATTATCGACGACATAGTGCTGTAGAACTACCGCCTTTTCGTTATAATTCTCCCGTCCACCCGTTGAGCAGCAATAGCTCGGAAAACGATTTCAAACGTCGAAGATTATCTATGGATCAAGTAATAGGGTACGTAACGACGCATGCTGATAGGTAGCACGGTGGCTTTCGAAATTCAGATTCTTGGGTTCCTGCCAAAATAGGGTCTCAAATTTTTTCCCCCTCCTACTAAAATAATCTCCTTTTGTCAATTAACAGCACTACTTCTCATCCCGAGAGTCCGCCGGCGGATGCATCACTGGATGCTAATGGATTGAATTCATTAGGGGACGGTAGTAAACGACAAAGAAAGCGAAGAGAAATGCAGTCGATTACCAAAGTGGTGGAAACGCGTGATTTTCCGTATAACGATGAATATCTGTGGAAAAACAATGGTAAGTATATTAAAAAAATCTAAAGTTGGGCGGGCGGGTGGGCGCCGCTGTATTTCCCGGCGTCCCTTTTTTTTTTTTTAAAAAATACTTATTTTTATCCCTCTCTTTCTCCAAGGTAACACCATCCATAAAGGTAGCGGAGAGAAGAGTATCTATTACAAATGTTCCAACAGTTCAAAGGTAAGCATTTGACCCAACGAATCCCAGATGGGTTTATAATCGGAATTTCATCATGGTCTGCGAAACTATTGTCTAAAAATGGCTGATAGGGATGTCCGGTCAACAAGACCGTAACGTTCAAGAAAAATGGTGAATACATCATCAAGTACCGTGGAGAGCATTTGGACGACTGCAACCGCGTCAAACGAATTGTGGATGTGTAAAAAGTCGCCGGTTGCCTGACAATGGCCGGACCGGCGTCTTACCTTCTTGTAACCACCACCTAAATATCAATCCATCTTTGTGTGCAAAGACTGGCCTGGCATTTGCCGTCTTTGTGGCCAAGATATTCATGTTGTAATATTCATTCTATTCCTGTTTTTCTTCATACTGGATTTCTTCTTATGGCTGGACCGAGTTTCTTTGCTTTGTTTTTTTACTTGTTTAAAAGACTAATTATCGCCCATCCATCATCATTTTCCAGCCATCACACACACACAACTTTTTGCTGGAAAACAGCCTTCCCTTTTCCAACGCTTTTTGTACCATGACTCCTTTCACAAATCCACTTCACCGACCTTCCCCACGCACACGCCGGCATTGCTTTTTCAGTGATATTTTCATATCTTTGCATGACTTGAAGCTCCTGTTTCACTCATGCTATGTATGATTTTGTGCTCCATGTGTCTTACTTTACGTGGGGCAAATATATGTGGATTCGCTTGCACACTTTCTTCCTAACTTTCAAAATTAATACACCAACGACATTTTTCTTCTTCATTCTACACAACATTCATAAAAAAAATAACAACAACAGATTAACAGTATTCAAAGCTCAATGATACCATGAGATGGGGTGGCATGGGATGGGATGGAACAATTTCGTGGATGCTCTAAATTTTTATCATTTCGATTAACCAGTATATAATGAAAGACATAAGGATGGTAGTGAACAATGAGGGGCGATGGGATTTGAAAAATGGGGAATTTTAGGGCTATTGTGTATTTTTTGGCCAAAGAAAAGGTACAAAAGCTTAAATCTATTTTCGCTCGGTCTGTTTGTAACGAATAAATGCGTTGAGGTTACCAAGTGCTTCGTCGGCACGCAATCGCAGATCTCGGTTTTTCCGTTTGTCGGTGTGTTTGGCAGCATTGCGGAACTGGGGAACCACCTGCTTGAGAGCAGAGAGGTATCCGCCGTTCACAAACACGGGCAAATCATAGTCGTACACGTAGTCGCCGTACACATCGAAAATAGCATTCAAGATCTCCGTAGCTGCATCGGTGGTGGTGGCGCCGTTAGGTGGAAGTTCCTGCAATGCTTTGATAAAGAAATTGCCAATTGTCTACAAAGAATTTTTTTTCACTTCTGGTTAGCGTAACATCCTACAATTAATATCCAACAGACGGCACGTATATATCTCACCTTATTGGTCTCAACATCTCCTTGTCGCATAGCAATTACACCTAGGGTTCCTATGCATTTGACACGCATAGAATCGCGCGCAGACGAGTTGTAAGCACCTTGTAACGCAGGGACATGGAATTCTTGCAAAACCTATCACGTATCATAAATGCGTTTAGTCCATGTCAAAAATACATATTCTCCAACTATATACATTTATCACCAACTTACAATATCTTGGCCAAGACCGCGTCCTAGCGCCCAAAGACAGCCAACAATGGCCTCTAAAACAGAACCACGAAGCTCTTGTTGCGGTTCTTCATTACCCACGGTCACACCTGATCCTGCCACGGCTCCAGCGGTTTGGAACAGCCAGTTCCATGCCTGCTGAGCTTCATCCTTCCTCTCCTTGAACCAGAACTTTGAAGGCAAGTCATTCATAGCCAAAAAGAAGTTGTTCATGCATTCAAACGCACGTAAATGCGTCAAGGAGAATGCATTGATGATGTTTGCCTCTATGCTCTGTTCAGAGTATTTGGCCGGAGTTTCTTGTGGAGGATAGGAGATTTTGGTGGTGGATGCAAGCTTGATCAATTGTGGAAACACCTGATAAATCAAAATATGTAGAATCGGGTTGTTCTTGAGCAACGCAATATCTTCGGTATTGGATGTTTCACCAGTGGCAGCTATATCTGCCAACACATCATCATCTACATTATCTGGATCAGCAGATTCTTCGAGACCCTCCTCCTCTTCATCTCCCATGGTCTCATCAGCGTCCTCCCAACCATCGTCTTCAGTGCTGTCCTGAATGCAAACATTGGATATAAGTTCGAGTGACAGTTGAAGCGTTGTGAGTCGTTCTTGAATGCGTTGTACGAGTTGCTAGTTTTCAAAAAAAAAAAACGTGTTATTAATCAGCGTAGAACTTGAGTCATAGCATTTATCCTCACTTACGTCTTCGTCGGTCAGAGGTTGTTTGGGTTTTGCAGAGATCTCACCGGTTTGTTCATCTTTGCTCAGTTTCTGAGAAAGCCGTATAAGGCAATTAGTACGTGATTCGCCTGATGAATTAAAACAACTCACGAGAGAAAAATATTACTTACCCCACTGTTGACAGCCTGAATGCACTCTTCAGCTGCGCGCTCAATATCAAAATTGATGGACTCGGCAAGAATGGGTAACATTGACTTGTTGAGCTCGGCAATGGGGTCGTTCTCCTCGTCCCACGAGCCGCTGGACTGCACAGCTTCGCGTACATTGAGTAGTGTTGCACAAGCCAGTATCCGCACAAGCATATATTCTTCGTCGGTCACATTTTTAACGATTGACACCAACATGTCGATGTATTCAGGGTGATTTTGAAACTCAATGAAAATGTCCTTGTTATCATCAGTCAGCGTATTCAAACACTGTCCCGCTGCGATAACCACTCTCCTTGGGCACTTGTCGGCAGCAGCCATAAAAGAGGTCAAAAAGGTAACAATGTTGTTGAGGCGATTGATCGATTTAAGATGTGACTCTGATGTCTCGCTGTACCAGATGGTCAGATCACCAGCACTTTACAATGATGACGGTAAAACAAGCGTGCACGCTCACCTTAAACTCCACAGGATGGAGATCAGATTTTCGGCAAAATCCCAAACACCTTTACGCATTTCATGATCCTCCTCGTCCGCAACAGGAGTGCCGTTTAGAACTTTAGCAATTACATCAGAGGTCTGGATGGAATGGTCACCCATTATCAGCCCGTGCTATTTGGATTGCAGCAAAGAGAGGAGGGGTGTTCCCGTCGATACTCACCTTAGGGATTAACGATGAGATGGGTGTAAGGATATCACGAGCAAAAAGCTCAATTGCAATTTCGTCATCGACTGATGTCAAATTTCTGCTCTTCATGGTAAGTATCCTAATCCACAACCAACTTTACTCGTCTCATTCGCAAGTGTGACCTTACCTTAAGGCACCTAGGGCTTCCTGAATAACAGCGTATTGGGGATCGGTAAGACGCTCAATCAAAAGAGGTACAACGCCTTTGGACAGTAACAATTTGCGTGTGGCGGCATTGGCAATCACCAGGTTGGATACACCAGCCGTAGCCCATGCTCGGTCACCTCCGTCAGCCGAAGAAAGCTATTGCAAAAGGTCAGTTCCGAAAATACAACGAAAGAATGACAAGTCATTTCAACTTGATTCAACATTGTCAGCATTACCTTTTGAATAATTGGAAGGATTTCCTCTTCTTTGGGCACTATCTCGACAGCACCGTTCTGAAGCGTCGAGTTACCGAGCGGATTAGTTCGCTTCTGCGGTTTCTTCTTATGCACTTGTTTGCCCATGTCACAGATCGAGAAAAAACTAATAGTATCAAGATCTCGAATTAGAAAAAAAAAAAAAATTTCAATGGCCGTCCAGGACGACTTTTTTTTTGGGTGGGCCTGACAGCTTATTACAAGAATTGGCTTGTCTGGTACAAAAAATTGACGAAAAAAGGTCTTTATTTAATTTCGAAGCTGTATATATTTTTATATCTAATCCTATTACACCACATAGGTATAGTATTCTAGAAGAAGCGGAAAATGGAATCAGGGCCTCGCGACGCCTTAAATGTCGCATATCGCTTGCACATGAACCACAATATAACAAGCCCAGTCATCCAGGCGATAAAGAACTGCCAGCCATTCATGGCCAGCTTGCCGGTATCAGGGTCGTTCAAACTGGGGATCAAGCGGCTCATCAAGGCAGCGGAGGCAAAGTACAGGTAGAAATGAATGACATAGAAGAAAAGAGCGGATCGACCAAAGTCTAGCAATGGACCGTTGGTGATTATGGCACTAACGTACTTGTTGGCATCGGGTCCGGTGGGGAGTAAGAAGAACAGGGCAAGGAAAATGTGATTGGCAGTAAGGAATAGAGCCGAATAAGCCAGGTCCGGAGGGTACTTGATGGTGTTGAAGAAAGCAATCCAGCTTGAGAAAAAGGGATTGTGTGTCAAGATACCTGACGCATCGGGTTCGCCGTATAAGGATGGATTGATGTTTCCAAATCCACCAATGCAGCGGATAACCAAGAACAAGGCGAACCATCCAAGAGCAAGAAGCTGCAGCGCAAGGGATAAAACGTCAGCAATTTGATTGGTTTACGTAGTTGCAACTATTTACAATTTGTCACTCACAAGATTGAAGCATGAGTTAGAACGATTGCTTCGTTTGTCTCTGATCATAACCAAACCCAAGCCGACGCCATACAAAGTCAATCCAAGCCAATTAGCAGCTGGGTACATAGAGATAAAGAAGCTGCTTAGGCCAGGAAGATAAAGCATATATCTCCACCAGCCATAGCCTTCAACAACGCCACCAGGAACAGGTTCTGGCACAATCAAAACATTTAGAATCATAAACGCCGCAGCCAATTCAAATATGACCATGATACGAAGATCATTGGCTCGTTTCTCAGCTTTGGAGGTCGCGTCGATGTTGGTATGATCATGATATGTCAGTGACTTTTTGATGGCACTGTACAGGTGATTGGAGGCGATAAGAATGGCAGCAGCGGTAAAAAAGTTGACGCCCAAAGCGTGCAAGACAGTGGTTGCAAATAATACTGGAACCAAAAATGTTGTATTAGTAAGTGTTGGACTGGTAATTAAAGGGGTTTGAGACAAAATAGGACAACCACATACTGCCTTTGCCGGGAAAGTTTCCAGCCATACCCCACGACTGGGCCAAGTTAATGAGCACAAGTACCGATCCACGAATGAAGAAATGCTTGAGCAATCGACCATCACTCCAATCCAAGGCTTTGCGGGACCGCACAAAGTAAGTCACACCGATCTAGTTAGATGACAAATTGGTCAGCCACAGAATTAAGTGTCAAAGCGAGAATAGCTTTGTTTGATGGCAGAATTACATACACCCATCAACATGGCGAATCCGGGAGCACATGGGTGTGTCAACAGGCGCATGATGAAGAACCAAGCGCTATCGTAAGTGGGCAACTCGTACCAGGATTCGTGCAAGCCGTACCAGGTTGTGAAAGCAGCTTTGGCATCTGCACGATTGTTGTCAGTAATCAAAATAACGAATCTACACCATTTGGCGCTCAGATACTAACGGTCAATCGACTGCAAAATCATGAGCAGGCCACGCAGCAAATCCAGTGCCACTACTCGTTGTGGTCTAGTTCTTGCGACTGTGCCGATACTAAGTGCCACTGAGTCATAGCTGGCAGGCTGTTGGAGAGATTAGATGGTTGTTGCTGTAGTTTTTGTGAGCTGTTGTGCGTCAAGTACCTTATTCCCAAGTAGCCTGGCTGTATCCATGCTGGTGAGGAAAGTAAGAAAAGACAACGAGTAATGAATTAAACGAAATTTTTCGACTACTTCGGGATTTATATTGCGCAAGCTCACGACTTCTCAGCTAAGCGGGAAATTTTTTGCCGGTCCAATCATATGGGAGCGTCATATCTCTGTGGCAAAATACACCCAGGAATTGATATAGGGCATACAGCTGGTTGCCTGACAAGCAGAATATATACGGCAAGAAGTTACAAATTCAGCTTTTCAAGCTTGTGATACGTCTTTGGCAGTTGCTGCGCTACATTGTTTCAAAAAGCTCTTTCACCGGGCTGTCGGGCATAAGCATGTCGACTGTGTTTTCGACGTTCCATTGTCGATTTTAGCTCCACTCCACTTCACTTCAGTCTTATCTCACTTTTACTAGCGTGCGGCGAATTCTTGTATGGCAAGCGTCTTTTATACCAGACAATTCATGACTGGAATAATAATTTAGTCAAACCATTACAAAGCATCCAACCCCTAGTAACATAGGTACGTTGAAAGCAATACAGAGGCCCCTGACATGAAGTATGCTACAAGAATGTATGTTGCGAGCAATTCGCTTATGAGAATGATTTAAAAGTCTCAGGATGATTTCACGATTGCCTTGTATTGGACAGCTTGTTATCTGTCAACTATATTAGCAAGTCAAATTTCAAGAGTGAGCTCACAAGCCTATGCATAGGCCAAGTCTTGAAATAATAGGGAGAAAGAGCGATGTTCTGATTGATTACACGTGCTGCCCTGTCACTGTCGGTCGCAGCTACTCAAGGTTAAAGAGGAGTATAATCATAGCGGTTGAGACGCAACGCATTTGTGCGTGGCGCGCGCCACCAAAGCTATATGGTTTTAGATATACAGGCACCATTTCGTAAATTTGGCAAAATAGAATCAACATTGACTTGGATTAATTTACATGATACTACTATGCCTGAACTTAACCGGTATTTAAGGCGCTTGTAGATTTTTTATTCGTTTCACACTAATTTTGCACGTTTGTGGAGATTGAGCTTGCCCGAAGCTTGATCGACGGGCGTAAAACCCCCTAGTACCCTGTTGAAATCAGCCCAAGGAGCAAGTCAACAAAACCGCCTTGTATGCAATCCAAGCACGTTATTGACACGGTTGGTAGATTCTAGTCGTATTGACCAATTTTTACGGGTGAAAAGAAGCACGCCATCTCCGCTTACCCAAGTTATTAGGGTGACACCGATGCGCGTTTATGGGCAAATTACGCATCCAAGTTGATTTGCAATTTTACTAAAATTTATTGAAAGGTATATAGTTTATTTCTCGTTAACAACTGAGGTATAGTTCAGTTACTTGGCTTAAAACTGGTGGTTATAATTTATACACAAGATGTTTATCTTCTCTCGTACTCTTGTTCATAGTACTGGTGAACTTGCTGCTGAGCATGATGTCTGGCCTTTTGGCGGTCCAAAAAGTCAAGACCCTTGGTCTCGATGCTACAAACAAAGAGCATGAGTCAAAACCGTTTTCAAAGACACCCCTCTTTCCGCACGGCACATAAGAAATCACAGATACACTTACAGCTTGTCTGCTTCGGCAGCGGCAAAACCAGCAAGAAGCTCTTTGGCAAAGGCATGGTTGTTAGGACGACCTTCGCGCTTGCACTTTTCTTCGTAGGCTCTGACGGCGGCGAAAGAAGCTAAAGAGGAGGAGAGAGGGATGGTATGAGCAAAAATCACTTACGCATAGACTATCCTTAAATACGAGCTGCTGCTCTACTTACCAGCACCAGCGATCAGTTCGTGAGACAAGTGGCTCTGGTGGTGATGTGGAGGAGTATTATGGTATTGTTGGTGTTGTTGTTCCCACTGGTTCATATGGTGGTTATGATGATGGTGGTGATCGTGATGACCCATGCTTGATGAAAGAGATATGTGTTGTTGTTTGGATGAGAAGAAGCTTTCCTTGGTGTGGTCCCCACTGGGCAATTTATAGGTTTTGAGGAATACGTTATTACGGAGTTTGAAGGTTAAATTTCGCTAGGACAAAGCCCAAGTTTATCGCTGAGCCACCTTGGCAGTTTTCCCTTTTGGTCTGAAAATGCCCCACTTCTGGTCTATTTTAAAAAAATACTAGGCCACTGACGTCGACTTTACCCGGTTTGGAGATGTGTCTGTTAATATTCATGGAGAGTTAATTTCAAAAGCGGTCGTTAGTTCTCAACTATTGTGATCCATATGGTGTATTAGACATATTGGTGTTGTATCCTCCATAGTTCATGCCAAGCCCGCTTGAAAATTAATCGCGCAAAAGTGACTGGCTGGCCCTGTATGGCTCCACAACCCGCTCGTCGTGCCCATGTGTGGATTAAAATCTACATATTTAGTAAAATCATATTATCTAGTTTTAGACTTAACGCTTGCCCGCTAGTACGTGGGTTGGGTCAAACTATCAACGCGTGGCTAAAACAACAACCCGTTAAGGCTGGTGCTGGCCTGAAGTGCAGTGTTGTAAAGAACAAGCATTCTTTATATAGTAAAAATGAAAAGAGACTCGCAACACATACAGTTTCTAAATACAAGTTGAGCATGGGAGGAAGAGGAGAGCAACGAACATATAAAAAAAAACAAAGAAAAAAGAAATAAAACCAGTGGTGATAAAAGAGGGAATTGATGTGTTCTGAAATAACACTTGCTATAATGAAAGAGAGGTATATATTATCATTTCTTTTTAATGAGAAGACTGGCTGAAAACTTGCACAGTGGAAAGGCGAGACATGGGTAGTATGTTGTTGGATCTACCAGTCACCACTAAACATATGTGCGTCTGGGCCACCGCCACCACCCCGCCGATCGATGGCCGATGAGCTCGAACTGTTGGAAGACGCAGTGTTGGGTTCCTCTTGTTCCATTACCGTGGCCATACCACTGCCTGAGTTGGTGCGTTGAGACATGTCTTCGCCACCTGTAGCAGGCGCAAGCTTAGGACTGGTATTGACCGGCGCAAAATGAGTGTTGGGCCCAACTAAAAGCCGCGATCGAGGAGACTCTTTACTTCCATACATGCCGGTTTGCTGCTGTTGTTGCTGGAATTGATTGTTATATACAGCTGAATCGAATGGTCCGCTTTCATTGCCAAGTTCGCTCATTTTGAAAACTAGAGAATCGTCATCATCCAGCAGACTACCACTACGTGCAGCCCCACTAGTGGATCCATGTCCACTGTTCTCAGGTCGCCCACGTTGTGATCGCTCATTAGGTCCTTCATTGAAGCTGGAATAGTTTTCATGCTGCAACAACTCGGGTCGAGGTCCGATGATAGGGCTGGTGCCACTGGAACTGGTGTGCCTGTTGATGTGTCGAGGAAGATGTCTTGGTGGAGACGCACTGGACGCCAATCGAGGTGCTGTGATAGATCGAGACGGACGATCCGTAGGTGGCGATCTTGACAGAGACCTGGGTTGATTAACTGGAGATGTTGTTTGTGAATTATCTATAGGTGATCGTGATATTCTAGTAGCCGACAACCGCTTCAGCTCGTTATGATGACGATCGCTGGGGAAGCTAGAATAAGCTATTCTCTCCGGGGAGGTTACAGTTCCTGAGGCTGTTGTACTTTGATTAGGAGAGGATCGCACATTAGTGTGAGATTCCTGCGAGGATAGTTGTCGGCGATGCAAGTGCGACATAGTAGTGGATGGCGCACTCATGTCGCGAGGTATATGTATAGGGCCGACACGCTGCTCTGCATGAAGTGGAGATGGTACTGCTGGCTGATAGTAACGACTTTGGGATGACGAAGATGACGCTGGGGATATGCCATTGTAGCTTGGTGAGCCATAATTTCGGCCACTGGCATCACCCATGCCTAAACCAATCATACTAGCATACATTGATTCTGTCAAATTATCATGCGACTCTTTCAAAGCTTGGAATCTAGACAGTGCTCTCTGGATAAGGCAGGGTAAAGCGTTAGCAATATTAACATCTTTATGTCAATGCAAAAAACTTCATATAGCGTATACATGCCTTTGATTTGTACATGGAACTCGTTCCCATTCCACTAGCAGACATACTGTGATCGATGCTTTCGTGATATGCAGATTCATTGTCCTCGGCAGGTGATGTGCTACTTCGGTTTGAAAACATTTTGAGTTCTTGCTTTGATTGTACGAATTGCATAAACTCTTCCAATGCCGAGTCTGAGTCTGGACCTGACGAGTACTACGAAATATATTGTTCAGTATTGCGCATCGAATCGGCAATGTTTGTTCACATTAATCTTACCAGTTCCACAAGACTGTGATCACTGTTTCTCGACAGCCGACGACTCATTCCAGCGCTTATGTCGCCACGACTGGGACTACCTTTATAGCGATCAAAGCTGCTGGAAAACTCAACTTTGCGGGATTGGTTAGACATGCTTTCTTCCCCTGTTCCAGTGGCATAGTTGAACGTTCTAGAAGACGCATTGGCCGATGGTGAGTTGTAATACTTTGATTGGGAGATAGAGTATTCACCACCACCAATAGCACCTTGTACCGGAGACGATGACAAAGACGGTGATTTGAACGGGGACACATTGGTCGCAGACGCCCTACGACCAATGCTGCTAGTTGACGACTCGACTGGATTGGTTCTGGTGAATGACAACCGATCGCGGTTCACAGGAGATACAGACGACATGGACGTAAGACTGGCTTGCCGCTGACGTTGCTGAACAATCTCTCGCGGATCAGAATACTCGTTGGCCAAAGGGCGTGGCTGGGGTGTTCCAAAAGCCTCTTGCTCCTCATGGCTAGATGTTGCTGGATTTGGCGAGGGCAAGCTCCCCGGTTTGAATCCTGTCATAGAAGCTTTCACCCTGGACGAATTAGGTTCATACGACGACGCCGACTTAGTTCGCTGCATATCTTGCTCTTGCTGATACTTTGCCATAGTTGGAGTGAAATAGTGCTCGTCCATATCAATAAACCGAGCGCTGAGATCCCGCTCCATGTCATCCACTTGAAAATCACAATTACGACGATAATTCACCTTCAAGCTAAAATGCCTGCAACCGTACCGTCAGTATATACACACCCAATATCAAAGGGGGACTTGCAATCAACCAATAACTACATACCCTAACGGCGTCATAATGTCTGAAAAGTCATAGACTTGTGTAGGGCTTCTTGCATCTCCTTCAACTATGGGAGTGTCAAGTCCGATCTCGTCATTCTGTTGCGCGTCCACTGAGAGCATTCGATACCCCAATCGAAGCTGGCTTATATTACCATACTTTCGCAAGCGACGGTATAAATCATAGGCGGGTAATAGTCGAACATAAGAATGTAAAGATCGGAAAAAAACAATGGATCGTTTGTACAAGTTGGGTAGATCAACGGGGTAATCTGGTATAGGGTGGCTAGAGATGTTGGGTGAGCATAGTTGGTAGGCGCGGTTGATATAGAAAGCCACAAGACACTCACTTTAAAGTCAGAATCCATGTCTCCAGTAAAATGCGATCAACGCCGGAACCTGAACTTGAGCTGGAGGTACTTGACGAGAGATCGACTCGGTTACGACGCAACGTTTCGTCGACGACAACTAGGATTTGATTTTGTGACAACTCTGAAACATCTAAAAAGATATCAATTTTCATGGGAGGCGGTTCATCTCCTGAAGGATTGATGGCCTGTGTTCGCCAAAACTTGAGATCTTCTTTCAAGACATCCAAATCTTCCGTGACGAGATTGAACTACATATTAAGACAGGACGGTGAGATATGGGTTGACAGCAATTGTTAGTTGCCATGTCCAAACCACAGAAAAAAACTTACCCATTTGTTTGCTTTTTTGCTGGTATTGCTATCTCTGCTATGTAAACCTCTTGACGACCGTCGTGTGGATTGGCCACGGCCAGCATGACGTTCGTCTATTTGACCTAAACGTGCCTGTACAATGACCTGAGCCGCTTTGGTATAAAAATTCTACCATAATACGATGGTTAATAGATAATTTCATCAAGCAGTGTTAGGTTAGGTAACTCACTTGTATAATATGGTCTAACTTTGAGTTACGGGGCTGGGGAGTACCAGCTGGGTGGTGCTGAGATTGCATCATTGGAGTGTCCGGCTGCGATGCAGCATAATTTTGTGAAAGAAAATTGGAATTTGATAGTACTGAAGACGATGACGGAGATGAACGTGAATAGACTGGCCTGTTAGGAAGCGTTGGCTTGGTTGTATCCTTGGGGGTTGAATGCATTCAAATCATTACCAAGTAAGGACAGGAAAGTAATCTCAATAACACTAGTAGAGAATGCTTATAAATGAGGTACGGCAATTCTCTATCAGTTGTGTTTTGTTGACCGTAAGAACTCAATCCGTAGTCAACTGAACTGAAAATACGACTCACTGTGGACCGCATGCAGGCTTTATGGTATGATCCCCGTCGCGTGACTACAGTTGTGACTTTTTCGGGTGGCGAAATCAATTTCGCACATATATTTTAAAGCAGCTTCGCGATAAGCAGGCGGTGGCAAGTCAACAGGACAAGCATAGCATAGTAAATTATTTTTTGGAAAAATATATATTTTCTTTGTGTGAAAAAAGAGATAGCGAACCAAAACGCATAAAATCTACAAGTTTGGAACTAAAAAACAGAAAGAAATACTGCAAATCGTGTAGGCATTTAAACAGATTCATTCCTTGCAAAGGGAACAAAAATTGAAGAAAAAATAGTATATAAAACAGCAAAGGTTTGTAATCTCTTTAGAGAAAAAAAAGACGAAAGAATAGAGAAATATACCGATGGATATTAGCAAATGTGGTTTGGTTTTCTTTTTTCCTTTCATAGGTTCCTTTTTTTGCGAACAAGGGCAGCTAGCGTGTCCTTCTTTACTCGACGGTAACAGACTTGGCCAAGTTACGGGGGAAATCAACATCAACTCCGTGCATGACAGCAAGATGGTAGGAGAGGAGTTGAAGAGGGACAATGTTCAACAAACCTTGCAAGCAGTCAACAGTTGAAGGAACACGGATGGTCTTGTATTGAGCACTGATACCGGTATCGCCAGTATTACAGATGATGATGGGCTGACCCTTACGGGCAGTGACTTGTTCCAAAGCACTTTGAACCTTGGGATACAAAGAATCACGAGTCATGACCAAGATGACAGGCATATTCTCATCGATCAAAGCAAGAGGGCCGTGCTTCAATTCACCAGCCAAGATACCCTCAGAGTGCATGTAAGAGATTTCCTTGATCTTAAGGGCACCTTCCAAGCAAGTGGCATTTTGGAAACCACGGCCCATGATCAACAATGACTTTTCCTTGTACAGAGTATCAGCGGCAAGTTGTTGAAGCTTGGCGTCATCGGAAAGAACTTCCTTGATGTGACCAGGCAAGCGGTACAAGCCATCGATAATCTCGTTGCGGCGCTCAGTCATGGAGATACGATCTTCACTGAGCTGGATGGCCATCATGACCAGAGCAATGTATTGTGAAGTGTAAGCCTAAAGTGGATTGAGAGGTTCAAGTTAATTTCTATTGGTCGTGTGATAAAAAATGTCAAAATTAATAAAGCATAATGTATTTCTTACCTTGGTGGAGGCAACTCCGATTTCAGGACCAGCGTTAATGTGGACACCACAGTGGGTCTCGCGGGAGATGGAAGAACCAACAGTGTTAGTAATACCAACAGACAAGGCACCACGCTCCAAGCAGTATCTCATGGCAAGGATAGTATCAGCGGTTTCACCAGATTGTGACACGAACACACACACGTCATCACGGAAGATGGGTGTCTTTCTGTCCAAAAAGTCTGAGGCCAGTTCGACTTGAGAGGGGATTTCAGTCATCTCTTCAAAGATAGCACGTGTCTACGGATGGGATAGATGAGTTTACGTAGACTTTGCACAATGGTTATAACCTGTCAACACTTACAGCCAAGCAGGAGTGGTAAGAGGTACCGCAGGCAATGAAAATGATACGTCTGCAGCGGCGGATGGTGGCAAGGTAAGCCTTGAGACCACCAAGGGTGACCTTATGGTTTTGGAAGTTGACACGACCACGCATGGTATTAACAACGGACTCTGGTTGTTCATAAATTTCCTTTTGCATAAAGTGGTCAAAGGAACCCTTCATGATCTCAGCCAACTCGATCTCCAAGGTTTGAATGGAGCGAATGGATGATGATATGCCATCATCTCGGCGAAGACGGTGGATGTGAAGCTCTGCAATCAACCAAGTTATAATCAGTTATCTCACGTTTTCAATATGATTGGATCCCGAAGCTTATAAACCGGGAGTTCATTTTTCAGGTCCCTAGCTAGACCCGATTCTCTAGTTCCACAGCCTATTTGGCCCAAATACAAAAGCCCCTTCTCCTAAGCCCCTCTTAATTTTGCCCAATCAAGACCATTACTTACCACCATTGGCGATGTGTGCGATATCGTCATCCTCAAGGTACAAGACACGCTTGGTATGCTCGACGATGGCTGCAGCATCAGAGGCAAGGAAATACTCAATAGGTTGAGGAAGACCATCTTCGCTTAAGAAAGCGCGAGATTGGCTACGTTGGAGCTTGGGATGACCACCATCGGGAGACAGGAAGTTGGTGTCCATGTTCTTGGGCTCATTGGCGTCAGTAACTATTAAACATAAAAGTCAGTCTAAATTCTCATGGCCATCGGAGAAAGCCATGAATCACACTACTTACTCTTGTCACCGCTCTCAGCGGCGTTACCGAACTCAACATCAACAAAGTCGACCTTGAGCTTCTTAGCGGTCTTGACACCGATCAAGAGGGGAGAACCACGACGGGTAGCAACGACTTCATTAGGGTAGTGCTTGCTCTTGAAGATGAAGGCAAATGAACCCTCCTACAATATGTTAGAGTTTAGCAAGGAGTTGTGTGGATTTTTGCAAATGACATGCAATAGAGGGGTGGAGTGCAAAACAGGGGATTAAACGTACCAACTCCTTGATGACAGCCTTGACGAGTGAGGTGAAGGTCAAGTTACCGTTTGACTTTTCTCTATCGTAGATATATTTAGTGAGCTTGGCAACACACTCGGTGTCAGTTTCACTTTCAAAGGTATAGCCGTTCTTCTCCAAGACAGTCTTGAGTTCCTTATAGTTGGTGATGATACCGTTGTGGACGATGGTGAACTCGCCAGTGGGATCGGAGCGGTGAGGGTGAGAGTTGACAGGTGAAGGTTGACCGTGGGTAGCCCAACGAGTATGAGCCTATGAAGTGCACAGTTTAGTTGACAGGGTTATTATAGCGGCGTTTCTCACCGTTTGTAAGTAACTTACCATGGCACAGTGGCTAATGAAAGTCTTGCCAAAATCGACCTTTTGCTCATCGATCAACTTACGGAGAGCAGCAACCTTACCAACTTGCTTGACAATCAAGACGCTGTCCTCGTTGTCACCATCAGCAGAAATACCTTGATTTTATCAAAGAGATCAGTGATTTTGTTCTGTCCACGGTATGTGTGGGTAGGTGGGGTACTTACCGGCAGAGTCATAGCCTCTGTATTCCAAACGAGACAAACCTTGAGTCAAGGTGTCCAGAATAAAGCGACGGTCGCGCTCAATAAGATAGTTGAGATAGCCAAAGATTCCGCACATGGATGTGTAAGCTTGAAGGGATTGGGAAGGAAAGGGAAAAGAACTAGTGGAAACCTCAAGAATTAACGACTTTTATAGCCAATCCCTCCGTTGCAGGACCTAAATTTAGGCCAACCGCGGCCTGCTCGTGCGCTAAAAAAATTATCAGCCTCGCAGCCAGACAGCTTGGCCCTGCTATTTTGACTGCTTAACAAGTTTTTCTTAGGGCTCGAAATTTCCTCCCTTGCCAATAAACCGTCTATATTAAAAAATATCAAGACAATACACTTTTCGATATTGGGATCATTGCTAATATCTAAATAATCCCGTGCCCTCGCTTCTCACTTTGCATCCAAGTAATTTTTTTTTTTTACAAAGCACTCAACTGGGTTAATTACATGCCAGGTTACAATATTCGAACAGCGCTCCTGCTTGACCCGCGGAACAAAGCCTCATCTAAAAAATGAATCCTGTCAATTTGCAGAATATGGCCTTGCTTGTCGTAAATCAAAGCAAACCCCAATCCGAAAGCACGTGGATCCGATTCGAAGCTAAACATAGCTTCATCAGACCTTGATGGTACCTACATGAACCCTTTGAAATAGGCACCACCCTCAGCTCAACACCCCCTGCGTTGAAATAACAAAGATTGAGAATACGACTATTACGTGGACGCTGGACCATGGTTCACGTCAACTCAAGCCACGCCAAAGTGTATCTTTAGACATCTTGACACGATTACACCCACTCGTTTTTAAACTCCTATATTGATTATGGGCCACTATATTTTTTTTTCAAGGTACCCAGTATCCATTAATCAAGAAATCTCAATCCTCTGAGAGTGCCTGTATCACCTGAATATACCGTAGACGCAAGTTGCAACGTATTATTTTGGGTTATATATTTGGTTTACCTTCGCACACACGTACAAAATCTAGTGATGATATAACTAATCTATACTATCTATACCATCAATGGTTGGTAATGTAACAGGGGAGATTTCACAGGAGGTGGGGTATAGACACAATTTAACATGTTGCTCGGAAACTTTTTCCGTTAACAGTGACTAGCAAGCTTGGTATTTTTCATTTGCATTCGCCATAATCATAAACGGGGCCAATATTCCTGGCTCGCTCAATTTTTCAAAAAACCATATATGTTATCCATATGCTAAATTCACGGAAATAAAAATAAAACACTGTACAAGCACCAATGCGAGCCATCTAGATGAACTGAGTAGCTGCCTTTACATCCCCTCGGCTTCATTGGTTTCAGGTTACTTGCTTTTATTGAACACTTAATAAATGATATTTGTTGTCAAGTTGGCAGTTAGAAGGAAAAATAATACAGATTTTTATATGGTGATCAGATCTTGTGCATGTGCTGTGCGCTCTTCCGTAATAATGCCTTTGTTACGTACTTGAGGATGTCTCATCCTTGATGGCAAAGTTGTGCTGCCATTGCAGGCAGGGTGACAGCCAGCTTGGCAACTTGTCACTCAAGTATGGCCAAATGCGACTGCTTTTTTGTGACGTCTCTGACTGGCCAACACAGTACACAAACATTTTTGTGCCAGTGGGCTAAAACCATTCCATACAACTGAACCAACCGAACAAAGCCCATGGATTTCCAACGTTATAACCAAGCTGAGCAAGCTCAAATTGCTCAAATGATCGAGCACAAGCAGGTATGTACTAGTGAATTCCCAATATCACCCTCAGCTTTTACCATTCACTCGTGACTAACCCCATGCATTAGATGAAGGATTTCCTTCGATTGTACAGCAACTTGGTTCAACGTTGTTTCAACGACTGTGTCACCGACTTCACCACCAAGAGCGTTACCGGCAAAGAAGAAGCTTGCGTCAACAAGTGTGCTGACAAGTTCTTGAAGCACTCTGAGCGTGTCGGTGCCCGCTTTGGAGAGCTCAGCCAACAGATGATGCCACCCGGTAGCCAATAAGCTCCTCTCCCCGAAATAACTCTCCAACATGCTAGGTGTTGACACATAAAAAATATATATCGGTTCTTTTTTTTTGTACAGTAAAAGATAGAGTTCAACACAACACACAAACACACTGTCTATGTGAATTTTCATGTATCTCCACCAAACGGTTTAATAGATTACTGCAAATTCAATTATGGCGATGGTTACGCGAAGCTCTAATAGCAACCTCAGTTAATATTCAATGATCATTGAGAACACAGAATGGCGAAAAAGAGAAATTTGATTAAGTGGGGTTACAAAACGTTAAGGGATAAAATGACTAATTGCTAGCGCCGGGTATGTTTTTCTTGCATTGGGAGGAGGTAGTGGAGGCATTTGGATTAAAAACAGTTTTAAAGTGAGTGAAAGAGCATGTAACTTGCGGGGGTGTTGTGTGGAGGTAGTGTCTTTTTGTTTTCCGAGTTCAATGAGCAGACACAGGTCTGTACCCAGAAGTAGATGTGGATGCTACAGACATATTGTCATCTCGATCATCCATACTATATACAGAAGAAGTATCGTCAAACTGTGAGTTTCTGGCTGTCAGGCTGACTTCAAGATTCCAAGGTAAAAGAGCGAGCAGGTATTTGCCACCCCAGATAGAAGATCTGCGATGAATGCCATGTTAGCTCAGTTAAATACATATATCACTCAACTGTTCAACCTACGTTACTGCAGCTTCAGGACTGGTATTGTCTGACAATACCGATGGCCCTATAAGGGTTCTACAAGTTGGACAAGTAGCTTGCGACGGTCGATGGTGAATCCACGAGTGCAAACAGCTGAGATGAAAGCAGTGAGCGCACGGCAATTTCGTTGCTTCTTTCATTGTCTCTCTGCATATGGCACACTGGTCGCCATATGTCTGCAAGTCGGCGGGACTGGCTTGTAAATATCTAAATTAGACAAATGATTAGTCAAGGCAAACGACATGGGAGCTGCTAACGCTATACTTACGTAGACCTCAATGCTGACATAGCTCTCCAGTGTACAGCATGCGTGACAATTTTCCGCCGAAGGTGCTTGAATGCGCTTCTCAAGTTTAATAGTAAAATAACATCGGTCCAACCGAATGATCTACCATGCATCCACTGCAGCAAAAACGGATGATTCAGTCAATTAAAAGATCATAAGATTGTTTCTCGGATCAGTTGCTTGTGTCTGATTCGTCGACCATCACTTACCAGTAATTGAAGGTATTGTAAAATGGTACAAAGAAGAATTAAGAGATCAGCCAACAGCTCGGAATAATACATGATGATGCCCTTGAATTGCATTTGATCGTCGTTTAGATGGTCAAAGATGTGTGCAACATATTTGATCAACAGTTGGCATGTGTCAATGGCCACCGGAACAGCCTTGATTTGCGCATTAGTAAGTGAAATTTGTTGAGCATAAACCAGAGCTACATTGGTAATTACCTCTAAAGTGAGAAAGGCAAGCATAGATGGAAATAGATGTATGCATCCGTAATACCACAAGAAACAGCCTAGTACAATCACACAGAGCAAACCAACAACTTTATACAGCTGGAATAAAGGTACAGACGGCGTAACAGAAAGCTAGAAAATCAAAGCACGTTAATGACTGGCAGGAATGTGGCGGACAGAAACATCGAGATACCGTACATGATCGAATCGGTCGCGGCTCAGCTTGCAGAAAATATGTAAAAACCCAAGGATGCCGATCCAAAGTGCCAATACTAGAACTTGAGCCCAGCGCGGGTTCATCACTGCGCATATGAAAATGACTTTGAACAGGACGAAATTGAGCATGTTGTCATACAGATGCTACCAGTGAATAATTGACAAAGTGGAAAAAACATATTTGGTGAGCCACCATTATAGCCGGTCAATGTCTACAAAACTCTTCAATGCCTTACTTGATTCTCAAATCTCAGCATTCGGCCGAATATGGCGTTACATATGATCTTTCCAAGCATAACCAAAAAGCAGTAAAACATATTGACCCATATCTGCAGGATGGTTTACAGGTCAAAAACAATGGGAGATCATGATAGCAATGTGCCGGATATTAAATCAAAAAAGTAACATATTGTTTACCAGAACAGCCATTTTCTCTCCTTCGATATATTTAATAAAAGCTCGCACATAACCCATGGAATCCTTCGAAAAAGAAGCATTGGCCAGGTGATGAGCGAATCGATGCCGATCAGCCTCATCAATTTGAATGTCCAAATTCTCGATCATGCCGTCCAACTGTTCCAAGTCGTCCAAGCTACCTGATTTGAGAGTGGTCATGAATGCATGCTGCATCCGCGAGAACGATCTTACATACACGGCAAACGTGGCGAGGAACAGAGCAAGGGACAATAAGGTATACCATGAGCTTCTCAGCCGCATGGTATAGCTATACAATCACAAATTCTTGTCTGGTAGGACGTTGTGAAAGGCGCAAAACGGAGAATGACCAATGCTGTCAGAGTAAAGCTTTGCTGGAATGGAGTGAAGGTTTGGGTGGTTTTTGTATTGAACAAGACTTTTTCACTTTAAAAATGCATTGCTGAGCCAAAAAAATCGGGGGCGGGACATTTTCTACCGCTTTGAATTTGCATGTGAACTCAATTCATTGGCAACCAAACCCCCATAAAAGTTGGCCACTCTTGGCCCGCACTTTCGCGCCTGCAATTTATTACATTTCTTATCACATAAATAAACCCTCCACTATGGTTTGGAAGTCGCAGGCGTGAAGTAGCTGTTGATAAAAGATAACATCATCAACCACAGCCTGCTTCATGGTTGGTCGGTTAGACAACAACATTTGCTTTTTAAAGGCAAATTTTTGTTTCATCAGCACATCAAAAAGTAACTCCTTGGCATTCTCCTCTCGATGCAACCAAAGCTTCCATATTCAAAAACCAAATATTAAAAATGAGTTTGAAAAAGCTGCTGTAACATACTGCGGATAAGGAACACGCTATCTAATAAGCGCAATTGAGTTCTATTTTGATCGATAAGTGCAAAAGAAATGGTGCTGGAGACCGATACTTTTCAAAAGATTGTATATTTTTATTTTTTTTGGGTGAAAAAACATAGAAACAACAAAAAAGTTTAAAGGAACTCAAGGCACGCATAGGCTGGTTGCGAGTCCCCAAACATTATGTATACGGTATCATCTATATGTATAAGCAGCAGATAGCAAACCAATTGGGTTTATAGTGTTTTGTCGTTCTTGGCAGGCCCTTTCATGGCTTGCACAAAGCTGAGTACTGGAGTTTGTCGACCTGTTGCGTGAGCCGGCGGTGGTGCAAACGCCGCCGGAGCAGCAGCAGCATCAACGCTTGGCGTGGCAACTCTTCGTGGTCCAAAGTTAGCCATAGGACTGAAGAAGCCTGTGTTAGTTCCTCCGGCGAATCCGCCAGCGAATCCGCCCGCTTTAGCTTCCATTTCCGCACGCTCTAACGCTCCTTCTCGTTCTACTTGTACACACAGTTCTTTCAACCCTTCAATCTTGCTCATCAACAGCTCAATGGCTAACTGTCGAACTTCTTGCATATCAGCTTCCTCTGTAACGTGTATGTGAATGCTTCCAATGAGACTTCCTGGCTCATTGGGCCAAAACCGAGGTTGTGACGTGCCAGTCACGCCCTGGATACTTTTCAAATCATCCACAGCCACTTCTACGCTGCCAGCGGTATGATCATCCACTTGCAGTAACAGCACCGCAGCTGAATTCTTGATCAAGGGGATGACTGACAAGAAGATCAGTACAGCAATAAAGATGGAAGCGATTGGATCGAACCCAGTCCACCCAAACCATTGAATTAGAAGCGTGGAGATAATGACACCGACGGAACCCAGCGTATCGGCCAGAATATGCAGGAAAACACCTACACCATAACATCTGTCTATCAGTATTTTTTACGTAACAACAATGATTTCGTGACCCCGACTTACCTTCCATATTAGCATTATGGCCATGGCCATGATCGTGCCCATGGCTGTGTCCATGGCTGTGTCCGTGGTCGTGACCATGACTATGTCCGTGATGATCGTGTCCGTGGCTATGTCCGTGGCCGTGATAATGGCCGCCATGAGCGTGCCCGTGGTTGAACGCGAAAATTCCGACCAAGTTGACCAACAAGCCGACAAAACTAACCAACAGCAATCGATGTGTGTTCATCTCTGGTGGATCCAACAACCTTTGAATGGCTTCAGAAATGATACTGATAGAGATCAATACCAGGAACACTCCATTTGCGAATCCACTCAATGTTTCCACTCGGTTGTACCTGAAACGGGGAGGTAGAGCGTCAGTTAAAATGATCCACACTAAGCCAGCCGATAGACCAAAACTCACCCATAAGAGTATTTCGTATTAGGAGGCCATTTGGCCATGACGGAGGCGAATAGACCGACGCCCAAAGCCAAGCAGTCAAAGAACATATGAATAGCTACAAGAAAGCAAAGGCAAAAAAACTATGAATAACTTGGTCTTCAGAAGTGACATTGTCCCGAGACAAGATTCACCTATCCCTTTGCCTTACCATCTGAAATTAAGCCCAAACTGTTGGTGATGGAGCCATATATGAGTTGGATAAACATATACGACAGGTTGAGCAGTAAAAAGTAGAAAATCTGTCTGGAGTCCTGATTTTCGAGGATAATCCGCAGAGACTCCTTGAGGAATCGGAACCATGATCCGCCTACGGGCGACTTTCCGTAGCCCATCTCCATTGAATCGGAATAGCTAGGCAGCTCAAACAGCCCACCATTGTGTGATAATCCCATACGTGGTTTTGTCAACGCCTTGATGGGAGGGTGACAGGCAGTGGAAAATGTCAAAAGAGAAAGATGAACAGAGAGTAGGAGGTCTGAGCCTGGAGTTTATAATTGTAGGCTATTTTTTATTATTTCCTTAAATTTGATCAAAAGCTGTCACCACTTTATGGTTGGCTCTATCCTTCGCACTTAAAGCCGCGTTGCCTGGTCGGTCAGATATCACGGTCTGGAAACCGGCTTCTTCAGCTGCAATGATTTCTGTTGAAGCAATGTCAAAGAAAATTCGTCGTTAATACGCATCGCCTCAAAATATTAAAAAAAAGATTGCCCCCTAAGGGGAATGAGTACCTTTCACGTTATCACTAACAAATAAGATTTCCGATGGTGGAGTGGCAATGGCTCGAGCGATCGCGTTATATGATGAAGACTCTATCTTGGATCCAATGGATGTATCGAAATGGCCAGAAAAGTACTGTATTCGCAGGAGATGTCGCGTTTAGAATTTTTTCTTATGTGCATATGGATATATATCAAACATATAATACTAATATGGGGCTTGTCTTACGGGTAAAAGATCGCCTTTCTCAGAGTGACCGAATAGCAATTTCTGGGCGGGAACACTTCCTGATGAGTAGATATATATTTTGCAGCCATCTGCCTTCCAGCTATCCAAAGCAGGGACGACATCGTCGTACACTCTAAAATAAGAAAGTGGTTAAAAAACCTTGATTTTTTTTTTTATGGCAGCCCAACTTTAATTGATATGCATTGCAACACATACTGTCCTTGTAGCTCGCCACTTTCGTATCCAGACTTCCACATATAGCCTTGAAAGCTCTTGAGGGGACCAATTTTACGGTCTTCTCTCATCTGCCATTCGATGCTTTGCTGAACAGCAGCTTTGACTTGGTCGGCATTGCTGGTTTGTTAAAATATGTGAATGTTCTGGAACAATGACGTACAAGGCAACTAACAACCTATTGATCTATTATGACAACTCACCTATGCGTCTCATGGGGTATGAGAACAGCCTGCTTCATACCGGCTTCTGCGTCGAGTTCAGCCTACCGGTGTGCGGGTGTGGAGTGAGTACAATGCTATTGGGCAAAAAAAACTCTCGATGACCAGTCGCCCGCCAGCTTTTTGGCTAATAGGGGTTAGCCTGGTAGTAGTGAAGTTCCTTTACCTGCTGTCTTAATAATTCGATATGTTGCTTAAGCTCGGGTGCTCCCCATGAGTCGGTCAAGAATTTGTATAAGCCAGATGTTACATATGGAAACTAGCGATGAACATAATGAGTCTATTTGTGCCGGGGATTGTCAACTGATTCCGGCGAGGGCTCTTACCAGGACATCCTTGACAAATGTGATGGGAGTGGTGGTGCCCTCGATGTCGAGGACGACGGTGTTATAAGTTGGTGACATTGAGTTTATTAGTAGGATTGTCGATTGCTAGCTTTTTTATATATCCACCAGAGAAGAACGACCAGAGAAAAAAAATTAATTCCAAATACAGAAATCATTAAGCTCAGAACCAAACAGAACAAAAATACAAGAAAATATGGAATAGAAAACTCTATCAACATTCTACACCGGATTGCTCGACCTTGACGTCGGGTTGAATCCACTTCCCACGTCTATCGAACACCCCCAGGCTACGTAGCCGAATGTCCAAGCCGTCTGCATACATACAGATCCACATCAGCAGACGTGAACCGAGTGGATGCGGTTGATTGACCAGATATTGGTACTTTTGTTTGGCCTGTTGCCCGGCCCGGCTATCGAAGACGTTCATTTCTGGGTGATCTCCGTAGCCTAGTACATATTTCATGGTGGCGTCTCGGACGTTTCGCATATAAATGTACCATGATACATACACAATGACTGAGCAAACATGAGTTAATCTATAATATATGGACTGCGTGGATCAGCTATGAGAAGCACTTACATAAGGCTAATAAAACATCAATGGTGTAGTGATAATGCGTGAAGATAATCATCAGAATACCGGCGGTGGCAATCAGGTACAGAATCCAGCCATAAAGGCGGTGGGCACGAGAGTGTATGCGCCAGGCAAGGGCACACGAAGTCATAACACAGGTGTGACCAGAGAATATATTGTCTCCACATGATTGGTCATTTCCAGCCACCGTTTCGAAGAAGGCTCCAAACCGTTGGCCGGCTGTGCCATGGAGCGACAGGCTAGGGGGAATGCAACCTTCCTTCAACGGTGAGGGCAATGTTGTTACAACGATGGTGACGCTTCGAAACAAATACAACCATCCCATTATAAAACACCACCGACGTAATATTGTCCAGCGAGTCGTCCAGTCTGGCGATTGTACAGCCAAGCCCACTACAGTACAAACCACCGTTGTTTCCAAGAGATAATTAACCAATTGGACGTTGGATACATATGGGAATGCATCAAATAACAGATCTTGTAATGCCGGAGTCTATGTATAGCAGGCTATATTTTAGCTTACAAGCCGGTTTACTGTTACCATTTGATAAATTTTTTACCTTTCCTTGATATACATAGCTGTAGCGGATATCACTTAATTGGGCCATAAAACATTCGATCATACCACACACGATCAGCCATATGATGCAGAAAAGAAGGCGTAAGGCTTCGTGGTTGATGAATATGAAGAGCAGATCCTTGAAGCTATTAATTCGAAAAGGTGGCTCAAGAGGTAGTTTAATTAAACCAATACGTTGCCATTCGATCTGTTTTGCTGTGGTGACGGTGCCGCCTGGTGAAGTTTCCACACCTACTCGAGCGAGATCCGATCGCAAAAGTAATTTCTGGATCAAAGGTGATGACGAAAACTTCATCAGTGGTGTAAAGAGGAGAGTAAGCTGTGGGAGGATCAGAAACTGTTTTATTATATTTTTTATTTCGACTTATATTTGGAAAGGCACACGAGCTGGGCCCGACATGTCCGCAAACAGGTAGTGCACTCTTTCTCCTGAAATAGTCTGACGCGTGGTAACTTGCATCGAGAATAATAAGCAACAGTAACATTTGAATGGAAAAAACTAGCACACATTTTTTATTACAGATTATTACTACTTAAACATTAACAACAAATTACAAAAAGACTCGACATAATACAAGATCTGGCTGCGCAGAAGGCAAGGCTGGTGGAAGAGGCTGGCAGCGGTGAAGCAAAATTTTCTTCCTCATATAAATTTATGGTGTGACAACTCACTCAGCCGCAGATCGGATTGTGATCCCCGGTTTTCAAGACCTTGGCTACAAAATGGCCGCAGAGCTTCTTTTTTTTCTATTTCAACAGCTGCATCATTGCCAAGGATTTAACTTGAGACAAGCAATTTGCGCTCCTATTTTTAGTGGCCCACTTTCTGTCCATTCTGTTAAAGGCATGCCTCGACTAGGTGGTATGATTTTGGTGGCTTCCTTGTCATACGGTTGAGGTGACCCTTAATCAAATACTGGTCAATTTCACGGCAACACAGACGGTACAACCCTTGTTGCAGCCCACTCCACTCCACCGCACCATTCGTTTGACTCACCAAGATCAAGAATGTCGCTAACCGTAAGACTAGCTGTACTGATTTCGCGCTCAATCATATGCTCAGAAGTTCGTATTCTCTTCAAAGCTCGAGGCTCAATACCATAGTCATCAAAAGATCGTTTCCGGGATTGATGGTATCGTGGGGTCTCTCCATATTGCTGCTGTGAAAATCTTTCATAGTCTCGTTGGATATTGACCTCCGTTGGCTGAGAATTAACGTCTAAGGAGATCACATAGAACCATTCTATGCCCAGAGCATCTCGAGCAGACACCACGGATTTAGAAAATGTCTCACGCTGAAAGGACGCTTCTCGTCTAAGCAGTTGTTGAGAGGGTGGGTCTTGACTTTCGTGAAAATCCACCGGATCATTATCACTAACAATGGTCCACACCGCATCTGGGCTTGTGCCATCTATACAACCTGGCGCCAGTTGGAACTGGGGGTTGTCTAGCAAGATTTGAATCACTCGATCTAACGAGATAGGAGGCAGCAATTCATTCTTGCGCTTGGTATCGATATATTCATAAATGTTTTTGGCTGTGACATCGAATGTGGTCGATTCAATAGCGTCAACGATCAGTGATTCAATCGTTTCATCTCCATATGCAGAGCGTGTCAGCACGTTTTTGTCCGTGGTTGCAGAAGAGTTCCAGCTGTTCGCAGATACGGGCAAGACAAATACAAATTGGTTTCCATCAATATCGATGA
Organism: Umbelopsis sp. M5902; assembly: GCA_037039815.1. Taxonomy (NCBI): domain Eukaryota; kingdom Fungi; phylum Mucoromycota; class Umbelopsidomycetes; order Umbelopsidales; family Umbelopsidaceae; genus Umbelopsis; species Umbelopsis sp. M5902. The sequence goes on from JAXQGL010000047.1 coordinate 659,954, forward strand.
GGGCACTAAGAAGCAATATATATTTCTAAGTATGACATGCTGGGCTACTATTTAGAACATGTCAAAAGTAAAGCTTTACCCTGTTTCCAAAACAACAGGTTTGCAAGGAGGCTTTCGGAACAGCCCATTTAATTTCACGCCATTTCTGCCGTACACATAGAGCTCCCATCTATCCTTGATGGTGTTATGTTTTATTTCTGCATGCTTTCGAGAGATAGCTTTGGACGTTCCAAAGCTAACGTGTCGGGCATCTTTTACGTCGCCGTCGTCATTGGATTGCGACCGTCCCAGTATGACATTATCATGTGTAATGTAATGTGTCCAACTGAAACCAGCGAGCTTTGGCCGTGGGCGGGTCATGGTCATGGTCGAATTTGACAACTTTGGCTTTTCCTTGCGAGAGAAAAAGACAAGAGCATGCGGTAGGTTAAGACTCCGATAGTAAGGTCAGCGTTGCCTGACAACGAAGCTGTCAAGCAAAAAAACCGACTAGTCAAGTAGATGTGCAGATCGATAGGCCAATAAGCAGATATTGCCTAATAGAACTCATTATTGATGGGCAAAAAGGCGTATTTCAGCTCGTGGGCACTTCTTGTGAGAGTATATATAGTATAACACGACGCTGCCTGCTATGAATGGTGGCAAGTTTGTGGTTATGGTGAAGCCGTGCACGTGACATGGATATTTTGCCAGTCCGAAAGAACCGCCAGCAACCAGTCTGAGAGTGACAAGTCAGTTGGGTGCCTTGAAATCGATCACTACGCGTTGACTTAACTCAATACGTCGTTTCTGGTCTCCTCTTTACATTACACAATAGTTGAAAATGAGTGTTGGAAATCCACCACCGCCTAATAATATGCACCCAAATCGACCGCCATTCCGGCCTGCCAATTCACCCCAACCGCCCGCACAATACGGCGGTCCTATACCTCAACAACGTCCGCATGTTCAAGGTTAGTCTATGACACAGAATTTGCCTATACTTCTCATACGTTTCTTACTCATCCCATAAATAAGGGCAAGGTGCCGCAATTCGTCCAGTGCCAAACTATTCAGGTATGCCACGACCGCGACCAGTCAACGCTGCACCTGCACCCTTGCCACAACAACCAGTTTCTGGCAGACCACAATATCAGCAAACGCATCCTCCAAACATGATGCCACCACAACATCAGCAGCAACAGAATTCCAATGCTCTTGCGGCAGGCATGCAAAATATGAATTTGCAGGCCAATGTAGCAGCAGTGGCTAGACAAGTTAGTTTAAGCCCTTCATTGTTAACTGCGTATTGACACGTTTCATGGATTTTGACCTCCGCTTTTCTCTTTTGTTAGCAATCTCCTCCAGTTGGACCGCTCAGTCAGCAGCCAAGCCATCATGGCCGTGCAAAGCGAGTCTATCCAGCTGCCCCTGAAGTGGCCGGCATGACGCAAAACGGTCCGCCACCACCCAACCAAGGTGCAGCAGCACCGCCGTGGCCACATGGAATAGCCCAGCAACATAACCAAAGCCCTGTACGTGGACCAGCTCCACAGCAGCAGATGCAGCAGCAGATGCAACAACCACCCCAGCAACACATGGATCCAAATATGATACCACCATCACAACCTAGACCAAAAGTTGATCCAGATCAAATGCCCGCTCCCGTACAAGTACGAGAGTATGATCAGAATTTGCACGGTGGTAAATTTGTTGGCACTTGCGATAGAGAGCATATTCCGCTCTCGACCACCGACTTTTTGGCCATGGATCAAGGCAATTGTAATCCTCGATTCATGCGCACTGTAACCAACAGTATACCGCGTAACAAAGAGTTGGCAGATGTAGCGTCTTTACCGTTGGGATTGATTGTGCAACCACTTGCTGCTCTTTCACGAGAGGAAGACCCAATCCAAGTCGTTGATCATGGTCCCGATGGCCCTGTCCGCTGTACGCGATGCAAAGCCTATATCAATCCTTGGTGTGTCTTTGTTCAGGGTGGAAACAGGTTTATGTGCAATATATGCGGTCATAGCAGTGAGGGTAAGTATTTGCGGCAGAACGGAATAAGACGGTTATTGGTCAAGTTGTAACGGTTTGTTCTGAATTCAGTACCTCCATCATACTTTTCAAATTTGGATGTGTCTGGTCGACGTATGGATCTTGAACAGCGCCCAGAGCTTCGGTTCGGCACGATAGAATTTGAGGTTCCTGAAGCATACTATTCATCAAAACAGCCGGCTCCAATCAGTCATATTTTTGCTATCGATGTATCGTTTTCCGCCATCAAAAGCGGTGTTACGGCCACGGTGTGCGAAGCATTGCGAAGATCGCTTTTTGATATTGAGCCTCATTCGTCCTTGTTGCCTGATAATGCCCATATTGGAATCATGACGTTTGATCATAGTGTGCATTTCTATAATATTCATGTAAGTATAGCTTGAGGGCCCGAATGTTAAGAAAATGGAGCAAAAAAACGAAAGGCATACTAACACTTATGAACACAGCCCGATCGTGAGCAAGCGCAAATGATGATCGTTGCAGATATTGCTGATATGTTTGTACCTATACAAGACGGAATGCTTGTCAATCCTTGGGATTCCAAGTAAGTCAGAGTAGATGCAGGTCAGCAGAGCCCGTGCTTCCTCGCGTGTGTCTGATGAACTGTTTGCTTTAGGGACATCATATGTGAATTGCTAGATAGTATACCAAGCATGTTTGCGCAAAGCCAACGCAATGACTCAATGTATACTTCGGCGGTACAAGGCGGCATGCTTGGCTTGGTAAGTGTGACCACCTCAACAAATATACATCATTACGCCCTGACTTTTTTGCTCATGATTTTCTTCTCAGTCGGTCCACGGCGGCAACCTTCATGTTTTCCAATCTACCATGCCGATCTCAGGTCCTGGGGCTTTGAAGGCAAGGGATGAAGCATCATTACGTAATACGGACAAGGAGAAGCAGCTGTTCGTGCCTCAAAGTGACGTGTACAAAGACCTGGCTAAAGAATGTGTCAAGAATGCAGTATGCGTTCACAACTATCTGTTTCCCTTCGCCCACATAGATGTTGCATCGCTCAGCGCCATCTCGTCCGCCACGGGGGGTGATACGTTCTTCTATCAACAGTTCACACCAGCTGATTTGGATCGTGTCATGTATGATGTGACTCACGTCCTCAATCGTTATTCTGGATTTGATGCTGTAATGCGCATTCGATGCACCGATGGTAAATGTCGAGTACCAAGAGTGGAACAAAATTCTTATTAATTGATATCTAATCATCCCACAAAATAGGTTTACAAGTGATGGACCATTATGGCAACTTTTACATGACCAACTTTACGGATGTGGAACTTGCTGGCATTGATGAGGATAAAGCAATTGCCGTGTCGTTCAAGCACGACGGCAAACTGGAGGCTGACAGAGGCGTGTCTTTCCAGGCAGCGATATTATATACGACCAAGAACGGCCAAAGAAGAGTACGCGTACATAATCTCAATGTCCCTGTTACTGAACATATTGCAGATGTGTTTAGGCAAGGAGATCATGAGGCCACTGTTACATTCTTAGCTAAGAAAGGTGAGTCAAGTGAAATGAAGGATGGATTATATAAATTGATTCTTATATTGCTTGGATTTAGTCATGTACGACGAACTGCATATTCCAAGAAAAGAAATCCGCGAGAAGCTCTCGGAATTGTGTGTAAAAATTCTTTCTGCCTATCGGGCAAACTGCGCCTCTTCGACATCGCCTGGCCAACTCATTCTTCCAGAGGCCTTCAAGCTGCTGCCCGTCTATACAGCAGCACTGCTAAGATCAAAAGCATTACGTGGAGGTGAGTTACGAGACATGAAAAATGGAAATCTATGAGCGCCCCATATTGACTCCCTTCTCTGACAGTGGGTCAAGATATCACCAGCGATATACGAGTCGCTGATATGAAATTAATAATGGGTCAAAGCCCACGGGAGACCAGCATTCACTTATATCCACGAATATTCTCCCTACATAACACGACTGACGATGTAAGTTGAAAGTTAATTCAAGATTTTTGCGTGCTCCATCGTATCTAGGTTGTACTGATCCTTCATGTCCAAAAACATTAGTTTTTCAACGGAGCTAGTCCAAAAACCATCAGAGCGTCTTATGAGCGATTAGATCCGAAAGGAGCCTATATCCTAGACAACGGCGATTGTCTATACTTTTGGCTTGGTAGCAAAATTGAATCGTCATTCTTGCAAGACGTGTTTGGCGTGGCAGATAAGAATGAAATCGACATTCAAATGGTACAGTGATCTATACAACTGTAGACTGGAAAGAATACAAACCCTAACTTTGTGTGAAATTTTCAGGCAAATTTACCAGTTCTAGATACTCGATTGTCCAAGCGATTGCAGATTTTTATTACTGAACTGAGAGCTTCGCATCCTAAATACCTCAAATTGCGAATAGTGCGACAGGAGATGGATCGCATTGAGTTTGAATTCGCTACCAACATGGCGGAAGATCGAAATGCTGAAGTACAGACCTATGTTGACTATATGTGTGTAATTCATCGCCAAATCCAGGAAGAGGTCAAAAAGACCAAATATTACTAGTCTGCCATGCTGCTATATAGCAGTCTGTATGATTTGTCTTTGCGTACTCCAAACGGAGCAGAGTATAGAAAAAAAATTTATATTAGATGTTAGCATCGCTTGAGATTGAAGAAGAAAACACAAATACATCTTGCATGTTTAATCAATGCTAGTCAAATTTCCCCCATAGTGCCGTCGTCACCAATCGACATGTTGATTTTCACCATATTTCATATCACATTGGAGATCCTCCATATGCTACTTTATTCTAGTGGTGCAAGCTATGTAGTACATTCAATTTTTGAATACTTTCCCGCCGGATCCCAATTAGGAACGCGATACACTTTGTCCAATTGTTCCGATTGTTAAACAGTACCTCGGAATTCATAAGCAAAACTTAAAAACAATATATAGATTGGTAAATGCCAAAGGTTTTTACAGCTCTAATGTTAATGGCCATGCATACTATCCTTGTTATTATATGGATTGAGCGTCTTTATTGCACCCCTAAAACAGTAAAAATGAATATGTATAATTTCATTTTTTTTTGCTCAACTTTACTTTTATATATGCATTTAATACCAATGCAGCCTTCTTGTTCACATTGTTAATCTAATTACCCCGCAACAGTAGGTAGTGCAGTTATGGTAATTGGTAGTACAATTATGGCAAAAAGAGTTTAGTGCGATCAACTTCATTATATTGAAGCATTCGTTCGGAACATTAAGGTTATAGGTTTCCGGCTGAGTTACTCAGCATGCAAGATATATAAAAAGCATTGCCTTCAGTGAGAGACATCAACACATTAAAGGATGCGTACTGCGCCGTTGATATTTGCTTGTGCTGTTGCCACAGCCTTGGCTCTACCAGAGGCCAATTGGCATCAATATGTACGCGCACCGTCATCCACAATTGTGTATCCTAAGAAAGTACTGAGTACTCAGGGCAATGTTACGAACGCACAAAGTCTTATTCAAAACCATGGCACAGCAACCTTGAGTCGCCCCAGCACAAATGACACCATTCCTTACATTGAGCTGGACTTTGGCATCAATATCGTTGGATACCCAAAGATATCGTTTGCTGGTGCTTCAGACAACCATCCTGGTGTGCGTGTGTCTTTCTCGGAATCCACTGAGTATCTTTCCAACGTTTCTGATTTTACCCGCTCCGACAACGGCCAGACTATCACACCTGGATCGGATCAACATGCCGTTCCATCTGGTGCTAGCGTTTGGGTCGATACATATGGTTGTCAGTACAATGACACTCAAGTGTGCTCCGATGGCCTTCATGGTTTTCGCTATGTGCGCATTGCACTGGATGCATTGGATACGGACGCGCCTTACACCTCTCCTAATGGTACTGTTGACATCAAATCAGTATCACTGAACTTCACAGCCTTCTTGGGAACCCCTGATACCTATACTGGATGGTTTGAGTGCTCAGACGAGAAATTGAGTCAATACTGGTTTGACGCTGCATATACCAATGAAATGGTCACTGATCATTTCCGTTCAACTGATGTTGATCCTCGCGATGCAGCCACTCCTACATTAGAAGGAAAACTCGTACTGTTCGATGGTGCCAAGCGTGATCGTGATCCATACATTGGCGATATTGCCGTTTCCGGCCGCACCGCATACTTGACTCACAACGTGTCCGAAGCGGCCATGAATGTTCTTGCTGACATGGCTGACCACCAACGATCAGATGGGTGGATTCCACCTGCCAGTATCAATAATTACACATTGCCACTCTTTGACTACGCCTTGTGGTGGGTTACTACTAGCTGGGATTACGTGTTGTATAACGGTGATATGGATTATGCAAAAACTTACTATACTCACTTGACGAACGTTTTGGATGGATTCTATGCTTCGGTGACAGATGCGAATAGTCTGCTTAACAAAGGCATGAAAGGAACTGATGGCTATGGGGACTATGCATTTTTGCCACGTACTGGAGAAGTCACTTATTATAAAGCTTTGTATGTAGAAGCACTAAAAAACGCAGCGGCTTGGGCAACGTCGTTGGAGGATACCGCAAGTGCTGATCGCTGGTCCAAGCGAGCAAGTGAAGTCAGCACCGCTATCAATGCTCACCTGTGGGACGACTCTGTTGGTGCGTATCTTGATACTTCCAATGCTACGGCCGGTGTCCGACATGCTCAGGATGGAAATAGCATTGTGGTCATTGCTGGCGTTGCCAACGCTTCTAGAGCCAATTCCTCTCTTGATTATATCTCTAAGAACATGCAACAACCATATGGCAATGCTTTCTACGATAGTGCACTTCCTGGCGTGGACAATGCTACTGAACGTGTTTATGCATTTATAAGCTATTTTGAACTCCAAGCTCGCTTCCTTGCCAACCAAGCTGATTCCGGTTTCGAGGAACTTGATAGGTTGTACGGTTGGATGTCGTCGCAAGATCCTGGTGTGACTTATTGGGAAGGCATTGGCCCTGGCGGCAGTAAATACGAGCAAGCATATACCTCCCTTGCCCACGGTTGGTCTACCGGTGTCTTGCCTATACTTTCCAACTTTGTCCTCGGCATCACCCCAACTGGCCCCGGATTTTCAACGTGGTCCATCAAACCTTATCCTGGCAGCCTGGATTGGGCCAGTGGTCAAGTCGCCACTCCTCATGGGCCAATATCTGCTTCTTGGACCCGAAGCTCCAAGTCATTTGAGCTCGATATCACAGCACCAGCTGGCACTAAAGGCTTGATTGCCGTTCCTACTGGCAGCCGTATCAGCCTCAACGGCAAGCTATTAGCTTTGAGAAGCTACCAAGTACAAAACGGGTATGCTCAACTCAATGTCACCTCAGGGGGATCATACAAGATTCAGGTGAATTAAACGTGCACCGGATCTCTCCTACCGCGCAGTTGATCCAGTTCTAATATCCAAAAGGTGTTGAAAACGGTTTACAATAAACAATATTTATATATGTTCTTTGCCCAATGAGTAGAAATTACTATCCTACTTTTTAAATGTGTTTTGGAGCCGAGTTGAACATGCTGAGGCTCATTACTAAATAGCCTGTTGATTAGGAGCCGCTAATATTTGTAACAAGTGAGAGCATTTCTATTAAATGCCTTTTCAAACTGAGAGCTGTCCTTTGCGCAGCTGTACCATCGACTCTTGCATCACGCTTTCATAGGTGCCTCAGCAGATATAGGTAATCCGAATTCATCCACTTGAACGTTGCCCTACAGACCAAGGTATGTTAATAAGGAGTACAGCATATAATTTTTGCAAAGCCACTAAAACTTACCTCCCCATTTTCAGTGTGCAGACCACTGGGTACTTCTACATCATCTTGTAAGTAAGATGGTACTTCTTCATCCTCAAAGTTGAGATCGTCACCGAGTGCATCCAGTTCTAATATCAAATGTTAAATCGAAACTATGTACTCATACCGTTCCTCTTTGTTTCTCTTACCTGCTTCAAGATCAGCTTCGTCTACGTCGTCAGGAAGATTATATGATCGACCAAGCGATTCTTGGACTTCATTGGCCTGTTCCATCAAATCCTCCATTTCATCCTGCAGAGCCTATATAAGCAATACCTTGTCAGGCTCCATATACTAAACACATATACAAACGATATACATACATCTAATTTGTCAATATTGACATTCTTATATTGTTTCTTCATTTCTTTGTTGGCTTGCTGCATAGCATCGACAGTGGTCATGACGTTTCGAAGATTATCATTTGTCATTTGAGCTTGCTCCATATTAAAGGACTGTTGTTGCAAGTTATCTCGTTGAGCTTCGTACCTACAAGATAATCAGTATATACGGTTTAGAAATAGCGAATTTGGTGATGGAATACACGTACAGTTTGCGTTGCTTCAGGACTCGCAGTGCCTTTTGTTGCACAGATTTCTAACAAATATAATGGTTCATTTTCGATATTTCGTTTGGGCATGCATCAAATAAACAAGTACCTTTGCTGGTCCTTCTCTCATTTTCTTCATTTGGTCCCGGTATCTTGTAAGTTCTGCATCTAGTTTGCGTATCTTGACCTCGATAGCATCCGACCTGACGTCGGTCTAAAAGCGTTGGTTGAAATATTAAAATCCGTAAGCAGCTACCAGAGAGATGATAGAAGATGCTTTTCATTACCGATGATATTGCGTCTGTTAACGTTGGCTTTGGAGCCTTTTTCGATGTGCCAAAGATTCTGTTCATTGAGCCAAGACAATTTGCAAAGGTGATCTCGTGTTCCAAGACTTTGGATGTCATAGCAATTGCTGAGTGGAGCGGAGCATGAGCAGTCACGTGTGGCCAACCTTGGCAAGCAAAAAGATTTAAGGTGACCATATGGCTAACGGAAAGACAGGATTTTGGGTCTCTAAGTTGATGGATTCATTGGATAATAGTGGCAATCAATCATATAAAACGCAACCAGAGTAATGCCAATTTATATTACCACTTACGCGTATGAGCTTGCAGCCATGGTAAGCATATTAAACATATTTGAGGCATAAAGACTAATCAACAGGCACCAAAATGTAACGATAAAAAGGCACTATATTATGTAATTCTTGCTTAAATTGCATAGCAATGAAATTTGATAATTTTTCAATATTATATGAACCAGCTCAGTGGTATTGAGTCCGAATGATTTTAATGAGATTAGTTACCTCCATGAGAGTGTGAGGCACACTAGTGAGATGTTTAAGTATCTACAGAAAAGAGATAGTTTATTCAACAACTATATTTAATTGGCTACTTTCATTATTATCATTTTTCCAAACCCCTTCTCACGTCTCTATTCTATTGGATTCTGGATAGGTTTCAATCATGCTTGGCCGCCAATACGCCTAAAACATTAGCCTGCTGGTTTATGAAGTCATCTAAGAAGATGTGCAATTTTGTTTTACATATCCATAATGTGGACCCTATAATAGCTTGCATTTTGTTTTACATGCCTGCCCGAATGTGGGTTCAGAGATCTTACGATATCACCAACTAAGTATTAACTCATATAGTGATGACATACTTATTTCTACTTTTCATGCTGAAAATAGGCATAGGACGGGAACATAATAATGAGGCTTTTGTTTACTGCAATATGTAAATTGTAGGACCAAACATTGAATTTATGCCTCCACATTTGTGGTGAGGTCCTCGTAGTTGACATATGTTAGCCATAATGAGTTCCTTGTAAAAGAAAGACAAATCTAAATTCCATACTTTACTTATGTTCTTCGAGCACAATTTAAGTCATGTATCAAGAGAAATGCGATATTGCGGAGGAAAGTATACACATATAGATATACCAGTTGTCGAGACTAGCGGGTAACAGTAAAGCTTAAAAGATAATTACCTCAACAGGACTTGAAAGATGGCAAAAATTTAGGCATGGAAAGGGGTGAAGCCAGCGACTTTCGTCTCTTGCAAGCGCTAAGAAATGGTGGATCTCCCTGTGGCCAGCAAGACTCGACAAGAGATCCTGATCTACCGTAGCGTGTGCACTGGCTCTTGGTGCCGAAGATCTCAAGCCTCCATTTTTTGTTAGTTATTCGCAAAATACTTCTCAGTATATGAACTGACTCTTTTTCAAACATAAAAAAAATATTGTATAGGAGCCTTTTTGGGCATTTACTTGCACCACATTAGAGATGCAGTGTAATAAACTTCAAAAACAGACGCGTGAAAGTTATCTTCGAGTTTTTGGCGTTTCTTAAAGGATTTATCAATTTGATCCTGAGATACAGCTCTGTGAAGACATAGGTGATTATCTTTTGCATAAAAGGGATTGTAAAATAATAAGCACGCATTGACTAACATATTTATCTACGTGATTAATTAGGCTTGCTGCCAGTCCCATCAATGTTATCTTGATGGCTAATAAACATTTGAGTGACCTCTACTACAAGTCTTTAATGGGAGCTGATAAACTAATTATGAATATAACAATGAAGGCATGCATACACTGCAAGATACTATAGCTCTTGGGTGACGGATTGTAAGCCGGAAGCAGGAGTGACTGCGTATTTTCTTAAAAATAAATTTATTTTTGCATAAAGTTATGGTTGATGCTATTATCAGCATCCAGAAAGGTAAAGGGTATGCGTTTTCGTTTTGTTATAGCCTACATCTGACGATCTTATTGCCCTTTTGGTATATCTATTCAAAGAATTCCGCTATATTTATGATTAGCTCTACTTTTGCTCCTCATGTGTGTGCACTTCTAATTGCCGCCGCCCAGATAAGCAAGTAACAGGTGGGAGTCTATTTTACACTTACCGATGATTTATAAGGTGCCATGTTCGCCACTTTATCCGATGAGTCTCTGATACCTTTGATGTGTGGCGGTGTTTGGACGCACGCGGTACATTTCGCCTTAGAAGGAAATAATTTTGTTAATATCCAGGGTGTTGGTCTCGAGGGGTACAAATGCTTGAGTTTAAATTTTGACATATTGAAGGAACGCTGAGAAAATAATGTAAGCACTTTACGCCTGTTTAAAAACACTCTATTCATAACTACACGTAAATGCAGACCAGTACTAGGCTGACATATGTTTATTGCGCTTTGGCATGGTGGTGAGGAACTATTGACCGTGATTCTCAAATTCGCGATTCGCGTTTCAGAGACTAGCTCCGACAGCAGCAGCAATGCACGGCTATCTTGCCACAGTCGCGGGCATTGCTCTCTACCTCATGGTGGTATCAACAGGTTGCAGCCAGTACAACGCAACCTGACATGACGCAAGTGCCGCAGCAACTTTTGGCGCATAAATGGCTGCTGAACTTGCCAGCCTTTCATGCCCTTTGAGCAGGCAGGCACATAGCATCACACCTGCCATGATTTTATTATTATTTTTATATTCAATTAATTTTAAAAAAGGGGGGGGCGAGAACTTTACACCAGGGAAGCTCGTCAGGAAACCCAGGCGACTAGTATACCTGGATTTGTTGCCATGAGACACGGCAACGCGAGTTCTTCCCCGGATGAGTCTCGCCATATTCGCCACTCGACAAGAGTCTCAACTACATGAGCCTCCGTGTGTCTCGCGACAGGATGGCGGTCAAACCATCCAGCTCAGTGAGCAAGGCCCAGGGCGTAGGGGAGTGCACGAGGGCGAGTGTGTGTGATAAAGGTCTTTAATTGCCAGGAAGCATGGCCTTTTTATACTTTACAAAAGTTAGTCACAGGGCAGTCATTCATATCTCATTGCAAAAATTTATGACGTCGGCAGTTTTGCCAGAACTTTGCTTGATGTCTAGCAAGCAGTGTGGATTACGCGACACGAGTGTCTAATATTTCGATCCAAGGCAGAAGGAGCTTTCAGGCTAAGTGATGTTTCAGATTCAATTATATTCAACAAAGAACCATGTCATTTGGTAATTCCATACCAAATAGCACGATGTATATTTAAAAGGATAAGAATGAATTGTGAGATAATTCAGGGATTGAATCGCACGACGGAAGAGTGCTTGGGTTACAAATCAGGGTGATAGTTCATGACAGATTCCTTCTGTCCTTTATATGATGCATAAACAGACAGTATATGATGATTGAATTATTTTTCCTATAGGAATGCGTAAGTATATCATAAGTAAGCATTGGAAATGAGAGGAATAGTGACTTACGGGAATTTCGATTTCGCCAGCGTCAATAGCATCACCGACATCCTTAGGATTTTGGCCATCAACAGTGCAGCCAACGCTGAATGCTGTTCCCAAAATTTCCTTGACGGTGCCCTTGAGTTCACGAGCAAGAGACTTGTATCGCATGATACGAGCAATTTCAATCACATCATCAATGGTGATATTGCCGCTATGTTTAACTAGAAACAAAATAAAAAAACAAATTGTCAATACCTGCCTCGTTAAAGGTGCTCAATAAAACAGTAGTGTATAGCGTCCAATTCCATATATCAAGATGATAACGCATTTGGCCATCTACTACAACACATACTGTTCTTTTCCTTCTTGCGGTCGCGCGGGGGTTCCTTCAAAGCCTTGATGACAAGGGATGAAGCGGAGGGAACAACGGACACTTGAGCTTGACGGTTCTGAATGGTGAGTTGGACAGTGACACGGAGACCCTTCCAATCAGCAGTTCCCTTGGCGATATCTTCACCAACCTTCTTTGGTGAAAGACCAAGGGGACCGATCTTGGGAGCTAGTGCACTGGAAGCACCAACTTCACCACCAGTGGCTCTGAGTGTGATGATCTTGACTTCGTTGGGATCGACCTTGGGTGGCATGATAGCAAAAGTGGTTAAAGAGAATAACTTTTCAAAAGGGAAAAATTTGCCAGGTTAACAATTGAATAAGCCACAAAGCAGTCACTCATCTCGCTCTTTTTCCTCTTTTTTTTTTTAATCTTTTCAGTAGCCGTCCCGCCTTAAGGTACTTAGCTTTGCCTTCTGCTAATCATAATGGACGATAGACCTCAAAAGGCCCATCATGCCAAACAGGCAGGAACAAAGGCTGACCGAAAGAAAGCCAAACATACCAAAAACCAAGAAAAGAATAACCCCAAGGTAAAGTTTGAACTCGCCAATAATATATGGCTCTATTCCAAAGAAAACTTATCGTTGATTACCCTCATTCCAGGCTTTCACTTTCCAAAATGCCACACGAGCGGCCAAGACTGCGAGGAGAAACATGGATATTGGAGAGAAGAAGCTTCATGTTCCACAGGTTGACAGAACACCACTTGAGGCTCCTCCTGTAGTAGTTGCAGTAGTTGGTCCTCCCGGCTCTGGAAAGACCACCCTTATCAAATCGTTAGTCAAGCGATACACGAAACACAGCTTGACCGAGATCAAGGGTCCTATCACAGTAGTGAGCGGAAAGAAGCGTCGATTGACATTCATGGAGTGCTCCAACGATATGAACTCCATGATTGATATTGCCAAGATCGCAGATTTGGTTCTATTGATGATTGACGCCAGTTTCGGTTTTGAAATGGAAACCTTTGAATTTCTCAACATTCTGCAATCGCACGGTTTCCCCAAGATCATGGGTGTGCTTACTCATTTGGATAAATTTAAAAACAACAAGACCTTGCGCACCACCAAAAAGAGACTGAAGAGTCGTTTCTGGACCGAAATCTACCAAGGAGCGAAATTGTTCTATCTTTCTGGTGTGATTAACGGCAAATATCCCAACATGGAGGTTCAAAATCTCTCAAGATTCATATCTGTCATGAAGTTCCGTCCACTTGTATGGCGCAACACCCATCCATACCTGGTTGCCGATCGTGTGGAAGATTTGACTGACCCTGATGTTATTCACCAAAATCCCAAATGCGACCGATCCGTCACACTTTATGGTTATCTCAGAGGTACCAATCTTAAAAACAACACCCGTGTACATATTCCTGGAGCAGGTGATCATATTTTGGAAGATATCAGCATCCTCCCTGATCCTTGCCCTCTTCCTGAGAAGGAGCGAAAGAGACTTGATGAAAAGAGCAAGCTGATTTATGCTCCTATGTCTGATGTGGGCGGTGTCATGTATGATAAAGATGCTGTCTACATTAATGTACCAGGCAATTTTACCAAGAAATCCGCACTCGGTGTACGTGGAGGTGATGACGATGATGACAAAAGTGGCGAAGAAGAAAGCGATGAAGAACCAATGCCACAAGGCATTGGCGAGAAAATGGTTATGTCATTGCAAGATGCCAAGACCACTTTGGCTTCACAGTTAGAAGAATCAGACTTCCAAATCTTCTCATCCAGTGCTCCCGTTCGCGCATCAAACCTAAGTGCTCCGACTGAATCGCTGGAGGAAGATGATACCGGTAGAGTGCGAAGACGCGCAACATTCGGTGATGAGGATGAAGAAGATGATGAAATGGATGATGATGATGAAGACGATGACGAAGATGATGAGCAAGACGGTATGATTGATAGTGAAGTCGACAGCGACCAAGAGGAAGATGATGAAGACGTTGACGATGGAGCACCAAGACGAGGAAAGGCACTTTCCAAGTTTGACACTCGCAATATTCCAAAGAAGGGTGATAAGGATATTGTCAAGGATACCGATCAAGACGTTGTCTTTGCTGATAGTGACAGTGACTTGAACGATGAAGACTTTGAAGACATGGTCAATATTGACGGTAGAAAGAAGTCTGGTGTACCTGCTCTTTCTGACGATGACTTCAGTGATGCTGATGAGAGCGATGAAATTGAAATGGGAGGCGAAGTTGCTTGGAAGGATAATATGGCCAATCGCGCCGAGCAAATGTTCTTTGCCAACCGTCGTATCAATCTCATGTCATTGATTTACAACGATTTGACTGTCACACCTGAGCAAATCGCCAGCGGCGAGGTCGATCTCTCAAATGGCAAATTAAACAAAGACAATGAAGAAGACAGTGAGGATGATGATGACGATGACTTTTTCAAATTGTCTGCTCAAAAGGATGCTCAACAAACCAAAGAGTGTATAGACAGCACCAAAGAAGGGTATGAAGATGTTGTGTTGGATGAATGGGATGACGAGCAAACTCTCAACTCCATTCGAAATCGCTTCATCACCGGTAACTTGGATGGCGATCAACAGGAAAACGGCGAAGATGGTGACGCTGAAGAAGAAGAGGAAGAATTCGGTGATTTTGAGGACTTGGAAACTGGCGAAGTGGTTACGGCCGAACCTGTCGAGCTTGATCCTGTTCAGGCTGAGCGAAATGCAATTGCCAAGAGAAAGGAAGAGCTTAAGAAAAAATTCGATGCCGAGTATGACGACGATGAAGATGGTCCCAAGCTTGATTTCTACGAGACCAAGAAGGAAGAAATCAACCAGCAGCTCATGTTGAATCGGGCCGAGTTTGAGGACGACGATCCGCAAACTAGAGCCATGGTTGAAGGTTTCCGACCTGGCTCTTATGTCAGAATCCTGATCAAAAATATGCCTTGTGAATTTGTTGAAAACTTTGATGCTCGATACCCTGTACTCCTAGGTGGTTTACTGACGTCTGAAGAACAGTTTGGTTTTGTTCAGGTATGTACTTAACGTTGCTTTATCGGGACACCTTCGTCTTGACATTTACTGATGTGGCTTTCCCTATATTTATTTACAGGTCAGAATAAAGCGTCATCGCTGGCATAGAAAGATTCTCAAGACGAATGACCCCCTCATCTTCTCCATGGGATGGCGTCGTTTCCAGTCAATACCAATCTATTCTCTGAATGATGGTACAAGAAACCGAATGTTGAAATACACACCTGAGCATATGCATTGTTTGGCTACGTTCTTTGGTAAGTAGCATTCGCCATATATGGATATAAAATCTGATGCCGAAAACTAACAGCTGGTGGTATAGGCCCAATACACACACCGAACACTGGTTTCTGCGCAGTTCAAAGTGTCGCAGAGACGGGCAATAGTGCGTTCCGCATTAGCGCAACTGGTGTTGTACTAGACATCGACCACTCTGTGGAGATTGTCAAAAAACTCAAGTTGACTGGTTACCCTTACAAAGTGTACAAGAATACCGCCTTTATCAGAGACATGTTCACATCAGCACTTGAAGTTGCCAAGTTTGAAGGAGCAAATATTCGTACAGTGTCTGGTATTCGTGGTCAGGTCAAGAAACATCTTCCAAAGCCTGAGGGTGCTTTCCGTGCCACGTTTGAAGACAAGATATTGATGAGCGACATTGTTTTCCTTCGCGCATGGTATCCCATCAAGCCTAGAAAGTTCTACAATCCTGTCACTTCTTTACTGTTGTCTTCTAAAGCGAATTGGGAAGGCATGCGATTGACTGGTCAAGTCCGAAAAGAGCTCAATGAAAGAGCACCTCAAAAGGGAGACTCAGTGTACAAGGTAATTTATTGCAAAATATGTTACGAATAGGGTTTATCTTTCATACTAAAACCAAAATGCTTTTCTATAGCCAATTGAACGCAAAGAACGAAGATTTAATCCTCTCAAGATTTCAAAGAGCCTTCAGTCTGAGTTGCCTTTTGCTTCCAAGCCCAAGACTTTGAAAAAGCAAAAGCAACAATCATATCTCGAGAAGCGAGCTGTTGTACTTGAGCCGGAAGAAAAGAAGATCTACACTTTGATGCAACAAATCCACACACTCAAAAATGAAAAGAACAGAAAGCGTAAGATTCAAAAATCTGAAAAGAAGCAAGCGTTTGAAAAGAAGATGGCGGCCATTGAAGCCGTTACCAAGGTCAAAGAAGGCGAGCGACGCAAAGAGTTCTTCCGCAAAGAAGGCAAACGTGCCGCTTATGAAGAAAAGGCTGCACAAGGTCGATACGCTAAGAAGCCCAAGAAGGCATAAGCACTTCCAAAAGCTTACTCATAGAATGTATAATTTGCACGATCATAATAAATTCATGTTCATACCACACACGGCTATTACTCGGAAGTAAGTTTGCATAAAACGCGTGACGGCCAGCACAAGCCAAATCCAACTTTATATTATGCTACATGGAGAAATCAAATATGCTTTTAGAAGGGAGTTATCTATCAGTCAGAGGACATTCAAAAGCCCGTCGTTTATGGTAATTTCCCCGACTTTGCATTTCGGATCGTGCGACTGCGGGGCAACTCCTGATAGAAATGTCTTTAAAATTTCCTTTTCTTTGCATTTTTTTAACATATTCCATGTAAGAAAAGCAGTACATATATGCGCCACCCTAAGCAGAACGTCAATGCATCAAGACCTAGTTCATTTGATGAGTCAGTAGATTAGCGTATCTTTCATTATGGGTCGCCTGATCTGTATGTAAATTATACGGGGTAAAAAATAAATAATAATAACAAACTTATGCTTTTGCGGGATAGCTTTGCGCAGCCGAGGAACCTTACTACATCACAGTGATGTATTTTTGCCTTTTGAAATAAAATTTAACCAACATGGGCGGAAATCATACATAAAGTCTCTACTACGTTACCTGTCATATTGTTATACACCTTGTCGGCATAATCCGTTGGCTTTTCAAAGTGTCTGGGGTAAGATTCACGGACTTCAGTAAAAGTTTGCATTGACCTTTTACATAAGCCAGCCAACATATGAGAATTGTCGTCATCAAAAATTTGCACTGGCCCAATCGTAAATTTTGTGGGGTTTTACCAGATCCTCGTTACACACACTATAATTCTGTCCAAAAGGAGATTTTATCTCTTTCATAGCACGGATCTGCCTGAGGACATAGCCTGGAAAAAGTTTCCTATGATGGCTGGTAACTCATGTAGGTGGATGCATTCAGTTTGTGGCGTGTATTCTCGCTTACCAAATGCTCTTTGGCTGCTGAAAATCCGCCATGTGAATTTTCAAGGTCATACAACTGGTTAAGCTGTACCGGAGAATAGCTAATTTATTCAGTGAAATTTCTGACTAGACAAATGAAGATGTTTCAACAATAAGGTTTGCGCTTTCACTTAACTTTTAGTCAAGTATATATAAAAGCGAGGTACTGCTCTCATGTTGTGACTTTTCAAATTGTGTATCCAACATGGCACCAATAGTAACACCAAAGGATGAGAAGCGGGAAGGTGATGATGTTATCAAACGACCAGGAGATGATGGCGTCAGATCAGAAGCTGGATGGATTCTATATGCGTAAATTTCAGTCCACAACCTCACCAACTAGTGCTTCTATTTTAATAATTTGAATGTTACTTTGCAGCGTAACCGCCTTCGCTGGCATTGGTGGTTTTATCTTTGGATGTAAGTAATATGATACGACACAATTATAGTGTTTATATCGTCAGCTACTAATAATTTGGACTCTTTCAGATGACTTTGGCGTTACCAGTGGTGTGCTTGTCATGCCTGCTTTCCAAGATTACTTTGCGCCACTCACTCCTGACAAAAAAGGTGCTTTAAATTCACTTATGGGCACCGGCGCTGTATTTGGTTGTCTTTTTGCCGGTACTGCCTCTGATTGGCGTGGACGCCGTGATTCTATTGCTTTCTTTGCGCTGGTATTTGTCGTCGGTGGAGTCTTGCAGTGTGCAGCTCAAAACCTGGGCATGCAATTAGTTGGTCGTTTCATATCTGGTATCTCCGTCGGGGCTTGCTCCGTGCTCTGTAAGTGCTTAAATATAGGGCTATGTTTGAAGGACGTGGAACTGATGACTTTTGTACAGCACCACTTTATATGGCTGAACTTGCTCCAAAAGAAATCAGAGGTCGTCTTGTAGCTTTCCAACAGTTTATGATCGACATTGGTTTGTTTGTAAGTTCCTGGATTGACTACGGCACTGGAGAGATCAACGGCGACTGGAGCTGGAGAGCTCCATATGGTATCCAGATCATCCCTGGTCTCATCTTAGCCCTATGCCCTCTCCTCCTTCCTCGGTCTCCAAGATGGTTGCTCGAAAAGGGACGCAAATCTGAAGCTTTAGCTGTTTTGGCTCGTGTACATGGAAACGGTGATGGTAAATATCAATGTTTACTTACTGTTTAATTAACCAATGGCAAGACATCATGTTGAATAATATATGCATTGATTCTTGCAGAAAATCATGCCTATGTCCAACGGGAGTACCAAGAAATCCAGGATAATGTAGAGCTTGAGAATCAATTGGCCGTCAGATCTTACATCAGTATGTTGAGAGATCCTGCTAATCGACGGGTACTTTGGGTCGGATGTTCTATTGCCATTTTCCAACAACTCACAGGTGCCAAGTATGTACATATATGCAACAGATTAATTTATTCGGACAACATTCTAACGTAATTTTTACTCTTCTTTGCCAATCACAGCGTCATTATGTATTACGCTACGCTGATGTTTGAGCAAGCAGGCTTTACTAGTTCTGCTTCCTTGCTTGCTAACGGTATCGACTGTAAGTTTTCAAGCCCGTTGGCTGGGTAATTATAACGGTTTATTGTCGGACTTTTATTGATTACTGCATTACACAGATGCCCTCATGGTTATATTCTGTATCCCTGCAATGTTTATAGTTGACCGAGTGGGCCGCCGCAAACTCATGATCACTGGTACCATTGCTATGGGTATTGGCTTTGTTCTTATGGCAGGCATCTACGGAGGCGTAGGCCATACAGTTTGGGATCCCGTGAACTTGACGCATGCAGTTGACATGGATGGAAACAAGGGGGCAGATTATGCAGTTATTGTGGTCATCTTTGTATTTGTGTGCTTCTACGCTATCACCTGGGCCCCATGTGCATGGATCTATATTGCGGAAATCTTCCCTCTCCGCATCCGATCTAAGGGCTTTGCATTCGCCTCCGCTCTACTGTGGGTTGGTAACGTGCTGGTTGGCCAGGTGACACCAATCTTGATGAATGCAATTACCTTGTAAGTTTTACGTTCCTGGGCCATTAATGTGCATGCTGAATGTTGGCTAAAGCATTTTCCTCAGCTGGACTTATATCATCTATGCTGTGATTGCCATCATCATTTGTTGTTTCCTTTACTTTTTCAGCCCCGAGCCAAAGGTATAGTATATGTTTCTAAAACGTTCTCGGAAACTGCCGACACTAACATATACGGAATATCAGGGACTCTCTCTGGAAGAAATGGAAGTTATTTTCCAAGGCCCTGTGTTTGTTAACAACCTCGATTATGATGCATATCTTTCGGCCCATCGCGCAGATGTCGAGAGATTGCGTGCAGAGGTCCAGGCAGCCAAAGCCAAAACCCGTGAGAATGGCACCAGCGACTTTAAAGATGATGATAAAGCGGCCGATGGCCATTCTGCTGGACAGAAAGTATGAAGATAACATAGTCTATAACAAAAAACATAGTTCCCGATAATTTTAGTGGATATAATAACTCTGAGTTAGAGTGACTTGAGGTTAAATCAATAAAAAAACAGCTACGATATAGCGCTGGCAAAACTTGGTAAATCCGAGTGTCCGGTTGTTTTGTCGGCAAATCCAAAAATCATCATTTTGAGACAAATAACTCTTTGCGATGTTACTGTTTCGTATGAAACGAAAAAATGTTTCTAAACAATACACTCAATCGGGCGGCTCGGATATATTTTGCCCTGAAAGCGAATTAAATCACTTCACTTCGAGTGTCTGCCGAACAAATGGATGATAACTTCAATTCGACCATGGACTAGCAGCTGCAACGTGACTGTAACATATAGCACATGGAGTTTATTGTCGAGTCTAAACATTACGACTTGACAAAACCTTTTTCCTTGAGCTGCCTCAATGACATCGCGCCTCATAGAGTGAGACATAATTGACATATTTTCTTTTAAGGTCAGCATCTATGTCCTCATTTCAGGCCTGAAGTGAGCGACGTCCTAAACTTTCGCTTAAGAATTCGGTCCATCTCCAGTCGGTTCCTGAATAGCCACGTTAATTGTAAAATTTTTCAAGCCATCATTCATGTCTTTTCCTTTCTGGGAAAGTTACCCCGAATACTCCCATCCAATGAAAACGGATAATGCAATGCGGGTAACCTGATCTATACACTCCAGCGATGCTTGATTGGATGGGAACATGCGGAATTATCTATTCCCGCCCCAGTCCATCTACTTCCCATTAATTCCCTGGGGTGATAGATTACACAAAAGAAATACCGTTATTTACAAAGACTTTGAGGTGGTGTTTGATCCTGCAAAAAAAGAAAAACGAAATCCAAAACTAGAAATTAAAGAAGAAACGAGCCACTTGGAACTGTCTTAAGGCTTAGTCAAATATCTTAATAAACTGATACTGTTCATGTCTTTCGTCATAAACGCGGAGTTTTAACCAGAAATCCATTTAACCTCACCCTTTTCAAAGGTTTTTCGTTTTTTTTTTTCATATTTCTCCAATCTCTCTTCTATATCCCTCTTTATTACAACCATGACTGGAGTCGATTCTCGTGAATCCCCTGTGCGGCCATTTGTCTACTTTTGTGTAGTGGTCGCTGCCCTTGGCGCTATGAACAATGGTTTCAACACCGTAAGTTTAGCACATTTTTGTTTGTTTGTAATACAGTAACTGTCATAAATCCCTAATCATTGTGTATTAGTCTTCTCTCAATATTCCTGGCGATAACGTCAAAAACTGCCCAGAGCCTGGTATTCAAAACTATCCCGGCTCATCTCTTCCCATGTGTATACCTATGAGCGATTGGATTTGGGGTGTGGCCACTGGCATGTTTGCCATCGGTGGTCTCATTGGCGCCTTGTTGTCTAACCCATTGTCGGCAAAGTTCGGTCGTCGTGACTCTATGATCCTCATCAACTCTACCTTCATTATTGGTGCCGCTCTCTTGTCTACTTCCACTACTTCCGGTCAATTTGCTGTTGGTCGTATCTTTGTAGGTATTGGGTCTGGCTTCATGACTGTGGTCATTTCCATGTATATTGCCGACATTGCACCCCCACGCCATCGTGGCGCTCTCGGTTCGTTCTTGCAGCTTTTCATGACTATTGGTATTTTGGTTATTGAAGCTTGTGGATTGGGATTGTCCTCTGCTATTGGCTGGCGTATTGTCGTCATCTTGACCGTCATTCCTGCTATCATCCAAATGATCTGCCTTCCCCTGTGTACCCGCAGTCCCCGTTGGTTGATTTCTCAAAACCGTATCGAAGAAGCACGTGCTGCATTGCTTAAGCTCCGTGTTGGTGATATCGAAGCAGAGTTCGCCGATATGATTGCATCTGCACAAAAGAAGAAGGATGGTTCTGTCTCTGAACAAAAGCTTGCTGATGGAAATGACTCTGCTGTTGTCGCCAATGATGAAGAAAACTCTGATGTTGAAGCTGATAAGGCTGAAGCCAAATTTGAGTCCGAAGTCGCTCTCAGCTTCTGGGATCTCATGACTATCCCTGTTTTCCTCAAGTTGACCATTTGCATGATGATTGTCCACTCCGGTTCTCAACTTTCTGGTATCAACGCTGTTATGTACTACTCTACCACCATTTTCCAAATTGCTTTCGACCAACAAGCTCCCTATGTTACTGTTGGTGTTGGTGCTCTCAATGTCGTCTTGACTGTTGTCTCACTGCTCCTCATTGACCGCCTTGGTCGTAAGGTTTTGTTGATGATTTCTGAATTTGGCATGGCCATTTTCTGTGTCATCATGTGTGTTTCTATCGTTATTGGCATTCCCGCTCTGCAAGTTGTTTGCATTATGCTTTTCGTCAGTTGTTACGCCGTTGGTCTCGGTGTCATTCCATTCATCTTGACTGCCGAAGTCTACCCTACCTACGCTGTCGGTGCTGCCTCTTCTGCCGCCTTGGTTTGCAACTGGGTAAGTTGCATATTTACAAATAAGGAAATATTCTTTACTTTATACTAATTCGATTGGTTTTTCCCTTAGTTCTTCAACTTTATCATTGGTTTGATTTATCCTTCCCTTCAAGCTGCTTTGGGTGGTTATGTCTTCTTGATCTTCGCTGGTATTGGTCTCGCCCACGGTATCTTCACCATCTTCTTCATTCACGAAACCAAGGGCAAGTCAATTGAAACTCTGGGACGTGAGCTCGGTTGGATCGATGTCAACCCTGCTGAGGTTCGCCGACGCAAGTTGGAAAAGAAGAACAGCAAGAAGGCTGCTGCCACTCACTAAATGCTATATGCATATGTGAATATACTCTTAAACTTTTTTTTTTATCTAACCTAAATATCAACGAACCCTTAGATCGAACTATATTTTTTGTACAATAGAACATTTAACTCTACGTCGTGTCACTGTGGATGTTTCATTCTACAACCAACTTGTTTCAATGTATAGAATTTTCTTTTTCAAACAGCACTTTATTGCCTCATTTGGTATCAGGATACCAGAAAATCCCAACAATACAAACTTTTATGTGTACTCTATTGGCGAATTGTAAAATTTGATCAAGTCGCGTGTACGTTAGTGTGAATTCAAACACATCTGTTTGATGGTGTCTCCTGAGCTCCTGGCAATTAAACCCATTGCCTGATCTGGACTCTGAAACTTGCCGCTTTCCATGGGCTAAGGCTCCGGCATATACCTTTATTGGGCACAATGGTCAGGCTAAGCTTTGTACTGCTTGAGCCACTTGCATTGCGGCTGAAACATGGAAGGCTTGCATAGTCGGCAGCGCACGCCTTCAGCACAGCAGTAATTAACGTGCAGTATCAGGTGCCTACAACCAACCCGATGATTAAGCAATAATATGCTGGCTGCATACACAGAATTTTATTTCATTAATGTCCAAATGTGAGATATGAATTAAAAAATGCCCAAGCTTATGCTTGTTTTAGCATAGCAATGAACTTACTGCAATATACGGTCCCTGCCTTGAGCTTAGGAAGTAAGCACGTGACCATATTGATCACGGTGGCTACAGCCTTTGCTGGCTGCTTGAAGCGGAGCATTAACTGCAAGTGAAGAAAGTGACGTTTTGGGCTTGCCTGTGGACTCGATATCCAACATGAGCAATTCAGGGAATCCAGCAGTGCCTGAAATGCAATCACCCCAGGTCTCAGAAGGGGACGGTCAAGGCGAAGCACAGCACCGCCAATCATCTAACGCTCATGCGGAGGACGTAACATCGTCGGGGGATGACAAGAGCGAGTACGAGGAAGAAGAAGGAGACGACGACGACGACGACGAAGAAGAAGAAGGAGACGACGACGACGACGACGAAGAAGAAGACGAAGAACCAAAGCTTAGATATAACCGAATCAAATCGTCTGTGGCAGAGACCTTGGCAAAAGATGCTGCTTCGGTTTTGCGCGTTTCGATGCGATTTGTCGTAAGTAACCTTGACCACGGTCACCTCCATGGGTCAGCAGCATACTCACATAATCTATGCAGGCTATGGGAACACATTGGGGTGCAGTACATATCCTCGATTTCGATGGCAACTTGATAAAATCTTGGCAAAACCACTCCGCGACCGTCAATGATATTTCAATCGATGAAGCCGAAGATTTTGTCGCAACTGCATCTGACGATGGTAGGCAATTCTCAAAGGCTGTAACCGCGCATCTTCGCTTCAACCGAGAAGGCGAATACTAACATCACTCTTCTAATTTAGGAAAAATCTATGTGTGCGCTTTATATACCCCTGAGATACAGTCTTTCAATTATCGAAGACCAGTTAAAAGTGTTGCTATCGATCCGGATTATAAGAACAAGTCAACTCGGCAGTTTGTTTCTGGCGGCATGGCTGAACAACTGATTATGAATGAAAAAGGCTGGTTGGGACATAAAGACGTTGTATTGCATTCTAATGAAGGTCCTATCTATTCCATAAAATGGAGAGGCAATTTCATTGCCTGGGCAAATGACACTGGCGTTAAGATTTATGATACTGCAACCAATCTGAGAATGACCTATATTGATCGACCAGCTGGCAGTCCACGCGGGGACCTGTATCGCTGCCGAATGTGTTGGAAAGATGATACTACTCTTCTGATAGGTTGGGCAAATATGGTTAAAATTGCCAAAGTTCGCGTAAGTGTGCAAATAATCACCATGAACCGTGACAAGACTTGACGTGTTTTGCTGATATTCTGGCTACCGTCGATATAGGAAAAGAAGAAAGCGGATCACGTACAAGGACAACCCAATCATTATGTAGAAATCATTTGTATGTTTCAAACTGACAACATTGTCTGCGGCATAGCACCATTTGTCGATAATATGGTTATACTATACTATGTTACAGAAGAGGACTCAAGCGATGAGGAAGAAAACGCTGACCAAAAACCCCTCATAGCCAGCCAGCCAGAACTTCATATTCTCGATTGGAGTGGCGAGGAGATATCGAGCGATGTATTAGCGGTGAATGGCTATGCTCACTACCAGCCTAATGATTATGGCTTGGAATTTTATCCCACTGAGGACATGTTTTATATACTATCGCCAAAAGATATAGTTGCTGCATATCCACGCGATCAAGATGACCATATTCAATGGCTGTTGGAACATCGCAAATACGAAGAAGCACTTCAAGCCGCCAGACAGGCTGTCGAAAATGGCACCCCAAGTGAAAAGTTTGATGTTGGCGACATTGGTCAGCAATACTTGATGTGGCTTATGGAGCACGAAAGATATGAAGATGCGGCTGCGGCGTGTGAGAACATATTAGAGAACGACCAAGACATATGGGAGAGCTGGATTTTCAAATTTGCAGAGATTGGTGAACTCAAAGTAAGTGACCAAGTTTACTTCCTTGCCATTATTGGCGAATTTTTGGCTAAAACTCTGTGCAGGCGATGGCTTCTCATATACCCATTCAACACCCGCAACTGAGCAGCACAGTGTACGAGATGGTGCTGGCTTGGCTGTTACAACATGACCACAAAGTAAGTTCCAGCTTTTTGTCTAACTTTCTTGTTTTGACGTTACCCGTTTTCGTTAGACTAAGGCATTTTCTTGATGTTCCATAGTCGTTGTTGGACACATTACACGAGTGGCCACCTATCTTGTACAATGTGTCCAGTGTAATTGTGGCAGTAGAGGATCAGAATGAAAAAGACAAGGATAATGTGACGCTTTTGGAATGCTTAGCCGACTTGTAAGTTTTCTGCCACGAACTCAAAGCCAAGAATAATTTTGCTTTTGTCGAGACCGCACCGTTATTAATTGACTGATCTTTCATCAGATATACCTACAATGGAAGGCCGGATAAAGCCATCGAGTACAACTTGAGGTTACGCCGACCTAACGCTTTTGAGTTGATTAGAGAATACAACATGTATGAAGCCGTGCGTGACAAGGCAGTGTTACTGATGGAGTTTGATCAATATCTACTGGAAGAGCAAGAGAAAGCCGTGCCAGATGAGTCGGCGCCAAAGAAACGGCCTACGGAGATGCCAGCTGTACAGCTACTTATTGAAAATACCCAAGCCATTCCCGTATGTAATGAACAACGTTTTTGACACTATGAAACTTATGCTAACATGCCGTCTCTGTGTCAGCCCAAGAAAGTGGTACAACAGCTCAAGCCCAGACCAAAACTCTTACACACGTATCTAGATGCTTTATTCGAACGGGACCCTCATTTAGGGTACGAGTTTCATGATATCCAAATTGAGCTATATGCTGATTACGATTATGGAAAGTTGCTCGACTTTTTACGAGCCAGTAATTATTATTCCTTGGAGCGGGTGAGTACAAGGGTTATAGGATTGTGTTACATGACCCAATCCTAATCACATCATCTTCACTTTATGTCTAGGCCTACAATATTTGCGAGAAAAGACAACTGATCCCTGAGATGGTGTTTGTTCTCAGCCGAATGGGTAATAACAAGGAAGCTCTTATGCTTATTATAGAGAAACTTGGAGATGTTCAAAGGGTAAGTGTTCAATTAAGGAAAAAGGATTTGGCGCAAATTGGTCTTGGCCGTGCTGGAGCCTAATATACGTTTTCGGCAACTTTCGCATATTAGGCAATTGACTTTGCCAAAGAGCAAAATGATGATGATTTATGGGAAGACCTATTGAAATACTCGATGGATAAGCCATGTAAGTTTACAAATATGGTGCTGATTTCCGTGGCTCTGTTAATGACATGATGTTAACATATCAAAATAATGATTTCCAGTGTTTATCAAGGGATTATTAGAAAACGTGGGCACCGATATCGAGCCCTTGAGGCTCATTAAACGGATACCCAATAAAATGGAGATACCCGATCTCAAACAAGCTCTGCTCAAAATATTGCAAGATTATCATCTTCAGGCAAGTACATGGCCACGATTTGACAAAATCACTATCAGAAAAAAAATTTTCATGCACACGCTAATATATTGGGACGCGTTATGTAGATGTCACTGAGACAAGGTTGTGAAAAAATCCTAGTCAGTGATAGCGTCCAACTGGCTGACAAGATGCATCGTACTCAGAAGCGGGGAATACAATGCCAAGGTAAAACGTGATTCCAGACAAAAAGGAGTTTTTAAACAAAATAATACCTAATAGCTAACGGTGTAACATTATAGTTGATTTAACGTGTAGTATTTGTAATGAACCGGCTTTTGAAGACGAAGACACCGCCACTATCGTCTTTTTTTGCAAACACGCCTTTCATCAGCGTTGTTTGATAGAAGATGAACGAATGGAAGCAAACGTGGGACAAGTGGGAGATAGCTTAGCCAGTAAAGTAAATTATGCAGCGCTTTTAATGTCCAGTCGGACTATGGCGTGCCCAATATGTCAAGAACAACTTGCTAAAGGAAATGGCGTTGTTCATCGTATAGCTGAAAGACTAGAACCCACAGCCTCTAGTCGAATAGCTCTAGCTTAAAGACTCGACCATGGTTCGAGGTAATTATATTTTGTAATAAATGGGTTTAGACAAAATGGAAGGTTCTTGGATCAGGTCAATTTAACATCACGTCGCACCTAAACCACAAATTGATACTCCGTTCGGCTATGGTAACACTGACAAGATTGCTTTATATTGAGCCAAAATTTCCCTCTTCCTCTTTACACTTCACGTCTTCCGCCTTTCTATCCTCCCCCTTCACTTTCTTTTGAAAAACAATCGGATGGCTCGTCTTTCCCTTGTTGTGTTCGCCCTGGTGGCATTGTTAGTTTCCTTCT
This sequence comes from Umbelopsis sp. M5902, assembly GCA_037039815.1. Lineage (NCBI taxonomy): Eukaryota > Fungi > Mucoromycota > Umbelopsidomycetes > Umbelopsidales > Umbelopsidaceae > Umbelopsis > Umbelopsis sp. M5902. The sequence continues at coordinate 687,967 of JAXQGL010000047.1, forward strand.
GCGCTGCTCAAGGTGGTGTCAGTAAAACTGGCAAACAAGATGGCTCTGCTATCTACAAAGCAACCAAACAACCTAGCGCCGGTACTTACAAAATCAAAGCTTATGGAACTCACAGTTACATGAGCTTCAACCCCAACGGCAATATTGTTTCTCCTGGATCTAAAGCAACCGAATGGACCTTAAAGCATCACTCTGGTTCAAAATACTTCTCACTTCAAATCCATAAGGGCACCCTACCCAAGTGTGTATCCACTCGCTGGACTACCTCGGGTAAGGGAGGTGGTTACCCTGATGCTGCTGTTATGTGGCAATGTGAAGTTGATGGCTACAGTTATCACGGCAAACGCTCTGAGAACGGTACATCTATCATTGAAAAGCGCTACTCCAAGATCGTAACTGCCAAGCAAGAATGGGCTGCCGTCCCTGTTCATGGCAAGTCCAACACCTACAAGATCTTTAGCGCCTCCCACCTCTACGACATGACCCCCCGTTGCATTTCTCATAGCAAGATCAGCGGTGGAACCAAGCTTTCAGAGTGCAAGGTCAATACCCGATCCAACAGTTTGTACTGGACCTTAGAAAAGGTCTAATAAATGTCATTCGTGTTTGACAATCCCCCTCATCGATCTCCCTACTTTTTTTTTTACCCTCCATTCGATTCCCTGTAATCCTGCCTGGCGCATGGTTTGATGTAAAATGACACTCACTCTTTTATTCTTTGAACATTTGATTCCAGAAATGACAAATATCACCAAAAAAAAATATACCAAATGTTTTTACCCACTACGGTTGGCAGTAGTATGGTCACTTACTATTGACAATTAATAGAAAGCTATTTAATCGTTTGCATGTGTTTTATGCTGACATGATCTTTACTTCATGTAGCCCTGTGTGGGCTTGGTAGCAACAGTCAGGAGCCTCGCTGACCCCATCTGAGCCCCCCTGACAACTGTAATTTCCTCTCATCTTAAAGCTTTCAATTTCTCCAAAAGTGGTCTGGAGTACCAAGTCCGATATGAAGTAATGATGCTTAGTGCAATTACGTTTGAGTGGTAAAACCGGTTTTAATACATTGCTTCAAATACCCATCACTCAATATGTATGAACAAAAACCTAGATTTCGTTCTTATATAACTACTGTATAAGTGCTCAACACCGCTTTGACACACCAATCGCAGTACTCAGTCCTGCCACGAGTGTCTGATTTACCAGTTACACGGCGTGCGACCCTCACATGTTGCACACCGAATTCTGGAGGTTGTATAAAATCATGATGTCGTAAAAATATTATACAAGGTTTTCGTTTGAGAATAAAAGGGCTAGTCTATTCCTTGGTGGCAGGGGTAAGCACTGGATGAGGGTGACCATAAACCGGATCCATGGCTAGTTAAAAAAAGCCAAAAAAAAAAAAAACCAAAAGCGCACAGCTCGTTGAGATACTGCCAGATGACTCCCTATCAAACTGTTATGGGAAACTCACCTGCTTCATCCTGGTTAGGATGTCTCTCTAAGAACTTCTTATATTCAGGATGATCAACATCAACTCGATTGCCCATGGTTTGATACAACCGCAGCTGCTCTAAAAAGCCGTCGTTAGGGCTAACAAATGGTCGCACCCGTTTGAGCATGGCCAGCGCTGCCTTGTACCTAATCTGCTTCAGCCGCATTAGATATGCCGTGATAATGGTTGCACTTCGTGACACACCAGCCACACAATGTACAAGCACGCGCTCTCCTTTCTCTAATATTCCATGTATATATTCAAACGTTTCGTCAAAATACTGTACTATATTTTGTTGTGGTGCATCCAAGATCACAATAATCTGTATTTTGCCAATGAGTACAATAGCCGCTTCAATACATGTCAAACCCCGCATCATTTACCTTGTTTTCTATCCCTTTATCAGTATGATGTGGTTTAAAATGGCCCAAAGAGAGTATATGGCGTATTCCTTCTTTCTCTAGAAAATGTAGGCTCTCGGCCGCCGTGAATCCACCAATCCACAAGCCGTCAATCACTTGTTGGGCCACACTGGTTATCATAATACCACCTGGCTGGCCGTTTGCATCGTTTTCAAGTGTCGAATACAAGTGAGAAAACGTTGTGAGCGGTGGATGCACCTCATCGTCACTTGAATCCGAATCTTCTATTGCCATGGTATCCAACAATGACGGAAGTGAGCGTTTGTCACGCCAAAATCTGACCATATCGGCATCGATATCTATGTGACTGGTAAAAAATCGCTGGCATTTTCAAAGCATGAATTAAAGTGTTCTAATATTTAATTTTATTAATTTTAATATCGGTAACTAGGTATTATCTTGGACCACAGTCTACTGATTTTTCCTCGCTAAGAAGCAATTGAGATAGAATTTGGTTTTGGATGGGGCAAAGTTGGTTATAGCTCGTTCAATTTTTTCCCGACAGGCTTGTTCGCTAAGACCCAATTCAACGGCCAGAAATGGCGCCGCTCCCAGTACGCCTTGGCCGATAGTCTCAGCCATCAATTGGTCGGCTCTCGAGCCCCAACCTGAAAGTCAAGAAGAGGTTAACAACTGTACACACATGCAAAAATCCATACGTGTACAACTTAGACTATACCTGCTTCAACAGTCACGACTCGGTCATGAACTATTTCAAAACCTTGTTCTTCAGCTAAACCAACTAGTTGCTTGCTGATAAGGGGTTCCTGACCCTTCTTACGTTGCAACGATGCAACTACAGAACAATAATGTGTTATTAGCTACATGCAATCGACGCATGATGATAGAGCAAGTCAAAAGTAATACTAACGGGCATTGAAGACTTCATTAATCTCACGATCTTCAGTGTCAGGCATAGCGGTAGTTTCGACATGTTGAAAGTATCCACCTTGCTTAAGGGCAATGTAAATGTTGTTGTAAGCAATAGCCCATTCGTTCTTGCGCAACGCTAGGGCAAAAAATCTGTAATACAACAGTCATTAGTTCTGACTGTAATGCGTCGGGTACTCACAATGAAATTAAATATCGAACCTCATATTGATAAAGTCAAATTCAACATCAAATTTAAAAGGCTCCAGTAGATTTGCAACGCTGAAATGGACATTTGGAGGATGAATGGCCGATGGAAAAGTGTCTGCCATATCAAATGCTTCGAATTCAGAGCTTGGAAAGTCAGTAGCCATATCCAGAACCCAGCTGCCTGGCCCACATCCTACATCCAAAGCCCATATTCCTTTTTCAAAGAGTGGAATAGTTGTCTCTGGGGAAAGCAGGTTCCTAGAGAATGTTTGAGTTTCAGATATATATAACTAGTCTGCAACAACAGCAACTTACCCGCCCAACTGTGCCTTAACAACGAAGTGTTGCTAGATAGAAACGAGATAATTGACTTAAAACCTCTGATTTCCGAGTATGGGTCAACAATGCCTTTCGCATTGTACGTACCTGGTGCAAACGATCCTTCTCCATGTCATCCTTGGGTAGCACATAGGTGCTGTTGTCGACATTGTGGTATTCTCTGCCCATCATAACTCGAGACTGTGATTTCGTTACGCTACTGACCGTGGTTGCCGGCGAGGCTTTGGGTTCTTTTCCGTGCTTCTTGCCGAAAAGAGTAGATTTCTTGTTGCCCATGTCTAGAAATCGGTCCCTTTGTCAAGGAAATACAGAAATATGGCCAATTATATCACTGAGGTGTCACCGCCACGCAAATTTCATCTCACAACACATGGCAAATTGCCATCTTTTCACAGTCAGGCCCTTAATTGAGTGGCTGAAACATGAACCGTATTTGCGTGGTACAGTTATCAACGTGCAATGCAAAATTATCAACCTTTACTCTAAGGTTCAGAAGACAATGTCAATAACCTTGGTAGACTTCTTATCAAACCACAATTCGGACCGATCTCTGGATCATTGTACTTGTTTTGCCGGTGAAGAGCCAAATTAGCGAACAGAATTTCATCAACTCATGATCACTCTCGCTTTTACACAATATCTGCGCGTATGCTCCTCGTTGTACAACATATGAGCCACTTTCGCTAATTCATAAAAGAAAAACCAAAATTACACAATTTACTAATGTGGAAGTAGAACTTGAAAGTGAAGTGTAACAGCGCAAAGTATTATTGTTTGATCGCAAAGGCAGCTGAATGGCATGCATTTGTGGACATTACCAGACTCATAGAGACGTTGCTAGTCACTGCAATGGCCTTAAATGTTCAATCGGAGACATAGAATGTATTTAATATCAATCTCCACACCTTCCTCAATAAGCAAAGTTTTTCCAGTGAGCCACATGGGTATCCCATCTTGTCCCATCTGTTGTAAGTGGCTATTGTCATGCTTTTGGCTGTAATTACATCTCCAGTAAAGTATTAGATGTTTTTCTTCAGAAGCTCCACTTAGAAAAGAAATCAAGTGACATTTCTTTAGAGTTTCAACGACCGTCGATTTCGGAAAAGTAGCAGCGCGCTCTTTGTTTCCTCCAAAATACAGACCTGAACGGCGGTATCATGCAAAACTTGCAGCCTTTATAATTACAGCTAAACCAAAGCTTTAGCTTGTAAGGAAGCGTCAACGCCACATTGACAGGCGCTTAGTCACTACGCTTAGTGTGCCTGTGATTTTTCAAGGGCACTGTGCATGATTAATTCCATGAAGCTTTACTTTCGTCAAATTTAAGACAGGTGGGTTGGCAAGTATAAGCTAGCCCTTGAACAGCAATTGTCGCACTAGTTTTAGCAGCATTTTAAATGACTTTCCTAATCATGCAAGCTTCGCACAGACTGAAGTTGGACAGTGGACCGAAAATGCTTGATTTTTTATGAGCTTTACCTCGGATATGTAGCGAGGGCAAATGAATAGCTTGCTGTTTAGGATGGAACTTGGCAAAAAGAAGCATACGCGAAGGATCAGTTCTTGCGAATGATCAGTATTCATTGATAACTACTATGATCTGATATATCAATAAGCAATTCATTGTGAATTATCCGTCATTGATACCATGAGAGGCTGGATTGGATATTTGCAACCCTACCACGGCGGCTCTTCGTTTACCTTCTAGTTGTAATTTATTCCCGGTTAGTTGACAAAAATTGATATAGAGTGCTCAAAGCCAAGTCAAACTTGTGGCATTTGGTTTGAACGAGATAGTGGCTACAGACTTGACTGATATCTTGCAGTGTGGCTTCCATTTCGCCAGTATCAACTGGTAGAAAGGGACGCAAGGGTCATTTTCATTGGTCAAGCATCTCCGCTTTTCCCGTAATAGCCCCAGTTGTCAAAGCGTTGTCCTGATTTCATCACTGATTACATGACCAAGGAAGCAACCAACGAAGAGCGCGATCAGTTCTTTAAAGATCTCAGACAGAACCGGCACAATAAGCTATGCTTTGACTGCAGTGCAAGGAACCCAACTTGGGCATCCGTTTCGTTTGCCGTCTACATTTGCCAAGATTGCTCCTCTGTGCATCGTAACATGGGCGTGCATATTAGTTTTGTCCGGTCCATTGTCCTAGATACATGGCAGTGGGAGCACCTGTATCTAATGAGCGCAGGTGGCAACCAGGCAGCTCAGGAATATTTCAGCAAACATGGATTTTCGTCACTGAATAAGGACTCGCTCACAAAATACACTTCGAAGGTTGCACAGCAGTACAAAAAGCAACTGCTTTCTCGTGCAAAGCAGGTGCAAGAAAGGTAAGAACGTTTTTTATGTCGAAGAACATCAATCTAGAGGTGACTGAGCTCTTTCAAAGTCGTTCCACAAGCATTGATTCTGACAGGGAAGTGTCGTTGATCGATTTTTCGGGTGAATCACAATCACAACGTAAGACGAACAACCTTTCAAAAGAGGAGGAAGACTTCTTCAGTGGCTGGGAGACACCCCAGCCAACAGCAACTACCCATAATTCTGCGACGCAAGCCAAACCTACCCCTAAATCGAAGGCAAATCTATCAACAGTGAGCCAAAGTAGACATCACAAAGCTAAGCCCATGAAACTAGGAGCTAAGAAACATGCGGATTTCAATTTTGAAGAGGCTCAGCAACGGGAAAAGTTGGCAGCTGCTTTGCCAGAAGCAGATATGATTGAACCAACTGATCAACGTCAAGCAAGTACAATGTCGTCTAGATTAATCTACAATGATGGCTTTGCGTCCACGAAATCAATTACGCCAGACTCAAGCAAGCCCGCAAATTCTAGAACTTCCAACGATGTTCCCAAAAGATTTGGCGGATTTGGATATGTGCCGGATGTTGCCAGCCAAACACAAACAGCACCGTTGGCATCACGCATCACAGGCATGGGCTCAACAACCAGCAATATAGATGAACCTACAGGGGCACGAGATAGATTTTCAAATGCAAAATCCATATCGTCTGATCAATATTTCCAACGTGGCCATTACGATCCCACACAAAACGCCGAAAACAGCGCTCGCCTTGTGCAATTCCAAGGTTCTAATAGTATTTCTAGTGATCAATATTTTGGGCGCCCTGAGTTCACTGCAGCAGATGTTAAAACCCCCGCTGATGTGGATGCTGCTGAATTGACTAGAAAGTTCCTTCGAGGAGCTGCCCGCGGTGCGTCAAAGCTGCAACGTATGCTCTCTGACATGGAGGTAAATATGAACCATTGGAGTGAAATGTGATTCCTTCGAATGCTGACGATCTGTTCTTACACAGAGACGGTATTGAATATGACTAGTTATGCAGGCATGTATGCATACTAGACTTTACCTCGGTCGCATCTCTCAATCAACAATCACCCTAATATACCCGATTTCTCGCTAGTTACTCCTTATATAATGCACCTCTTAGAAAGTAGTTAAGCAAGGAAATTGAATCTTTTAAATATACAAATGCTTGAAAATAAATGTATTATGTATAAATTGCTTCTGAATCTCATTTGGTAAATGCGTATTTTCCAGCAGTTACAAATTGAGCTTTGCGAGCGTTTTCTTGGAAGGCATTTATGGTAACGGTGAAAGTTACTCCTGCGTCTGCGTGCTGCTTGAGATCTCTCTTGAAGTACTCAACATCTTTAGTAGACACCTCGAATTTGACTGTCTTCTCTTCTCCGACTTCCAGATCGATCTTATCAAATGCGCGTAGGCGGTATGCATCTGGTGTATAGCCTGGGCGAGTGTGCTGGTGGACATAGAGTAGAACAGGCTCTTTGGCGGCTCGAGGACCCTCATTCTTAACCTTGACCGACACCTGTAATGAAGGGCCTTCAAGTTCCAACGTCGAGGATGATAGTTCAATATCTGAGTATGTAATTTTGGAGTATCCTAAACCATAACCGAATGGATACTCTGGAGCATAGTAAGATTCCTCTCCACCATTGATATTGAAATAATTGTAAATGCCCTGCCAGTAAGTAACTGAACTTTGCGATCCATGCTTGGGATAAGTGAAAGGAAGACGACCGCTTGGGTTGACTTCACCGTAGAGGATCTCAGCAATGGCCAAACCACCCCATGAGCCAGGCAAATAAGCGTTCAACACTGCCGATGACAGGCTAGGTATATCCTTCAGAAGACGTGGACGAACCTGGACCAGAACTGTGACAATTTGAGCTTTCGAAGCCTCCTTGACGAGCCTGACAAGCTCCAGCTGTCCATCAGGAAGAGACAGATCATCAACGTTGCCGCCGAACTCAGCGTAAGTGTTTTCACCCACGGTAACAATAACTTTGTCAGCATTTTTGACAGCCTCAACTACTTCATCACGCTCTTGTTGGCTCCACTTGCCATCGATATCGGGACCGCGGACATGCTGAGGGCGTGTTCCAGTCACCTTCTCGATACCGTCGACAATGGTGATACCTCGTCCACCATAATACTCGTCGTTACCGAGAGAACCTTGCCAGCGCAGAGACCATCCACCATTTTGGTATGAAATGTTGTTTCCGGTTGGGCCAACAACGACAATCTTGTCTTCCTTTTGCAAGGGCAGAGCATTATTCTTGTTTTTCAATAAGGTAATAGACTCACGAGCGGCAGCAATGGCAAGCTGAACGTCTTGCTTTGATCCAACAGTAGAATGAAGTGACTTATCAGCGTAAGGCTGCTCGAATAATCCAACATCTTTCTTCAACTGCAAGACACGAGCAACTGATTCGTCAATACGCTCCTCAGAGATGCGATTATTTTCAACCAGATGCAACAAAGCTTCAGAAAATTTCTCATTGTCAGGGACCATGGACATATCGAGGGATGTATTCTTGATAGTCTGCCAGGTAGCATCATAAGGCTCTTTGGCAGTTTGATGATCTTGGTACAAACGCCAGATATCACCCCAATCAGTGACAATCAGACCTTTGAAGCCAACATGTTGTCTCAACAGAGATTCAACGTAGAACTCCGAAGTTGGTACAGGTTGACCATTAATATCTGAGAATGATTCCATGGCGGAGGCAACACCTGCGTCAGCTAAAATGGATTGCAGAAGAGTCAGACACTTTACTAATAGACAATTGACAGTCAAATATTGAGATGAGCTTTCTCTTACATGCAGCTTGGAAAGGAGGTACAAAGTATTCCAATAAATAATTGTCAGGGATCCAAGCCGATCCACGATCCTTGCCGTTATTTGGCCTTCCGTAACCAATCCAGTGCTGCAAAAACCAAATTGTATATTAGAGCCAGTTCAAAAAATGAAATTTCATCATTGTCTATAAATTTACCTTCATGCACGCAGCAACACGGTTGCGATCCTTCTTGTAGTTGCCTTGCAATCCCTGAACGGAGGCAACAGACATTCGGGATGCCAAATATGGATCCTCTCCATAGTTTTCATAGTTTCTTCAAACAAAAGAAATAGCATTAGCTACCGACCTCATATGAAGGACAAATTTAAGATGCTTACCTGGACCAAATCTTCTCGGTATTCAAGTCCATGCAGGGACAGAAAATCCAAGGAATACCCACAGCTCGGGTATCTTTGGCAGCAATACGACCAGCCTCATAAGCATGTGTAGGGTTGAAGGTGGCGGCAGTAGAGGTTGGTTGAGGAAACAGAGTGGCACCATTGATGTAGTTTGCACCATGGACTGAATCGATTCCATAGATCATTGGGATCTTAGGACCGTTCTCCAAGGCAACCTTTTGGATACTGTCCACAACCTCAGTGAAACGTTGGGGAGAATACACTTGATACTTTCCACCATGGTTACCGGGTGAATCGAGAAAAGAGCCAACTTTCCACTCGTTGACCCAGTACTCGACTTGCTTCAAGTCCAAGAAACCATCCTTGTCCATCAGTTTACCAATCTCGATTTGAGTCATCTGGCCAATCTTCTCCTTCAAAGTGAGTTTCTTGACCATTTCCAAGATGTCGTCGTCAATTTTGTCACCGGGTTTGGCATATCCCTCAACATGTGGAAGATCATAAGTATCTACAGGGTTGATGGGTGTATCATCCAAGATTTGGAACTCGGCGTCGCCAAAAGCGTAGGAGGGAGCTTCTGAGGCTGCAGGGACATCGGCAACCACGACTGATGCAGTATTGTTCTCTTTGTTCTCAGCAGTCATTGGAACATGAAGAAAAAGCAAAGAAAAGTAAGGTTGGAATGGTTGGGATTTATAGGCTGGAGACAGATTTCGCGTGGCAATATTTCAATAAAGTTTTGGCCATCCCGCCAAGTCATCCAGCCATAAACACATAAGGGGAAATAACGGTATCACAAACCCCACTCGCCCTTCTCAATGGACTATAATCGCCGGAAATTGACCGGTGAATGGCTGGGCTTCAAGAAATTGTGGAAGTGTACCAGCTGCCATGAGAAACCGGGAAATGGCGTTTCCTATAGCTTATTAGCAAGCGGTACTAATTTTGTTTGCTTTTAGACAAGGTCACGCTGCAATGCCAACGTGCAAATACTTTATGCGCATGGCCAACTTCAGGTGGTCACTTCCTATGGTGTCCGCGGTTGCCAAGTGCTTATCGTCAAAGCATCGATCCTTGATGCGTAATCAACTTCCTGATCATATCAACAATGTTTTGACAGACTCAGATGTATATAAGCAAAGCCCGTTGGTATACGCAGTAACTATCATATTGAGAGATCCACCGAGAATCAAGTATTTGAGGCTGTACATATTCACATATTCGCAAACACTCATATTCCATTTGATAAAATGGAAATTGATCAATTCCCAGTATGAAAATGAGGTGGAATGAGTTCTTACATAATACAAGTCCTGTATTCACAGTAATCACAATAAAGAGTGACCATATAAATTTTGCTTCTTTATATTTATGATCAATATTCTCTCCTCTTGGCTAGGAGGTGCTGCGCAACCTTGCCTGTTCATCAATATTCATTATGAGTGTTATGAGGCGGCGCCAGCTTGACTCGGAGGCCCAGTGGCTTGGATTGCGAGACTGGCTTTGGACTGGCTTTCACTTTTTGTTGAAATTGATTTCTGCACGGCTACCAGCTTTAGCTGAAAAAGTCCAAAGATATGCCATTCCCTCCGCCAGCCCAAAAGGGCATGACTCAACTGAATCGCGAAGCATTCAAACGAGTTATCTCAGTATATGGAGTTCGCATCCCTGCGACGAAGGTCATGTCATTTCAGAAACAAATTCGAGGGTCGGTAGTTGAACCGAGACTATTTACACCGAGATAATATAGTTAGTTGACATATGTTTGTAGGGACCTGTTTAATCAACCAAAGCTGAGGAACGTGGTAGACGATAATGATTCAAAGGAGACCAGATTAGTCTTACTGCGTTCAGATGTTCAAAGTCCTGGTAGGGTTTTTTTTTTTCCCTTCCCACCCATCACATATCACTTCATGTGGTCTGATTCATGCTGCGAACAATTAGAACTGGAGAATGTATCAGACGAATCGAAGAAAATTATCGAAACCGAAGGTTTAGGAATTGCGAAGCACACCATAGAGCTAACCTATGATTATTGGACTTCTGGTATGCACATATTTGCGATTGTGTCACACTGCATGTCAATGGAAAACTAAAAACTATGTATATGTAGATGAGATACTCCGAGCTATAATACCAGAAGAGCTACCTGAAGTTCCGTCTGCATTCACTGCTGTTGGTCATATAGGTAATTACTGATGCATGGTCGCCGACAGCATATGCCTACGCTACTAATAGTCAATTTTCAGCTCACATGAATCTGCGAGAGGAGTATTTACCTTGGAAAAAAGTCATTGGTCAAGTGATTTTGGACGCAAGTTTTTATATATATTAAAGAATATTTAAGAAGAGGAGACTGACATTTGAGCCATTAGAAAAACAAAACCATCAAGACGGTTGTCAATAAGCTGGATGCCATAGATACCACATTCCGTTTCTTTAAGATGGAGATTTTGGCAGGAGATGATAATATGATAGCTGAGGTGAAAGAAAGTGGCTGCCGATTCCGATTCGACTTCTCTCAAGTTTACTGGAACAGTAGATTACATACCGAACACGATCGACTGATCAAACAATTCGCCAAAACGGACTATGTTTGCGATATTTTTGCTGGAGTCGGTCCATTTGCGCTTCCTGCTGCTAAGAAGGGAGCTAACGTATATGCTAATGACTTGAATCCTATTTCTTACAAATGGATGGTGGAGAACATCAAGCTGAATAAGGTACAAAATGAAATGTCTTGGGACTAGACCTGCTTTGAGCTAATGGGCTAACAATATGTCCAGATCAAAAATAACCTCCGCCCATATAATATGGATGGACGAGAATTTATTCAGCAGGCTGTAAACGACCTGGATCAAGCGCTGAATACAGGCGACACATGGAAGACATTCGATCATTTTGTGATGAACCTCCCGGCAACAGGACTCGAATTTCTTGGTATAAAGCATTATTTACATTGAAGTGCTGATGTTGACATTATGCTGATGGATACTGTATGTAGATGCCTTCCGTGGAGTTTACAGAACGAAGAAGGACGTTTACGAAAAGTCGGGATCACCGAAGCTTCCATTGGTCCACTGTCATTGTTTCTCCAAGAGTGTGACTCCAAAAATTGATATTTTAGAGGTAAGCATTTTACGATGGCTCAGTGTTGTAGACAATTCCATGTCCATTAACTTGAATAAAACACTACTAGCGCATACAAATGGCCACAGGCGAACCAGTAGATGCCGAAAGTTCTTACGTACACTGGGTTCGCAAAGTAGCACCCAACAAGGACATGTACTGTGTATCATTCCGTTTGACACCCGATATTGTGTTTGCGGAATCAAGGTCAGCTAAATGAGAGTATGAAAATATCACTTGGGTGCGATTTACAATGATTAAATGTGATATTTTTGGTATGTCATTAGTATTAAACGCAAGGAACCTGTACTTGAAGGTGACGGTTCGGCTGTCGAAACCAAAAAACCCAAAATCGATAATGAGAGTCAATGAGATTGTTAATATATTACTTAGAGTCGATAGCCACACAATAAACGAAATATTAAATGAATTACGCGAGACTGCACTTTGAAGTAGAAAACACATTTGAGCTGATGAGAGACAGCAAAGCCAGGAAATTCAACAGTCACGCAACGATCACTGAACAAACAATTTCCGCCTTCTCGATACTGATCGCCATAAGAGTGACAAATACCATGGCAGCCAAATCAACGTCAGCAAACCAGCCAGAGGCTACACAAAATGGAAAAAAGACTGCCAAGATCGAGAAATCCGCCAGCAACAAGCAGGAGGCTGACGATGAAGCGGAGGATGAACCGGTTGAGAAGGGAGCCAAAGGTGAAGCATCCAAAGACATGAAGAACGTTACCCGTTACTTTGAAGAACAAGCTGAGCGAAGCGTCGATGCCAATATGATCCAAAAGGTAAAGAGGATTTGGAAATCACAGTGGCAGCCAATTCAATAATGCTGACTTTTTCTGAATTTACAGGCCCTGAAAACCTTGCAAGAGGAAGCTATTGCTCATAAGGTGGCAGTCGCGTAAGTATATATTGATCAATTACCTTAAATTAAAAATGCACCATGTGCGCTAAACGTTGTCAAACACGTTATTTTACAGCCGTAAGCAACAAATTGACCGAAGCAACATCAGCAAAGAACATACTGAATTGATCATGAATGAATTGAACGTACCAAAACTGACTGCTGAAAAAGCATTGCTCGATAACAACAACGATGTGCGAGCGGCTCTTACTCAGCTCATTACCCAATGAAACACCACACTATAAATACAACAATAGGGCACCAGGTGCGCCTTTTGCATAGAGAAAAATAAAGATTTTTATAGGCTTGATTGAAAGCGCAAAACTTTCTCATTTCATATTCAAGCTGCAAAAAGCCGGTTTGTTCACAATGGAATCCGTGTAGGATTCGTAAGGTTATAAAGAAATGCTGCTACCAGGTAACATGAAGCACAGTCATCATTGCAAACTCTCCACGTAGGCTGATGTTGACACACGGTAGCCAGCTAACCCAGTAGGGCAGATTGCACTCCTTTAAGAACCATGCCAGATTTCCTTATAAGTAAGGAGGGTCGATCTCGGGAGGAGGGCTCGACTGTTCAAAAGGCCAGCCAACAATCGCCAAAGAACAAACTAAGGGGCCAATGTAACCGAAGATTTTTCTCTTGCAGGCATGTCTCCCTCAATCCCCTGAGATCTCCCTTGTTCACTGTTTCACAGTGCCTTTTCCCTTAGATATTTCTCACATAAAACCTCTACGCTTTTCTTTCTTTATTTGACCTCCTTTCCTTCTTATATTGATGCCGCCTTCATTGACGATAAAGACGCAAATCAAAGATATACCGCCGTGGCAGGCTGATGATGACAGCGAAAATGATGATCAAATTTATGAGTCTGAAAACGTTGACCATGATGATTACGAATACGATGACGATATGATGCTTGATCATGCTTCGTCTGTGACCTCTTCACCAAGTATCCCCGATGAAAACATTGATTTTGACTCTGTATATGCCTTACATGCCTTTGTAGCTACGGTCGAAGGTCAAGTCAATGCAAGGAAAGGAGATGTTTTGTTGTTGATGGAAGACGAAAACACCTACTGGTGGCTAGTCGAAGTTCTTCATACTGGTGAAATAGGTTATATACCTGCCGAAAATATCGAGGTGAGTAACATGCTAGAAATACAGCTGTTGTCAGGGGTAATTGAGCTTGAGCTTTATGCACATCAAAATAAAAAATTTATGATTCGTTGTAGACTCCATATGAACGATTGGCCAGACTCAACAAGCATAGAAATATCGATATTACCATACCACTAAAAGACGGCTCAGATATATTTTATCCCGCTTTAGCCGGAACTCGAAGATATCCCAAAAATTTATTTGTGGACTTTGGTCCTTCTGAAGTCATAGAATTCGAGCCTGAGACAGAAGAGGAGATGTCTGACGAAGAAGAAGACGAGTATGAGTGGGAGGATATGGATAACGATACCAGATACTACGAAGAGGAATATGACGACCGATACGACCGTGATTACAACAACGACGATGAAATTGAAGAACTTGAGGATCATATTGAACATCAACCGGAAAAAGTGCGAAACTTGTTACATGAACGTATTAAAGATCGCCAGCTGGAAGAGAGGCGACGAAATGAAATTTACCAAGCTATTAATGAATGCCACAATTTGTCTGCGTTAGATAGCATCGAATCTGAATCCGTCAGCTCGTCAGATGAAGATGAAATAGAGATGCTGAATATAAAGGAGCGTATTACTAACGAAGATAGTGTTGTCATGCATAGCATCTCGAGGCCAAAGCCGCCAGTACGACTTGTAGAATCGCGCACAAGTTGTTCATCTTTGGAAATCACAGAAGTAAATCCCACTCCACAGACAACTACCAAAATAATTAAACGTGAAGTGTTACCTAGAAGCAAGAGCAAGGATAGTATTCTGTCCTGTCACACGCAACTGACAGTTCTTCGTGTGTTTGCTGGTAACATTAAACAAGGAACCGGTTTCAAGACTGTGATGGTGAATGCAAATACCACTGCTCAGGAATTAGTGAAGCAAGCAATGGCGAAATTTCATATCGAAGAGCTTGAAGTGGAGACAGCTCACTCAGAATATTATGCTACAGTAAAAGGAATTGATGGGCGTAAGTACTGCAAGCTGTACAGCTTATCATGTCATTATTTCTGCTCACACACATTATACCTCAGACGAATCAACGCTAGACCCAGAAGACAAACCTCTGTCAATTTTCCAAACATTGACAAACCATCTAACTACGCCCATGCCCTCTTTAGAGCATATTAAGAGACTATCCAATACTCAACAACCTCATGTGATGCGGTTAGGGGTTATGGAGAAGGATAAATCGTATCAAGCAGCAGCAACCCATTTTGGAGAGGATTCTGTTATTCGCTTTTATCTTCATAAGAGAATGAAGCGCACGAGTGATAGAATAGAACAAATGTACATCAAAATATCACTATTCCTTGATAGTCCTGTACCAAACCCAGGACCAGTGGGAAAGACTTCCGGATTCCTGTCCAGTCGCAAAAAAAAGTATACAACGACCATGGCGGAGGATGCAAATCGTGTTGACAAAATCATTTGTGTCAATATGAAGGATCTAGTGAGCGAAGTCATATACATTGCCCTCGACAAGTTTCATATAACAAATGGCGTACCTGATGGTCCCAAGGATAGTGGGTACATACCAGAGGATCTTGTACGTTATCGGCTGCTAGTCCAAAATGCAGGATCAGGTAAGTTTTTTGCTCAACATATACAAATACAGTTATGAGCACACGTTTAATCCTGCAATCAAAACTTCGTAATTAAAACAGAAATCGAGTTAAATTATCGTGAAACAATGCGCACTGTTTTGGAGTGTTATCGTGTGTCCAACGAACAAGATGGACACCTTACCTTTATACTGCGCAAAGCTGGCGTACCGTTGAAAGGTCCTGCAGAACCCAAGAAATACGCAAGTTTAAGGATTAAAACGCCCGGAAGAAGCGGTTCAGAGAGTTCAACATCTCTGTCCCCTGGTCTTGAAAAGCATAGGCGGCCAAGCATCCTCGATATTTTGATGGAAACACCAAAGAGCACTGACTCGCCTCACACCAGCTTTTATGATATTTTGCACGATTCTCAGCATCCAAGCGAAAAGAACACTAGCAGTGATGGTCAGCGTAATGACAGAAAGTTTAGCAACTCCAGTCATCTCTTGAGTGACATGTCAGAAAGTCGCAAATCAAGTTTTACGTCATTCACTTCTAATGACAACCAGTACAAGACTGCCCGAAGTGTATCCACGACTCCCACTAGTCCACTGGAGCTTCCTACTGACAGGTCTCGTCAGCTTTCGCTGACCTCTTTTGCGTCAACATCGTCAATAAATTCTGATGAGGCACAAAAGAATTCTTCTACATCTACAGTCAATTATACCGCAGAACAATATGTGGTCGAAAAACGAGAGAAAGGATTCGGATTAGCTTTCCGTAAGATAGTTCCATGGTCAAACAAATCAAAAAGAGTCGAACCAAGTCAGGAAGACTATGACAATCGGCAATTCAACGGAAAAGCAAA
This sequence comes from Umbelopsis sp. M5902, assembly GCA_037039815.1. Taxonomy (NCBI): domain Eukaryota; kingdom Fungi; phylum Mucoromycota; class Umbelopsidomycetes; order Umbelopsidales; family Umbelopsidaceae; genus Umbelopsis; species Umbelopsis sp. M5902. The sequence goes on from JAXQGL010000047.1 coordinate 704,481, forward strand.
GCAGATGAGATCAACAATGACTGTAGAACCAATCAATAGCCGTACTGTTTACGGTACCGCATATAGAGAAACTAACCCAGCAATAGATGCCCTCCTTATAAGGCCAACGGTAAATATTGAAAGCGCATCCGTAGATAGCATAACACCATCGGCAGCATCAACCAGTAACTCAAGTGATGTCTTACCTGCAACCAACTTCAGTAAACCGTCTGACGAGGATGGTACACACTATGCATCCTATGCAAAATGGCTCAGTAGTTTACCACCACCTGATGTCACACATACTGTCATAAACGAGAAGTCTATGATTAAGGCAGGAACATCTTCGAAAGATGAAGTACATTCATCTGTGGTAGAGTTATCGGTGGCCACAGGACTCGATGGCACGGAGCAAATTAAGAAGCAACCTTTAAAGAGCGTCAATGGAATAAGTTGCCTAGACAAAAACAATCTACGAAAGGAGAAACCGAGCATACTAGAGCCAGTTCATAACCCCGAGCTTGGTGAACTATCGTATCTCATTACTAACGGAATCGGGTTTCTGGAAACAAAGGAGAGCTCGAAATGGGAAGATGACGGAGGATATGAGTTTCATCCGTGGAACAAATCAAAGGCCAAGATAACGCAAGACACCAAAGCAAATGCAGAAGAAGTTGAAGAGCTGTCGATCGGCGAGAAGTCAAATATCCGTAGTCACGATTCAACCAACCCACTTGATAAGACTGAAAATCGCAATGGCTCCATGTTCACTCAGAAAGGACCTATAATAGAAGCAAAGACTACAGAGCAGGTAACTTACTTGTTTTACATCACTTTTAACATGTTTATAATAACGTGGCTAATTCGATAACTTAGGAATTGGCAAGAATCGTTGCGGCGCACATCGTTTTCTAAACTTTTTTAAATACTACTCATTCCCTTCTTTACAAGTGATCAAGCTCTTTTTCATTTCATTTCCTTTCATTTCATATTCATTCATCCATCCCATGCCACTCTTTTAATTATCATCTAACAGTATAGGGGGAGAGCCACAAATTTCTACAGGGAAATATTAATATGTACAGCATAAATAGGTTGGCATAAGCGCCTACTATGTAACGGAATGTATCATCATAAGAAACCAATTTTCTAATCAAGGATCTGCGTTTCAAGGTGCTGAGGTGTTATGATGAAGTTCTAAATTGCAAGCAGTTTTAAGCCATCTCCATGACTTCAAAGTGCCGGTCTCTTTCGGTATACTGTTCGTCATCGGAAAGTTCAGTTTCATCCATCAGCGCTCTTTGATACTCTGCCTCTCGTTTTCCACCAAACCGTCGTCTCCTCTCCTGCCATGATGTCCAGGCATAATCCGCACTACATGCTAAAATAATGCCTATTGATGAGCCGATCAAATTGGCGACAATGTCATACATATCAAACGTTCGATACTGATGGCATAATTTAAAGGATTAAAGCGCAGCCAAACGAGTGAAGCAAGCAGCTTATCACTTACGGGAAGTAGGCCCTGGATGAATTCGCTGCCAATTGACATTATAAACATTGTTGCAATGGATAACCCTGCATTTTTTTGGTAGTTCAGGTGCCAGACCCAGTATACAGTGAACGCAAAGATGCCAAAACATGAGGCGTGGAGGACTTTGTCATTGACAAGTTCTAGAGAGATGGGAGCGAATCCGAGAATAGCCATTAGCACCAGCATAACGACCAGAACTACTAAAATGCGTTTACGCATTTTAAAGATGATCATCTGGTGCAAACGAGGAATCAAAGTTTCGAAAAGTTTAGGTATCAAGCAACTTGAAACTCTTTTTATGCAACATAAATTTAATAATTTAATGGCTAAGGTATGGAAAGTACGCTGTTAAACATTCGATTTCCATGTATAATCAATCCACTTTGGAAGACCTTTGAAAACGCTAGCAAGATTCCATAAAGCTTCGCCTTGTGCAGTGGTTCCAAGATGCTCGGATGGTTCGCGCAGACTTGCATTGTAACCAGGGCCGTAGCTTCCAAATTCAGCCTGTAATTTGAAATATGAGAAACAAGCTACGCAAAAGTACTTTTTCACTTCAGAAACTTACATAATAAAGAGTAGACATGTTGAGAGTTGTAGGCAACCATGGGATGAAGCCGTTTGGCTGTATATGATCGCCCATGTAGCAGTCCTCGAATACCACTCGGCTCTGATAGTCAAAGGTCAATGGTTTGGAGGTAGCATAATGTTAGATTCCTTGCTACTCACCAAATTATTCCATGGCCGACCCAAGGCGCATTTCCCTGTTATATCTAACGTAGCGTTTGCATCTGGTGACTGAGTGTGGGACACTCTCATGGTTAAAAGATCATGCCCCTCAAACTAAGAGAACCATGTAAAGCACGTACTTTGACAAGTTGGCTGTTGTGCACATACAGGCCATATGTGTTGTTGAATACTCCATCATATCCATCTGGGGTACCTTTCCAGGCTGTGATACCTCCACCCGCACCACGCGATGCAATTGTAGAGTTTTCGATCCATCTTAAATGCTCTATCAATATACCGCGCAAAGTATACTTTTACGCTAGCAACCACTTACCCGGTGCCGAAACCGAAGAGGAAGTCAGTTTGTCCCGCTATTTCACAGCCTTCAAAGTACGCAGAGCCGAATCTTCCTACATACACTGTATCTTGATATGAGCGGAAAGCACAGCCATACTAGAAATTTTGTTCAGTTTGTCGTCTTGTATTGCCCATACTTTACGTGCCAATCGTACTTACAAAACTAGCATTGGCGTAGCTGACGCCAAGTGCGAGAGCCTGACCAGCCGAGTAATTAGCATATCTGTTTTCAACATTAAGATTGTATGCTTTGAAATCCACTGATCCAAATGTATTGTTCACAATGGGAGCTCCATAAAATCCAGCACCAATCAATGCTGCAGGGCGATTCGGTGCTACGGTGAATGTAACAGTGTCAGCGTCATCAGCTCCAACAGGAAGCATTGGTATGGCCGAGGAATTCCAGATGGTGACCAAGTTTGCTGACCAATTTCCAGGCTGAGAAGTCTGTCCCAACAATGTCAAGGATCCACTGCTAGTGATATTGATCACCTCATGATATACACCGCTGCCAATCAAGATAGTAGCTTCCGCATGGTGGGCTACAGAGTTAATGGCACTTTGAACAGATTTGTATTGAGCTTTCCTGTCGGTCGCAGATACATAGACGGTGCCGATCGGACATCCTGATAGTGGGTTAGCATATGCCGGTTTGATTTCTTGACACTGCTGATACCTATGGGTTTCATGGGGTGGCTGATGTGGAGGAGCCCCGGCAACCAGATTGGAGCTAAGTGCAGCCGTAAGCAAAGTGAAAGGGGCCAGCAACTTCATGATTAATGACAAGTTTCCATGTCTCTAAGACCTGTGTATTTATGCGTGAGATCGCCAATTATGGGCCACATTGCTTGTGCTATGCGGACATAATTAATCGATTATACTCCGGAGTATAGATTACTCAAATCTAATAAGGCCGAAATGTTAACCATTTGAGGCAATTTAAGATTTGCACACCTAGCGAAGCTAAGGAATATATCCAACATAACATTCCGACGACGTAACACGGTTAGAGTAAAAAAGTTTACATAAAGATGGATAATTTAACATTGATTCCTAACCAAAGATTCTTGCTTTTGCTCAAGAAAAATGAAGTCTGTAGTGTCATTCTTTACAGCTGCCACTTGTGCTGGCGTCGTCTCTTCCTCACCAATTGGCAAAAATCATCATGGAGGCTTTGAATGGAGTAAAAATGAAATTGTATTTGGATTTGGGGATTCGTATACCTTTACGCAAGGACAATATGGTCTCACTAATTACTCTTGGAATACATTTCAAAACCTGGACAAACACGGTCAAGTCATCGTGAAGGAGGATCCGATCATTTTGAATGCAGTAAGTGTTCTTTATTTTAAACTTCAAGGATGATGAAGACACAACTTATGAGTTGAAGACTTCGGCAGGTGGGCCAAACTGGATAGAGCATGTAACTGACTGCTATTCGGGCTTGCCGTCCAAGTGTAAGCATTCACTTTATAACATGGCTTTTGCTGGCGCAGATATCGATCCAACCAAGTAAGTGACGCCACCATTCATTCACCTTTAATCGTTCTTCTTGTTTATGAAAATTTCATAACATTGCTAGGACAACACTTCACCATAACTTTTCTATTGATTATGTTACCCAAATTGATCAATGGTTCCAGTATGTGAAGCCTGCTGTACGTTATGAGAGCTCCAAAACTCTGGCCGCTTCGTTCATTGGTATTAACGATGTCAGTGACACTTCTCAATGGACAAACGTCTCGTTCCCCGAATTCTTCAATGGTTTGATCGGATCTGTGTTTGACGGACTTGTAAGAGGCAAACGTCGTGGTTTACATTGCATTAACAAATGCTAACAATTTCTTATTACAGGAACGTCTTCATGGAGCCGGTATTGAATCATTTTTGATTCTGAACGTTCCTCCTGTGGACAAGGCACCAGGCGGTGGAGGAAAACCGGCTCTCACCACCAACATTGCTACTTACAACTCGATTTTATCCAACTACACTATGGCATTTGCCAAGAATCACACCGAGTCTAATGTATTTTTCGTCGACACAAATACCATTTTCAACTCTATTCTAGCCAATGCATCTAGCTATGGTTTTAAAAACACTACAGGATATTGTCCTGAATACGATGCTCCCGACTTTAACACCAATTATACAACTTACGGGTGTCTAGCACCATATGAATACTTTTGGTACAGTAAGTATTGTGCTGGCGTGAAATTTGAACCTTTTATAACGTATAATTTGCTGATGTAAAATGATCGTAACAGATACTGGCCATGTCACTTATCCTGTGCATAAACTGCTGGCCGACAAAATTTCTGACATATTAAACAGTGGCACAACCGTGAATAAATGAGCTAGTATGATAATATAAATAAAGCACCATTGTTTACATCATAAATCCACCTTCGTTCTGGTTGCAATATCCCTGTGGTCTCGGTCTGTTACAGCTCATAATCTCGCACTCTTCTATTTCAACATTTAATATCCTTAATATCCTGTCGATTCTGCCGAACAGTGGGAATCCATTCATGTGATGACGCGCATCGGTTACACAGTTTATAAATTACCCTCTTTTCCGATTTTAATCATTATATGAGCATCAAGCTAAACTCTACTTTGCAGCTTGCGGAGATTTTGTCCGTGTATTTTCCTCAGCTAAGACATCTGAGTATGAGATTGTTCCCCACAATAGCTAACCCCACATAATTAGGAAACTTTTCGTCCGCAAAACCTCCGTAGCCTTTGACTTTATATATTCGCGTATCACAAGAAATTGCAGAGATGATTGATATAAGAGACAGCTCCGTTGTATCGACAGAAATCGTTAAAAAAATCAACAATGGTTTCCAAGCTCTGGTCAGCTCTCTTGGCAGCATTTGTCTCCCTTGCCGTTGTCGATGCGGCACCCAAGACACCACATTTCCCTGCTCCTGCCTTCAGCCATCACTTCCCCACACCTCCATATCATCCTCGTCCACCTTATGGACCAGGCCACTCAAAGGTGTGCACAGTCACTCCTAAAGGATCAAACAAGGATGACGCTCCTAGTCTTCTTGCAGCAGCCAAGAAGTGCAATAACGGTGGAAAGGTCGTACTGCCCGCTGGTAACAACTACACCTTTGCTTCTCCGTTGGACTTGACGTTTTTGAAAAATGTCGATCTTGAATTCGCTGGCCGCATCACTTTTACCAATGATACAAACTATTGGCAGAACAATAGTTTCTATTTAACTTATCAAAATGCAACCACTTTCTGGCTTATTGGTGGTGAGGATGTTAACGTATATGGAGGTGGTACTTTGGACGGTAATGGTCAGGCGTGGTATGACCTTTATGCCAGCAACCCCTTGATCTTGCGACCAGTTTTGCTTGTGATTTATGGTGCTCGCGGTGGATCGGTCAAAGATCTCGAGCTTGTCAACTCTCCGCAATGGTTCAACTTCATTGCTAACTCATCGGACTTTGTTTATGACGGTCTACACATTCACGGTGCTTCTACATCTAACAATGTGGCTAAGAACACTGACGGTTGGGATATTTATCGAAGTGACAGCATTACTGTTACCAACTCTATCATTTATAACGGTGATGACTGTGTCAGCTTCAAGCCCAACTCTACCAACATCTACGTTTCCAATCTGTACTGCAATGGCTCGCACGGTATTTCAGTCGGCTCTCTGGGACAATACCCTGATGAATTCGATATCGTTGAAAACGTCTACTCTTACAACATCTCCATGAATTACGCTTCTGATGGTGCTCGTGTCAAGGTATGGCCCGGAGATCCCTCAGCTTTGTCTACCGATCTTCAAGGCGGCGGTGGTGCAGGATATGTCAAGAACGTCACATTCGATACCTTCTATGTCAACCAGGTCGATTATGCTATTGAGTTGACACAGTGCTATGGCCAGAGCAACGCCACTCTTTGTGTTGATGCTCCAAGTAAGATGAATTTGACCGACATCTCGTTCAATAACATCCAAGGTACCACTGATGGTGCTCACAAGAACATTATCACCACTATTGTGTGCTCTCTTGAAAGCATTTGTTCCAATATTGAGGCTACAAATATTAATGTCACATCACCTGCAAAATATGGCACGCCCAAGAACATCTGTACCAGAGTTGATACTAGTCAACTACACTACAACTGCAGTTCATCATAGATGTACTGAAAAGTGTTATAATCAATAAACCATGACACTATATCAAAAACTGAAATTTTGTTTCCACTGCTGTGGCATTGATGATCTGAAATAATGCTCATTATACTACCAGATAGTCTGCGCTAATAATCATATAAACATGCATAAGACGTCATACGCTCGCAAATAAGCTGTTTATGATCACTGATGTCACGCTAGACATAAAAGCTGACTCTTATCAAAGTAGACAACAACATCAACTGTTAGGATATGTTTGTACCCGCTGAGCATGGGGTATGTATTATTAAACTTGATAATATTACAGCAGGGTTGTTTTAGTTGTATTCGCCAGAGCATAGTAGCTATAGTTCAACTATACTTCCATCTTCACTCCTGCAAAATTTGGCAAGGTTATTAAGCCATGGATACGAGCATGGATACAATAATGGCAGAAAACAACAGAGCCGAGGTTTTGCCAATCTTGGTAGCACTGCCAAGGGCAGGAGCGGCAGACGGTGAAGTGACAACACTGGACGAAGCAGCACCTGGAACGGAGGATGCAGGAGCAACCGCTTCTGTGGAAGTAACAACAACAACAGTTGATGTGGAAGCAGCTGCTACTGGTGGGCTGGAGGTGCTGGCTCCAGCGGGAACCGAAGCAACTGCTGGTGAGCTAGATGGGGCAGTCGCTGTCAAAGTGCAAGTGCAACTTCCAGAAAACGACATGCTTAAGACAGAACTAGTATAGGTTTGCGTGGATCCGTTACATATAATGTTGTGGGTTGTACCTCCTGGGTATGTTAGTACGCAATTGAAGGCAGAATCGCACTGGGCGGGGAACGCATTATTCAAAGCGGTAAAGGAACAGCTTCCCACAGTTTCGACATAGTTTCCAATACATTGAGCATTTCCTCCGATTGGTTGGACGAGCGATGTGATGGCACAGCCGGGCGAAGCAGTAATAGTCATCTGATGAGGAAGGGAGAGAATATGAGTTCGATTACGATCAACTGGATCCTTAAAGGAGCTGAATTCAAGGTTTAAAGGATTTTCGTGTTTTAGGGGACACTCACAGTTTTATAGAGGAACAAGAATCTGTCAGTTCAAAAGATGCTGACTTGGGTGGTTTTTATACCTACTTATGGATAAAATTTACTTCCTGTTTATCGGTAATGGATAATCCTTGTTCGGCGAAGCTGGTTTGGGGTGTGGCCGGATTAAGCGGTCTTTTCCAGGATGCATGCCAATAAGGGGAAGTGGCTGATACTGACCAAAATTCACTGGGTCAGTGTAGGACAGGGTAAAGTGATTTATATGTATAGTGTACATTTTGCAGTAAAACAGTGTGTCGAGTCATACAATAGATGGCAAATGCCATGGTTCTCACACCACCTCAATGGAAAACCAAGCTAAAAGTTAAGTCCATATTCTTGATTTGGAATTCTAGAAGTAAGTTGATCGGGATGGTTACACAATTGAGCCTCTAGGCTACATTGAGATACTGCACCTTTATATTGATAGCTAAGCCTGATGATCTTGGAAGCACCAGCTACATAATTTGACGATAAATTGTCCGATGGAATCTTTGGATATACACATAGTAGCATTTGATTACCATTTGCCGGCTAGAATGTCAATGTTTGAGATTGACACTTGAACTTCCTATCAAGCAGCTCTCCCAATGGTGTTATAGGGCGATTAAGCAGTGCGCAGCATCAACAGACTCAGCAATGTGACCTTGCTGGATGTTGCTTAATGCATGCGCATTACAGACCCAGCTATACAGCCTCAGACCTGTTTGTTACTTACTATTGGTGGTGAGCCACAGTTGAGGGGGTTTTTTAAAGGCTGGTTGCAGTCTCCCGCCACCAGCCACGTAGGCGATTGCCAAGCCCCCAGCAAATTTGACTGCTTGGACTACCTACTTTAGCTGAGAAAAGCATGTGGTTTCATTTATCTATGCCCGCCTTGACCAACAGCAGCAACAAGTATATAAGTGATCAACATGGGCTCGCGAGATAGTAGCCCATCTACAGTAAGACGAGTATACTTTTGTATAGAATGTTGCAGTAACATAACGGTAAATGACTTTTAGATTAGATATATTATCAAGATATAAGTAAAGATATGCCAAGATGGCTATTACGTGCCGCATCAAGGAAAGAAGATGATAGCACGAAGACTCATATTTTTCAAGCCAAGTGCGGAAGAGAGTTCATGCGACAACTCAAGAGATGAGAATCAGAGTATTCGTCATCCCATTTTGCAATCGTATAGTCTACGCTGCGTCCCGTCCTACATCAATATCTATTTTTACTTGCTCTATTTTACGATGTGCCCGGCAAATGAAAATGGCTTTGCTATAGCGTAAAGAGCCTATGTTAGAACGAGCTATCTTTAAAAGTGTTGCTAAGTTGAGACAGCACAGCTATTCGTGGCTGACATTTGCTACATTTAAACAACGGTGGAAGACTAGGAAAATGAATCTACCGAGAAGTAAATTTTACATTAATAATCTCACATAGCAAAGTATTGATTGATTTGCAAAAGTGCTGCCGAGCACAAGGAGAAAGAGGGGGATTCAGGTAAAGTCGCACCTGGCCATGCGTTGACCCAACTTACAGAGTACCCATCTGTTTACAACAAAATCTGCAACTAAGGATACAATCTCCAGGTGAAAGTTGAGATGCCGATGCAAGTATACCGGGCATTGAGACATGAGCTCCTTTTCCATATACTTGCACCATGATCTCATTATCATTATTTATATTAAATGCTTTGCAACGGATGAGGTCTCGATGATGAGACCGTGTCCTCATCACGTCACTGGTGGGATATTGAAACATCAAGGTTGATGAATGAGTTTTTGGACAATAAACAAGGGGCGCAGGACAGGGTTCAGTAGGTCCTCGCATGGCAGCACCAACTGAACTAATTTTCATGCTTTGTCGTCATGGACGTGCGGAAACAAAAAAAGGGAGGTGGCTCCAGCAGAGCATGCTGATATGCAAACCTTTCTGAATACTAATAAATCAAAGGAAAAGCGTAAAGCTCATTGCTATGTGAGCTTTACATTATGTAGTTCTATAATTCCAGTTTCAATTTTGTTTCACTGAGTCACTGCGTTGCTTAACCAGCACGGTCTAAGCTAAAGTTCGCAATTGGTGCATGCCTGCGAAAATTTTGTGGCCAAAAAAAGCCTCATAAAATTGGTTTTGGTCAAAGGTGGGACGGTTATTGAAGCTGTTCCCAATCAGTGCAGCGGAACAAGGCTTATGCGGCGGCGTGTAACCAAGGGGCCGAGCATATGTTAAAGAAAACGGGTGAGATGCGCTTTTTGGGAAGACCGTGAAACGTTGCTACAGTGCCGGCCGGTAGGTGCCTGTACCTTTTTGGTCTATTGTACATGATTAAAGGTAAGAAAAATCATAAAGTTCCAACCCATCAATTGTGTACCTGAGATTTGGTCCGCTTTGACAAAAAATTTTATATGTTAAAACTGTTTTTCAAATACTGTTATTCTAACTGATCGAGTTTGAAACACCGCTCTGATCAAAACTAGGTGGCAAAAAGGTGGTCAAGGGGAAATGACACCGATAAACTCATTGTAGAGAAGCACAAGACTCCACTGAAGCACCTATATTGTTTGGTTTAATGATTGAGGTCACAGATCAGAGCTAGGCGTAGATATCGCAATCAAGTGGTGTGGATAAAGTTATTAAATTAGGTGGCACACTGTGTAAGGTTATTAACCTCATGCGGGCTTGCAAAAAGTCCGTTATGCGTGACTGGAAAGAACAAGAGGAAGGTGACCGCTGCTCGCACTTTAGGCAGTACGGTTTCTTAGTTTTCCATCCGATGATTCTGCATCCAGAACCTTTTTTAATTTTTTCAAATCCAAAATGCTCATGAATTTGCCTAATTGAGCATGATAAGCCAAAATGAATTAAGGGGATCCAAAAAATGTTGTAAATCTTTCGCAGCTCCTTGGCTATACTGTGACAAAGATATCTGCACATCCAAGGCGTGCGCGCGGGCAGCTTGGTAACGCATTGATAACTAGTTTGCAATTCCGCTTAGTGGGTCAGTGTTTGCAAAAGGAATAAAGGTGGGTTCGCTACTTTAAGCGGCAGTTGAACACGTTAATTACGGTAACACAGGTAGTAACAAATTATGTTGCAAGATGGTCAAGTATACTCAAGCCTCGTTACACTATAAGAACTGGGTATCCTCTGGCCACTCAGTAATCTCTTTTTTCCATTACATCTTGCTTTTTCTTCAATTTTGCCTGGTTGCAAAACTTGTTCACCCCCGTCCATTTCCTTACCTCCAGATTTGATCGACTTTTCTTAACCTAGTAGGAAAGAAAAAAAATGCAGATTCGTCATTTCGTTCTTTCTACTGCTGTTGTAGCCATGCTGGGTTCCATGGCTACTGCTGTTCCAGTTCCAGCCTTCATGAAGCGCGCTGCACACCATGCCGCTTCTTCCGAGAAGGAAGTTGCTGTTAAAGCTTGTACGACTGAAGTTCGCAACACTGTTTTGACATCAACTCCTTTCTACATTACTTTCAACGGTACTATTGTTGGTGAGCCTTGTGAGGCCGCTACCAACGGCACCGCCACCTCGTATTTCTTGCACTCTACTGGTGAAAATGATTTGCTTGAGGCTGTCAACCTCAATGGCACCGCCAGCAAGGGCACTACTTGCAACATCACCATTCCTGACAGCGGATATCAACAAATTTCTGGAAAGGATTTGTTCGTCTTTGTTCCTTTGGTCACCGACTCCGGCAACCAAACCACCATTGTGTGTGGCGACGATAAGACAGCCGTTCCTTTGAATGTCAACATGGCTTCTTACGAAATTCCTGGCTTGACCAACGCTACCTCCACCAGTAGCTCTGCTACACCCACTAAGACTCAAGAGGCTCATCAGCACGTTCAGCACACTACTACCACTACTGAAGAACCCAGACCTACTCACCACCACACCACCACTACTACTACTACCACCACCACTCACCACACTACCACCACTACTACTACCACTCATCAAGCTAAGCACACTCATAGCAATGATGATGACAACGACTCTGGCAGCGGTGGTGGCCAAAGCTACTCTGGTATTGGTACCTGGTTCATTCCTGCCACTGAAGGTGGTTCCCAAGGTGCTTGTGGTCCTTTCGAATCAAACAGCCAATTGATTGGTGCTCTTGTAAGTACCACACATGATCATATAATTTTTATTAATTGAATTGCGCTAACCACTCCATCTATTTTTTTTTTCACTTTAGAATGCTCCCCAATACGGTGACATGTCCGAAAAGAGCTCCTGGTGCGGCAAGAAAGTCAAGGTTACCTCCGGTGGCAAGAGCGTTATCATCACTATTAACGATGCTTGCCCCGAGTGTAAACACGGCTCTATCGATTTGACTCAAGCTGCTTTCGAAAAGCTTGGCGACCTTAACACTGGTGTCCTTGACATCACCTGGAGCCTTGTTTAAACTGAAGTAGCTTTTTAAGTTGATAATAAAATTCTGCTCTTGATTCAATTAACTAGAAATATGATTAACAATTAAAGTTGTTATTACCTTATGCTTTAAATGACACTTGTGGCCCTATGTTTTAAAAGCGCTTTTGCTGCCACACAAAGAGCACAGCTATCTGGCGACGCGGTAAGTAATCAACGACATTCTGTTTGAGTGTATGCTAGCAATGATACGCTATAACTACCACTAAACATTGAGAGTTTACTAAACGCGTAAACCAGTGATAGGTGTAGTCCGCCCGCTAAAAAGTTTTATCGATGCAATAAGTTGCATACGATGTATATGGCAAGTGCAATTTCTCAGTCCAACCTTTTACATTACCATAGGTAGGTTAGACGTCCGTAGGCCGCAAAAGTCAGTGCAACACAAACCTTCCAGGATTTCGTTTTTTTTAATTGCTGTTTTGGTTATTTTTATCATGGTCTGTTCAGTATTATGGGGTGTTTATTACAAGTGGTGTGATTTTGAATGTTTAATGAGAAGGGCTTCTATAATATAGCGGGGATTACTGTTGAAAACCTTCATATTCAGTACTTTTATCGCTTAAAGGACGTGGTTGATTTAGTAGCAGCAGCAGTCGGCGTACCGATTGCATCCTTGGGAGTTGCCTTTAACCAATTAGACTTGCGTCCCATTTCGTAGATATCTTCCAACACCTTGCCAAACGTTCCATTTTCTCGCAATTCGAGATATTTTTTATAAAGCAGTAAGGCCTAGTAATCAAATCATCAGTGTCACATAGGCAGATACCAAGCTGTTGCTTTCTAAAACTTACTGTTTTCGCGTCTTCGATACTATTGTGAGTGACTTGCTGAATATCGAGCTCCAGCAAAGCCCAAGCCAAAAATCGTAATGATATTTTTCTATTGTAACACAATCGTGAGTACTGTGGCTTGCATGAATCAAATCAGACTTAACACTTACCGCTGCCTATTCCTCATGTAGTAGATATCCAGGGTGTCAATGACTTGTTCCGGAGGCACAAGGATATCTGAGAGTAGCTGATGAGAAACGTGCATAAAACAACCTGTCAGGGTAGCTAGCATTAATCCACTTACTGATGATGCGGAAATCGCTCTTCAAACCATGTCCAATGAATATACAACCAAGATCAACAAGCAATCTTAGTTTTTTGTAAGCTATCTTGAGCGGAACAAGTGTATGCTTTGACGTCTGTGGGTCAAGATCGCCAGCTGCAATGCACAGTCAAGTATTAATGTGGCGCGATCATAATACAAACGTTCATGCAAAGCAACTATTATGGCTTCATGCATAGATTACTAATTTCGGAAACTCGTTTACCTTCAATGCCACTGTAGTCAGTCAAATAATCAACAATGGGCTCGCTGTTGACGATGTAATCATCTATGAAGGGTATGCCTTCCAAATCATTGCTCTCACCGCGAAGAACACTGACTCGTGCAAGACAAAGACGACTTGGTCGAAGGACTGACTTTGTGCCATCGCTTCGAATTTCCGTCTCTTCTTGGCTCAGAGCGACAAATTCTGCATCAATGGAAATAAGCGTGCCCTTCTTGGGCATCTCATTTTCACTTAGTACTTGGTAACTCGGTGGGTCACGCGCCGGGTTCTTTGTAACTGAGATGTCCTTGAACAGAATCGACAAATCAGCTTGAGAAGGCAATTTGGACAAGTCTAAGAGTTGGTCCAGATCGACCCGGGTATATTGTAATATGGAAGGTATCTTCCATGTGCCTTTGAATGAAAACACTTCCTCCGGCTCAATGTTCTTAACCAAAAAGTCATTGAAAAGATACCATGGTGAGGTTTCTTCATCTTCCAACTCGCTTTTTGGAATTCTTATTTGCGACACTAGATGTGGAACCTCCCTATTGTTTTGAACTTGAGAAACGATAGACTATGAGGCTAGGTCAGTGCATGCCATTTGCCAAGACAAAACGCTGCTGAAAACTTACCGATAGTTCATATACAGCCAGCTTTGGTGACCCTACTAAGAACTCTGTGGGTACAGGCTGTTTACAATCCAGAGCTTTAATTTCAATGTCATCTCCAACGATCCTGATCAACAACCTGCCAAATGATTGACAACCATTGCTATATCAGTGACCGGATCAGTATGATCGCAAATATACATATTTACTTACCGTTCAGGCAACCATGTCTTGTTGCTTCCGTTCGGAGATTCTGCACCGCTGTCGCTATCGGTTCGTGGGCTAGTGGTGTGTGAAGAATTATTTGCACCTTTGCTATTCCCATTGGCATGATGCCGCCACAAGTTAGCTTGCTCAGAGGTAGTGATGCCAGAGTTGATTGTCAGCACACTTGGAAGTTCGCGCAGCAATTTTTTGGTTCCAATGGGCTGGTATTGCTGGCAACTAACACAATACGCCTTTGTTTTAGTCTCTCGGTTGATGCTAGTCTTTAGCAAACTGGCAAATGACCGTTTTTTTATCCTAATGTCTTGCTTTACATTAGACGTAGCCAGCTGTATACAACGATAGTTTAATACCAATGTCTATGTAAATGACCCATCTTCACGCTTCAGCTTACCTTTTTGGGGTACATGATATCGACAACATATGGGTAAGTTGTTCGGCTAATCTCGTTTCCACAGTGCGAGCATTTGCTATAATTAGAAGTCTTGAGGCCAAATACTTGTTGAATGGTTGAAGGAATATCTGTTGGATTGCTTTCTTCAATCCCGGCTGCCAGAGATGGCAGTATCACTGGATTGGCATTTGGTGAATAAGTTTCTTGATGCAGTTGTTCCAGAATGAACCGAATAAAATTTTGGATCAGCATAGAGTATGAGATAGAATTATCAGGTTGTTCAGGCTCAAAAAGACCAAGCGCACCAGCCTGAGGAATAGTGCGGAAGGCGCGAAGGAAGTTGGTAGCTTGACAGTTTTGTCCGTTCGCATCTTCCAACATGCGGAAAAGGAAGCCCAGCTCACAGCAAAGACAATTCTCCTTCTGACAATCCGCTTTGATATGAGAAATAGCAATCTGCCGCAGAGGCAGAGTGAAATGTAGCATTTGAAGCATGGAATTACAATACGAGTTGGCAATGTGTGTTTCCAATCCACCATATTTCGTATGATTATAGAAGCCAAAATCGAAGTCTTCAACACCAAACTTGCTATACTGAATCTCAACTCGACCATAGGAACTGGGCATTTTGAGGCCCGTAGGATCGACTGACAATTTTCTTTTTGTTTCCTTACCATCCTACATGGCATGTCAATAACTCACATACATATATAGATACGCAACTTTAGCAAACTTACCATTGGTACATCTCTATCATCTACAGTCCCTCCACGAAGCAACTCCAAAGCCTGCTGGGACCGGAATTTTGGCGCATTCATGGCTTTGTTAGCGTTTCCACGCACTACTTGGTTACGTCGTCTGGTGCCCGGGTTCGGGGCATACCCTACGAAATCAATAGTCTTCATGTTCCGTAACACCTCTTCTTCGATTTGGGGAGGTGGATGTCCAACCTCAAATGACAAATTCGATGGCCAGTTTGAAAGTAGTGGTTCTGTATAATGTGGCATTCCAATTAATGAAAGAGGACTGACAGCCAAAAGACCGCTAATTAGTGATGTGACTACGGCATGATCATATTAACCTATTTGCTCATACCTGGAATCCTCCAACACAATGTTTGGGCGTGGCTGTGGAGGATCTGGTGTTTCCAGCTGATCAGAGTAAGCATTGATGGAATAATCTGGTCGATCTGAGTATTGATATACGAAACTGGACGCATCTCCAATAGCGACTGTTTCTCCAGTGCTTGACACATCTATGGCAGTAATATAGCTACTTGTAGGGATTTGATAGAATTGACCGGCAGGAGCATGCAATCCCATGGCCAAATTTGACACATCGCATACTTGGAACTGGCCAGACTGAGACACGATGAAAACGGTCGTGCTCAGTCTAGGATGCATTCGCAAGAAAATCGGTCCACTTGGGAATGGTATAGGTGCTAATGCTCGAATAGACATACGTATGTCATAAACCTTTACCAAAGGATCAACCATCAAGGAACCTTGGCTGGGCACACCGCATGTGTATTAGCATATCTTCAACTCAGCCTTATAAGGGCATTCCTGCAAATCTTACCGGTTGGAAAATCCACACGTCAACATCATGTTCCCAGATACTTCAAGGTCAGAAAGCGTGCCTGTGTGCGCTTGAACTCTTTGCTCGACCTTCATAGAGCGTGGATCACGCAGAGTGACTTCACCACCCAGACTACCGCAACAAATCAACCGTGAAGAGGAAGCTTTTTTCATCACCACCGTATTCATCGCTCCGGATACTTTTCGACTGACCGTCCCCAGGTTGACGTTAACTACCAACAAATCGTCCTGTTGACCGGCAACCAGCAATTCGTTGTTTCCAAGTGTTGATGTCGTCATGCAATGCAGATCTCGTGTATCCTCGTTGCTGTATTGAAAACTCGAGAATTAATTATTTTTGAGTAAAAGCTAACAGAAAAGAATCAGTATTGTCTAACCTAATGTTCCACTTCACCAAACCTCGACGATTCCGCATTTGAAGGGAAGTTGGGCTCAAGTTGACTACGCCGCGATCGTTGGGCAGTATTTGTCGAATTTGCTGATCCACTTGTCCTTTGAATGAAGTATATCTCTGGAGGCCATCGCGGGCGTAATACGAAGTAACACGACCCTGTAGTGCAAAGACATGTCAATCAAACTTTGAGATCAATACTGATAATTCAAGGTTCATAGACAAACCTTGTCATTGCCTGTCCATAAAAGATCCTGATATGGATCCCAGACCAAAGACGATATAGGAGCTGCTTTTGTCGGATCGCTATCGCAGGTCCTGTGAACTTCAGTCCAATGGGACTCCATGTCTATGCGTCTCAAGGTGCTTGTAATATTAGGTAGTCGCGTTGAGCGGCAATATCCATGCCCCAGCTGACTTTGAAACGTGGACATCTTGATGACGTATTTTTATGAATTGCTTCAAGTTTATATTTATTGAGTGTTCTATAGCGGCATAAGCTTCGTCTAGTAAGTCAGTATAACAGGTCAGTCAGTAGAAGTAGAGAGACCAGAGTCATCTACATTTTATTTGAGTATAATTTTCATAATTATAGGTAAGCATAGGTACTGGGCTGATGCTGATTTGTAGTAGTTTTTAGAGGTAATAGCAATAACTACGTTCGCGGTCTCGCTAATATTAAAGTAATTGTAAAGAGCAAAGAAGCCTGCTTTATTTTTGTACTTTGAGAACATACTACTAGTAAGTGTTGTTGATAAAAAATCTCTTCGTTTACTATAAGGTGACATTAATAAAGATGCATAACTGGACCGACGACTTGGACGTTGAGGTACTACCATACGTTTGCTGCCTTTCGGCACTCATATATCGATCCGGCTTCGGCGCAACCATACTCTGCTTTGCCTTTGGCCATAGCAGATGGCAGTGCCTTTTGGACAGCCTTTCCGATTAGTTCACTGTTATCTCTGTAGTATTCTGCACAGGATTGTAGGAGGACAAGGCGGGAGGAGGGCTACCCTTCTGCTCCGGCTCCCAGTCCATATCTCATCAGGCATAGCGCTACTCAAAATGCTCGGCTGATCATCCTCGGGTAGATCCTCAAGCATTATCACTTCGTCTGACGCAGCTTGCGATTCGGACAATAGATATTGGAATGTGCGATGACTGGAACAACTTGCGAGGCATCAGACATCCATACCTTGTTCAGCCTCTTTAGCATCTCATCCAACTGTATAGTTGTAGGTGTTCTGTTGAGAACACCCACAATTTCCTGTGCCTGCTCACCGGTGACGCCTACTTGACTGGGGGGCGCCAAATGCATCAGGTACATGATGAGTTGTAACTTGTGAGCCAATAATGCCCATACTTGGTCCAAAAGTCTCATCGCCGCTCCATGAGAATGGTCCATGAGAATGGGCAGCAGAAGCAAGAGCGAGTGTACTAGCAAGAATAAGAAGCAGTAGCCAGAGCAAGTTCATAGTCAGTGTAGCGACGTGAAACAGATGTTGAGTCAAACAAGTTTCGTTACCATCTTTATGCTTTCCATCTTGAAGTGCGGTACGCAAACCCAAATGGTGGCAACATATGGTACTCGCTTAAGGACTAGTCCACACATCAATGGTATACCTCCGCTAGAGACTCCTTGCAGATGATGCTGTGAACTCCATAGAGAAAATCTCGACTCAACAGAACAGAAGTGGTCTGCGTGTGCGTTTGTCTTCTCTTTTCTTCCGGAGGTAATGATTTGGGTGCGGCAGCTACCTCTTTCATTGCCGTCCCAGACCTTTTCCTTGCTGGAGCTGGTCCCTCTGTGGACAAACAACTGCTCTGTGCCCCGGTTGTTCACATCGGTAGCACAGACCTTGAAAACGGCGTGGTCCAAGCGGTGTTGCGTGTGGAGAATGCACATATAGCTTGACTAGCACATACAAAAAGCTGTTCCAACACATACTGGGCTCTCCTGGGCAAATAATCATTGTATGTTAAGCAAGTATACAAGGCTTGTCCCGGCAACGTCGGATTCCGTGCTGCATTTACGCCTCTGTTCCAAATTGTACGGCACAAATTATTCGTACATCTGCGTACAAAAAGGCGGTTTTGACATTGTCAGCAGTCGTTATGACCAGGTCTTGCTGGGTAGCCACGCCAAATGCTTGAACGTAGATGATAGAATTCCCTTCTACAGCGATCCTACGCAACTAGGCTCGAATAAATCAAGTCGCATTTGTTTATTTGTAAAGCGTCGCCTCATATCCAAATTATATTCTGAAAGTTGTCGTTGCAGAACGGCACCTTGCTTTTCGGTGGTTAAAAGATGAAATTCATGGTTGGTATGCAGAGCCTTCTTTCTAATGTGAGAGTCAAAGCGCTTATTAAGAGTGAACAACATGGTTCCCTCTTTATTAGCTAGATTTTCTCCCAGTGGCATCTGAAGGCGCTGAAAAATCAGACAAGTTTGTTAGTTATGTCTGGCCACAATAGACAAAGTAAGTTTATACTTACAGTGCTGAAGATCTCACTCGGAAGTTCAGTGTTGTTTGCTATATTGACAATCTCTAAAGCACACCAGAGTTCATGTAGTTTGGCGGGGCTCGAAGGTGTCATAGATAGCAACCGCACAATCTCAGTATCAGAATTACTTGATTCTATGTAATATAATTAGCAATTGGACATAGCGATCTTTGCTATTCAATTCTTGTATCGTTACCAAAAGCGCTAGAGATTGTTGTTATCTCGACGTCTGTATGATAGGTCCTGAATCGCAACCAAATGTCATTTTTTTTGGCACTGAGCTATGCAAACGATGTGCAAATGTTGTTTTCAAGAGAACTGCGTTTTTGAACTGTGCCGAAGATGCACTTGCTGGTCCGTATGCTATCACTTTTCTCAGCGGCCGTCTTCATCTGTTTAACGAAGCTATTCTTCAACTCAGACATTGGCCTTTCCTCTTTCCCAGCCCAGCTATGTGGGTGGAATGGGTATCATGCCAAACAACAGAGAAGGGGGTGTTTCATTAATTGACTTATAGACAGCACTGTCATACCCGCATCCAAACTTGCCAAGCAGATATGCCCTGAGTGAGCCTTTTGTTTTTTCATCAAAGTTATATAGTAAAGAAAGTAGGGGATTCTTCTCGTTAAGCAGCTAAAGCTTGCACTACCACTGCTTGTTCAAGATCTTCCCTTGTTCTTGGAAGCATGACTATATGAATCAGCAAGATAGTGGTACCTGAAAAGTTTCCAAGACCGAGTTGTATTCAGTTGATAATAACATTCCAGCACGACAACATGATGTAGTTAGAGACTTAGCAACTCATCATGGACATTTGAGATGTAAGGAGTGATGTTTTGTTACTTTTTGACGGAGAAGCTACCATCTTACAAAGTGCCATAAACAGCATAATAAGAAAATGCCGCCAATACACTATTGGCGCATATCTTCGCACGTGTATAAAGCTCCCAGCATTTAGACAAATCTTGGTACTACAACATTACGCGCAACCTTCTCTGACAAATGAGAATACTGCTATAATAGTGTAATAATCTGTATAGTCATTTGAAGTAGCTTCGATCGCTTATCGAAAATATATCATTTCTTAGCTACTACAAAAGAGAATCTTTATGGACGGTTAACAAAAAAATTGATGGTCGGAACGAAATATGCTAGTTGTCTTTGGTATTCTGCTAAAGGGCATATTCTAACATGCTAGTAAGCGTACTGTAAGCTATAAACTCCCAGTGGATATAAAATCAAGCCTAGTATATTGAAATTTCTATGAAGCAATATGTCTAATACATGTATTCTTTAACCTGTTCAAATTTCTACTCTAAGGAAGAGTTCTTTATGCGATAAACATCCTGTCTGTTTACTTGTGATTCGCTACTGGTTGAGCCGGTATACCTAGCATGTTGGAGCCAGTTACCAGAGTTTCTCCTTTCATCAGTAACGAAAAGTCGCCAAGCGATGAGTAATCTTCCATCACGCCATCATAGAGGGTTATCGAACAAGCTCCTATCTCACATCCGTTTCCAATTTTCAAGTGCGACATTTTCATAACCCTGTCCTCAAAGAGATGGGTCTGTAAAGTGCAGTCTGCTCTTATGGCACAATCGTCTCCAACGCTTAATAAGTCGGCCTCCGTTATCATGGTTGTTTCCATCCACACATTTCTTCCGATTTTTGCTCCTAATAATCGAAACCACCAGGGTAAAAATGGTGTTCCACGAATATGATTCGTAATAAATGGGTTTGCGAGACTCTCCTCTAAACCACCAATTAGTTCGGCTCTCCAAACATAGAAGCTCCAAAGAGGGGCCTCTCTTGGCTTGTATGCCCCTATGATGGTATATTTGAAGAAAGCAACCATGAGGCAACAGTAAACTCCAGATAATATGTATGCAAAGGGAAACAGTAGCCAAAATATTAGCTCATTCACCAATGAGAGCTCCTTCAGATATGTTGTCGTATAAAACAGCATGAACGAGGTAACACTGAACAAAAGGCTTGGCAGCACCACTTTCCACATCTCTACGGACATGCGAGCAAAGTAAAGGTACCATGAAGGCTCAAAAGTACAGGATGCCGAAACATCTGTGGAAGCTGTAGCCCTCTTAGGTAAGTACATGCCTGGAGATCCCAACCATGATGTGCCATCTGGAATTGTATGAGTTATATCTGGGCGGTTGATATCTCCTTCCTTCTCAGAAAGGTAATCTGAATAAGATTGACTTCTATCTTTATCTGAGTCATCGATCGTTGGAAGAGGCGGACGAGAGAGTGCGCCAATGAGACAATTGTTCTTTATTTCCGTGCCAGCAGGGATAAAACCAGAGTTACCAACGAAAGATTTCTCGCCAATGATAGTATCTTGAAGTTGTACCCAACCACCATAAATGCGCGGTGGACCAAGGTACGCAGCATCGGCTATGAAACTCCCGCTCTTCATGGTCAGTCGATCAGGAGAGCAGTGATAAACGTTGGACATTTCGCACAATCGACCCATCTTGGCTCCGAGCATTCTATACCTAAACATGGTGCATATTGAATCAACAACTCGGATATACCTTAGTATGATATGTTGTTAACTTACCATGGCGGTAAAAACATGGTGGCATAAAGTGAATGCATCATGGATAAGCTTAGTTGTAGCAAGCAATCCACGAACCATTTTTTTGCGTATAGCCAGCTATCCACATGATAGATTTTGCGAGTTGCGCGAGATCTTCCTAATACTATCCATTTGATCGCAGCTATTTCCAGGCAGAGCAGTACAATGAAACTTGTCGCGAGCATGACAGACATTGCCATCAAATAATAAACAGACGTAGTTCTTGTTTCTCCATCATCAGCTGCTATAGAGGTAATTCCATATGCAAATTGCGGATGGTTGATTAAGATAACCATGCCGACACACGCTGGTATCAAAGCTGTCATGAATACCAATATCACACAAAATATGAAACACACGTGAATGATATTGACTAGCCAGTGTGGTAATCTTTTAGGATCGACATTTGAGTGATACTGTTCAACCTCGTTCTTTAAGTGGTTGGCGAAATCAATGCCCAACACATGAGCTTTGCAAGGGGATATAGGACAGCCAGCATAGGATTTTCCGCTTTCCAGGACGGCATTCTCAGGTACCATGGAGAATTCTGCAACTCCCGTATCATTCGAGATAAATGTATCGATCGATAGATGCGTTTTAGCTCCAATATAACAGTCAGACCCAATGTCAATGGGACCAATTATAAGCCAACTATGACAGCGCCCATTTTCATCTGGTTTTCCAACTTTGACCGTATACGCATGCATTGATACGTCAATGCCTATAGTTGTATTGTCTCCAATGGTCAACATATCAAGGCATGAGACATGTTGAGTACCAATGTACACGTTTTTTCCTATTTTTGCACCAAGCAGCCTGTAAAATATCACCAAGATTGGGGAGCCTTTGATCAAAGATAATGGAAGCATAGCCAGCATGCGATGAATGACCCACCACCTCCAATAGTAAAGTCCATACAAAGGGTATACTCCAGGCTTGACGCGTCCGAGAATAACCCATTTGGCAATAACACATAGTACTGGATAGACCAACCATGTTGACATTAAGGAAATGAGCATTACAACCAGTGCACTATAGTCAAAGATAGCACCCTCAAGATCTTGAACCGTATCATAGTTGAGACCAGCTGAAGGATGTAGCATTACATCTGATATTGTTATAGATATGTTTTGACTAGCCTCGACAGCACTAAAGTCTTCAATGCTGACATAGGAGTACATGACGTAAGGTACTGCCAGTTGAAGACTGGCATACGAGAAAACCAGGTAAAGTGAAACGAAGCAGAGTATCCACTTTAAATATGGATTGATGTTTGGCGCTCCTTCAGGAATAAAACGCAATTCGTTCTTATCAACACTTTTAATAGCAGGGTCGGCAATGGTTGAGCTATTTCCGGAAGTGTAGCCAGAATGTTGGGCCAATGTTTCTAGCCTTTCTGAGAATTGCTTCAGCTTTTGGTATTTGTAAACGTCAATCATCGTTACATCTTTATATTTTGGTATGGCACGCAGTGCTGATACCAATCTTGCAGCGACCATTGAATGGCCTCCGAGTTCAAAGAAATCAGAGTCTTGTTTCATAGTTTGACCTCCTAAAGGCAGGAATTTGCTCCATAGCTGTGCGACTTTGACTTGTTCGCCATTGAGATTACCATTGAATATGGTCAACTCACAATCTGGAGAAGGAACATCATCGTCATCTTATAAGATAATTTAAATAAGTACAACCAGATGCAAGACAATAATTGTCACCTTTGACTTACATGGAGTAATCACTGGATCAGGTAAAGCTTTTCTATTAACTTTTCCGCTTGGAAGCACAGGTATTTCATCGACTTGTTGGTACACAGTTGGAATCATATAGTGTGGCAGCATTTGAGATAGCTGAAATATGGCATTTTTTTCATCAAACCTCGCTTTATCTTTGAGTATTAGGTAGGCAACTAGTATTTCGACTTTCTCTCCATTTGAAGATGTGTTCTGGCCCTCCCATACGTTGACTACTGCATTTTTGACTTCGTTACAAGCGTTAATAATGACGGTTTCAATTTCGGAGATCTCGACTCTGAAGCCTCTGATTTTGACTTGTAAGTCAATGCGACCCAAGTGTTCAATGCTTCCTTCTGGATATCCAAATTTATAGCCATTAGGTGAGGGTATATAGCGGGCAAGGTCTCCAGACTTGTATAGCTTTTGAGAACTTCCTGTACTGGTTGCAAATGGATTGGGAATAAATTTTTCGGCATTGAGGTCATCTCTATTTAGATAACCGCGTGCAACTCTATTTTTTGTACATAAGTAATTAGTAACATACCAAATACTTGTAGGTGGCGACTGCACTTACCCAATGCCACCAATGTAAAGTTCTCCCACTGCTCCGATAGGTACAGGCTGCAAACAAGGATCAAGAATATAAACTTCGTAATTGGGTATAACCGTTCCTATAGTGACGGTTTCATTGTCTGGATGACATTCTCCACTGGTAGCAATAACTATGCAAATATCAGATGAAAATGAAAGACATCCATGATCTGAGCTGAATTATCTTACCAGTGGCTTCTGTAGGGCCATAAGTATTAACCATTCTTCTCTTGCCGTTGAGAGTCCACTTTTTGATAATGTCCTTAGGACATGCCTCGCCACCAACAATAAGAAGTTTGACGTTTGGCAGCAGATTGTTAGTATCCAACAATTCTTCTTCGGATAAGCCCATCGTCATCATTTTGAGCATTGTTGGAACACAAGACATAACGGTAATTTTGGCATTGTTGATAAAAGATGCCAACTGACCACCAGAGTGCATCATGTCTTCTGTGGGTACGTATAGAGTTGCACCATTGAAAAACGCCATCCAGATGGTTTCGACGGAGGCGTCAAAAGCCAAGGAAAAATTTTGAAAGATAACATCTTTGCCAGTCAATGGAAAAAGTACGGATTCTGATAGTACTAGATTAACCGCACTGCGATGTTCTATAATACACCCCTTTGGTTTTCCCGTTGTCCCTACGCATGTGACCTCATTCAGTTACCATATATCTTGTCATGTTTCGTGCATTACTTTCACTCACCAGATGTGTATATCACATAGCATGGCTTTCCAGGATGGCATGGTATAGGTGCCAACGGACGGTCAGTAAGTAGCCTTGGCTGTGATGAAAGGGACTCAAGTATGTCATCCCAAATCAGTACATTTGTTGAAACTCGTTCCCCATTGGATGCTTGCTCAGACAGAAAGCTTTTCAATTTAGTACCAAGCTCTGCCGTGGTAATGATGAAGTCAATTTTACAATCACTAAGAATGTAAGATACTCTATCCATGGGATAGGCAGGATCAAGAGGCACATATGCTGCGCCGCATTTAAGGATACCTAGCATAGCAATGTAAGATTCAGCGCAACGGGGGAAGAGATGGCCTATAAAGATGTCCTTATTGCGTAAATTTGACCCCTTAAGGTAATTAGAGGTTTTAATCCGCGCACACAAATAATTTGAAACACCATTTGCCAAAATATTTGTTCTTCCATACGAGTAAGCCTTGGCATACCTTTCGTCATCGTGCTGGATCGCCAAATTATTTGGATGAAGTTGTGCTTGCCTTTCAAACAAGTTGTGTAGAAGTGGTTGCACTATACCAAGACTGTCGACGAGGTTTGGATGGTCGTTCTTGCCCCAGACATTAATCAGCTTGTTCCATTCCTGTTCATTCAGTATGTTCACTTGGGAGATCTTCCCAAAAGCGAATTTGGTAGCGCTAACCTTGATTATGGAATTCAAGAGATACAACCAGTGTGATTTTATATCAATGGTTAGCGGATAAGTCGCCGACAACAGATTTTCAAATGAGAAAGTGGTTGAGAAGCAGTTTTCGACATTGATAAATTGCAGGAAAAGGCCACCGCAGCGTGACATTTGGACTATTTCAGGCGATTCGTTTTCGAGGTCGTATACTTGAATATGAAGAACGTCTTGCATTCTTATGGGCGCCCCGCCTGTATAACTCTCCACTTTGGTTTGTATCGTCTTTAGCAATGTTTTGAAGGTGTAGTTGGGCGACAGCATAAGAGAAACCCATAGATTCTGTATTGAGGATTCAATAGAATTGTCTCTATACACCACGTTCAGTTTCAAAGTAGACGTCGCGGTGTAGCGGAACATAAGTAACGATATCAAGCTCATAAAGATTGGCAGACACTCGTCAATTGGGTCAACTCCAACCGTCTTCCTGCCAATGCTTTGCAGTAGCAAGGATAATGATGTCGCAAGTTTCTTTCTATCATTGCCTTCGATGAAACACTCTATGTTAAACGGTAAGTGAGCAAGATGTTTTGTCCGAGTGACAGAGGGCATTTTGGTTTGCCAGAAGAACAAGGTGGTGGCTCTCCTTAACCCCAGGTATTTAACGTCGAAAAGGATGTGTGGGATGCAGCATTACTGTTTTTCTGAGTTTTAGCATCAGAACGCATGAGGCTTAATTAGTATTGTGATCATGTCCTGAATTAGCAGCATAATTTTACTTTCGAAAGGTATCAAGCCAATATAAATACCAGGGTATCAATTACTTGCTCAATTGTTTAGATCTCAGATATCGGTACACTAACTGATAAATTGCTACCCACTTTGGTGATAAATTTTGTTAATCCATTTCTTCACCAGCCTACTGTGGCCGATCCAGAGAATAAATAATGAATTAGCCATTGTCAATTGCAAAAAATAATCAAACTCAAAGTTAGGGAATGGTGGTATTATCATCAAGTATATTGATTAATACTGGGCTATGGCCAATCAAAGGAGAGTTTTTGGTAAACTGTGCCAAGCACAGCCAAAAGCCTCCTTGCTCTCCGATACTTGTCAGGAAAGGGGCAGTGGCATGGCAACCTAAACTTCTAACACCATTGCCCCTTCAGATATTTGTAGCTTGCTCAGCTACTTCAACATGGAAATTCTTTGCTTAGCACCCCTACACTCCCATGAGGGCAGTCGCAATAGCGGCGGTATGTCCGCGAATAATCTTTACTACAAGGTTACACGGCATTGATATATTTGATCTTTTTTTGTTTTCTTTTTTTAATCCCTAAACTAAGCCATAGCAAAACAAGCATAAAGCAATCATGACATTTGATATATATTTGCCTTGAGTTATGTTGAAAGCAAAGGTGTATTAGAAGCGAAGAACCTACCTCGCCAAAAGCCTCAGACACCATTAGAGGTCTCAAACGCACCAAAAGACCCTCAAGGAGTCCCAAAAGGAAGTTAAAATCAATCATATATAAACACTGTCAGTTAAAAAAAGAAAGGTAGGACACAGCATCACCAACACTAATAACGCATGTTGAATAATGCAGCCATAATGCTGTTTATGGCTATCAAGTCGCTATGATTGCCAATATGTTTATGTATGTCGGGTAATAGGCATCGCAACTTACTAATGTCTTGGCTGTTGGTAGTTGACACAGTTTAGCTCAATATTGATCCTAATTTGTTATTTGAACAGATTTGGTAGTCCGGTCAGAGTTCCTTTGGAAGCTAGACGATGGCTAGGGCCTTGACAGTAATCATCATTTTTCCTTATCCTGATAATAATTTCAAAATCGGGGAATGATCTGCCGTAGAGATGCTCTCATTGGCAGATCAAACCTTGTCTGACTTTAGGGCGAACGTTGAGGCTGATCATACAGAAAAATATGTAGAATGTCTGCAAGAATCTATTTATGGTTGACCTGCGCAGTCCACTCGGCCATTTCACATCCGCGATCTTTCAAAGTTTCGAGATACTGCAGATGATTGATGCACGTTTACTCCAAGTAAGAAAAGTGAACTGAGC
Source organism: Umbelopsis sp. M5902 (assembly GCA_037039815.1). NCBI lineage: Eukaryota > Fungi > Mucoromycota > Umbelopsidomycetes > Umbelopsidales > Umbelopsidaceae > Umbelopsis > Umbelopsis sp. M5902. The sequence goes on from JAXQGL010000047.1 coordinate 732,183, forward strand.
GCGTTCTATAAAAGGTTGATCTCCCTATGCTTACCAGGAACTTCTAAAATGAATGGCGTTCTTATCAATGTGCTTTAGGGGGTGGTTAAAGCAACTATTGAAAGCTATTCCATTACTTAGTGAGGTTTCCGAGACTGAATGGCTGTCGCATTTGATTCTGATTTACACATCAGTTGGCTAGCTTGTGCAATCGTTCAACGATAAGAGATGGCAGCAGGGAGTATGACGCTTTACTGAAGTTATCGGCGATCTGGATATCCTTCACACCTAAAGTTTTTCTTTTATCAATTCTGGAGCTGTAATCTGATGAACTGATGGTCCCAATTCTCTGTTCACACCATTGCCTAAATTCTGAGACAAACATAGGGCTTCATGATTGTTTACAATTAGAGCTCTATTATGTTTGTTGAAGCTAGCTGTTTTGATTATACTGGTAAAAATTTCGCGCTGTCATCGAGGACATGGGCATTATCAAAGTAAAGAAGAGGTTGGGTTATGAAATTTAAAGCTATCTTTCAATACGTCGTTAAGCATTTACTGATAATCCTCGTTCTTGCGGATTCTGTACTTTTGCTTATCATCCCAAAGCAACTCATTCTTATATTTACGAAGAGGGCTTTCAGGGAAGGTCTTGGGAGAGATACCGTGAGCCCAGTCTTCAGGGCAAATGGCAATGTAACGAGCATAGCTATAAAGTTTTAAATAACAACCAGTCAGTATAGAGTGTTGAAAGATTGAGCTTTAGTGGTCAGTACTACCGTATCACAAATGTTAACTCACCCTCCAGTACCACCAGCAAGCTTGGGATAACCAATGTTGACGAGGCAGCCCTTGGGAGCAACCAAGTCAAGGTTAGCTACACCCTCAGCTTGAGGATGACCATGGTGCAATACCCAGTCCTCAGATTCGAGAGTTGGGGTGTCATCAGTATCAAGGGGCTCGTGGCCGTGGAAGAGAATGCTTCTCTGGTTGTGCAGGTACTTGATGGCAGGAAGAGTAATACCAGGGAACTTGGTCAAAAGAGGAAGTTCCAAAGAAGGCCATCTCTTTGACCAATCGGAGCGAATGAAGACGACAGAGCCCTTGGGAATCTTGCCATACTTCTTTTCGTAAGCATGAATATCAGCAACTCTCATTTGATAACCAAAGTCTTTCTTGACTTGTGGGGTGATGTCAATGACAACAAGAGGACGAACAGCGATAGTGGCAGGAAGTTCGTCAATGGCGGGGCCATAAGGATCCCAATGGGCAGGAGGATCGAGCTGAGTACCCAATTGGTCAGTCTTGAAGTTATAGGCAGTTGCTTCGAAGCCGTCCTTGGCATAGGTATAGATTTCTCCGGTCTTGGGGTCGATGGCTCGGGAGAAGTTAGAGTTGCCAAAACCAGCCCAAACTGGGATATAAGGAGTGATAGTGTGGGTCAAATCAATGTATTTGGCGCTCTCAAGGTGGTCATAGTACAAAGACCAAAGGCCATTGGATTTGCTAGAGCTAGCGCTAGGAGCAGCAAGAGCTGCTTGAACGAGTGCAGCAGAGGCAAGGATGGTAGAAACGAAACGCATGGTATGGAAAGTCTCAAAGTTGAGAACGGGCAATCTCAAGTAAAGGACGGGAGAGTTTGTCAAGAACCCCGTCAAACGTGTTGAGTTCGGCTTTATATATGAAAAATTTCCATCTGTCACACTAAAAGGTTTCGTGCAACTCCCGAGAATCTTAATACAGCACGAGGTGGGTGGTAGGAAATGTCACGTATTCTACCATTTGTTTGCCTAACTGGTAATCTCGAAGGGCGGCGATAGGGGAAGGAATTATGGACATCATCCTTCTCACTTTCATTTTGTTCTGACTTTCATTTCTAGGACACAGTGTTAGCGTATAATGAAAGGTACTGATAATAGTTCAAGTTACTTTAAAGTACACAGCGAGAACACATATAAATATAATTTGCTTGGCGGCTGAAGGAATGATACGTGTGTATGTCGAAAATTTCCCTTAGGAAAAAGTACAAAGTAAAGATACAAATCTCAAAACCTTTGAACGCGATCATCATGAAGTTTTCCTTTATATTTATATGAATTGCAGCAGGTGCGTACTGCCTCAGGAACCACTTGATGTTTATAGCTAAGTGAATGTGATATACATTTGATGCTTCCGGTTGTTCCATCTTCGCTTTGGCTGTGAAAACGATCCAGAGCACAATCCGTGAGGTAACACAGCATAGCCGATTTTTTTTTTCCAACTGGTTATAGAAATAGCGGCAATGGCTAAACAGCTGTTGTGTATAATGAATCAATAAGTTTTTTATGCAGAGCTGATGTGATGCGGAGCTAAAGAAAAAAATTTACCTCATTCAACACCGGGAAGTTTCCTCGCATTCCATTCTTTATGTATTAGGTATAAATGTGCACGCGAACTAAATGATGACTGATATGGTCTATCCAATAGAAGTACTTGTGCATAAGCTTGCAGGGCCACTCGGTTTTTGCAGTACCGGCCGACACTATGCTATGTTCTTACAGTTGTTTGGCTTCACATTGAGATAAACCCCTTACCAATGAAACGAAAGTAATACCTTGCCTCGTGGACCGGCAATGTAAATCACTCGAAACCCAGGTAATCACGAAGGAAGTGAACAAACCTTAACATTGGATCTGCACTTCAAACCTTTCATCAGTCCGTTGTGACCAGTACTAAATATTAAACGCGGTAAACATTGTGACACGGGAAACCAGTAAATATGCAACAACCATATATGGCACGTCTACCAATCCTCGGGTTAGCCAATCGGGACCTACGAACGTCGGCTCTCTCCCCCACGCCGCACTATATCTGCAAATTCCTTTATACTATATCTGCATCTTCCCTTCTGCTAATATTTTCTTGCCATGTACAATTTTCATGGAAAAGCAAGCAATGCCATTTGTCTACTTGAGGAAAGTAACTGGACAAAGCAATGAGAGGATATTATGGAAAAACAAACAAAACTATTTCTATTATTATTATGTCGTGTTCGGTTCCCCTGTGCAATGGTACTTTCATTAGTGTAAACCTCCTTTTGTCACGATGAGCAGCATGTCTGAATATAGATAACAGCGTGCCTTTTCCAAAATCGTTATCAATTTTCTTTGCATGATTTTACTTGTTGTATTTACAAAAACTAGACATTGTTTGCGCTCAAATGCAGTTGTTGAGGCAATACTCCCTTCGACACTGTTGTGCTTAAGAGTGTGTTAGAAAAATAAGGATAATGAATATTGTTCTCATCCTTCTTATGTCAAAAAAACAAACTCTAATATTAGAAAAGATTGCACAACTTCTTGGCTGTTACTATGTAATTTTTTTTTTTCCTTCTTTTGCCTTGTGCTTGCAGAGTTGTACTCCCTCTTTCTTCCCTTTAAACTTTTGTTGTGGCTAGCTACAAATCACACCACTGCCGTACAGGCACTGGATGCAAAGAATTGCTCACCATTCGAATAACATAATCAATCCTTCATATACTCAAACCCTGCAATCATGGGCGGTCTCATCGATCAAACTCAAAATTATTACAATCATACCATAAGTGTTTCAACAGATGATCTGAAATCACACAATCAAGTCATTATTTTGAACTCTTGCGGTTTTGCTTTTGCATGCTGCTTTATATTTCTCAACACTCGAATGGTCATCCAATCGCCAAAACGAATTTTTGTACTCAATTTGATACAATCTATTTGCGCGGCGACCGGACTCTTCTCGCTTGGAATATTTAATCAGGTGGCGTATCCTCACTCGTGCGCCACCATGATGTTTTTCAACATTTTGGGCACAGCTTTTTGCGTTGGTGTATGTCAATTGGTTTGCGTGGAGCGATTAGCTACCATTGTAAATCGACGATGGGTATGGGGCGTCTCTTTACCCCTCATTTGTAGTCATGTTGTCTTGTACTGTTATATGTATTTGACGGAAGAATATACCATTGATCAGGTAAGGTTTATCTCTAGAATTTTTTATGACTGCGATATATACATTCTGATTATTTCATGATAGTGGGGTGCCTGTTCCAATCCTGATAGGCGCGAATTTGTTATCGCCTATATGTGCCTTACCATTGCAACTGATGTTTATATTGTAAGAAAATGGCAAATGAAGCGATGTGCGCTTCTTCTCCTTTTACTATTTTCTAATGACTGTTTCGCATACAGAGTGGCCATTTTATCTACACACTTTGGGCTTACATATACCGTTCTCGTAAACTTGGATCTGAAGGCGGTATGCAGGGCTATTTCAAAGAACTCGTCGACATCAGTCTTTACTGTGCTCTAGTCATGAACATTTCAGCAATCATTTACTGGGTGGTACTGCTTACCAATGTTTATGGAGATATGTATTTTCTAATGTTCGTTCTGATCGTCCTCACACCATCGGGCACTACCACTTATTTATGTTGGCGAGTGACGAATCTGAAGAGCAAGATGAGACTAGACTCAACCAATCACTCTTCATCACACCAGCGCCATACTTCTCCACATTTACCTCAAAGTTCTGTACGTTCTGGAGAGGACTTTTTTGTCTTGGAAGAACAGAATTCGACTCGAAAATTGCATGACAGTAACTTATATGCCTTGGACAACCAAGTCACTCCTCCCCCACAAGCACGCAGCGGCCGTATATAGATGTCTGCTCATCCTACTTTAGGTCGAGAAAGGACATCCTACTATAGGCCGAAAAAGGATTTTGTTAAAGATATGCCCTCCACCCACACTCTTTAGTGTTTTCAATTAGTTAGACCGAAGATTTCAATACAATCTGTTAGAATATGCAATGTGTTCGAGCGTGTAACTTCGTAGAGAGCTGTTGTTCGACTGTATGTTAAGTTTGAGATTGTGGAAACTAGAATATGCTGCAAAGTCTGACTGAAGATCAAAGGGGAAAAAGCAGCTTTCTCATCATGCCAACGAATAGAAAAATATATTAGGAAAATTCTTGTTTATTGCATTCTATTAGTGATGGGGTATGTACATGCATAGATATCTTGTACGCCATTGCATACATCTATCTCTATGATTTTTTACAGTGGCGCCAGGGCAGTCAATATGTAGTCTCCAATTGAATCATACGTACTTAAGTTTTCGCTCACGACACGCTCTTTACTCCAGTTGCTCGAAGGGTATTCGCCAATGCCACAAATTGCTCATTGGTGATGTTTTCTGGTCTAGCGTTGCTTGGTATATCAGTGATTATAGGTTCTGCTAATTCCAGGTTAGATTGAAGCAAATTCAATATGTGAGATGCTGATTTGCGCTTTCTTGTGAAAAAAAATCGTAAAACGTCTTCCAATAACGTATATGGTATATCCTGCGCTGGTAATGGCTGTAAATGAACAATTGCTGCGTCGACCTTATGACATTTAGTTAGCATGTAATCATTGTAAGCACATCTGTCTACAAATATTTTACCTTTGGCTTGGGCAAGAATGCAGTCGATGGCACCACATAAGGTATCTGAGCTTTGCAAAGCGTCTGTGCAATAACTGCCAGGCGTCCTCTTTCAGAAGTATTGATTGGAGCACATATCCGCTGAGCAACTTCTTTTTGAAACATTAAGGTCATCCAAACGTCTGCGTTTCCAAACAATCCCTCTTTCCGATTCAGTTGCTGTAACCATTGAATGAGCAGTGGAGTGGCAACATTGAATGGGAGGTTGCCAACAATGTGAACCCTTTGACTAGGATCATTAGGCGCTAGATTGGCAAGCTCTAGTATCTTGTTTTGAGGCATTTTCAAAGCGTCACCCTGCAGAATCTTGAGCCGATTGTCGGCTGTATCAGCAAGTTGCTACAGCCATAGTCATTATTATCAGTTTTAGTTTTCAGTTGCAGTATAAAATTCTATTGTCATACCTGTAAAGACGGTAGGAAGCGCTCATCTTTCTCCAAGGCAATCACATTGGAGACGTTCGTATCGAGTATAGATCGTGTAAGTAGGCCAGGTCCTATAGGAGCGAATTGAATTAGGATTTTAATGATTTTATGATGTTTTTGTGGCCAAAAAATCCTCACCTGGTCCAACTTCAACTACTAGAGCATCTTTTGGAGTGATCCCTGCGCATCGCACAATCTTGTCTTTGTACTTCCATCAACTTTGTGTTCACCTGGAATGCTCGCAACTGTCTCTTTCACATACCTGTTATGTTTTTATCAAATATAAAGTTTTGACTCAGTGTCGCTTTTGCCGAAAGACCATAGAGCTTGACAAGATCTCGAACAGTTGGTAACTTTGCCATTTAACTGACAAGCTCTTTACCGGGTGGCAAGAAAATTTTTGCAGGTGGAACTTCTTTTTGAAAAAAGTGCTTTTGTAAAAATGCTCAGCGCTATACTTATTACCTGGGGATTGATAGCTCATATTAACGGCTTATAAGATAATTGACTTGTTGAGACAGTTAAGCAATTGGCTCAAGTTACCTCATTTAGCGATAGATCCGACAGCATCAGTATTGAAGCATAATTGACGCGTAGACTAAGGCACTGTCAACAACCCCAAGCACACAATCACAATGACTGGTAGTCAATTGCTTTAGTGATTACACAAAGAACGCTTCCACATGTTTTTCTATGTTGATTTTATTTTTCTTAATTTTTAAAGCTTCATCTTTGCCCTTTGCTAAGGTCAGGGGAGCCTTCAACATAAATCCTTCGTGAGGGATAGCCTTGACCTACAAAAATCCATCATTAGCTTGCCATTACCACAAACATATTTGCCAGCCAAGATGAACAAGTTCTACTTACCCGGGACATCAACATAGAGCTGCTTGTATTCCCACTTTCCATTATCACCTTTGATCATATTGACAATACAAGTGCCTTCATTGTTGGGACCCTCTACATAAAAGCGCATAAGCATGTGCTCGCGCCCCTCCGTGTCCTCTGCCAACTGATGCATAATTCTTCTATTTCGACGACCTCTACTCCTGCTTGGTTCACCGTGGCCCTTAATAGGTGTACCTAGGATTGCACTCAGTTCCTCATGTTGACGCACACGATCCAGCGCGTTTGAAAAGACATGGGTCGAGCTTTGCGATCCGAATAATTCCGATCCCACATAGTATAGTATCGTGCCAGTAACAGCTACACCGGCAGCAATCAGACCCATATTGACCGAGGTTTTGGTAGCTGCCACGACCTTTTGTGGAGTAGTCAGATCTTTCCATTCCTTGGCTGTTTGTTGAGAAATCAAAGCCGAACGGCGACCTTCATTGGTGGCCATGCAAGGTCGACCAACGGTGAAAGCTCTCTTTTGTGATCGCGCAACATTCGCTCGCACCACTGGAATTACTGCTTGACGGAGCATGGGATTAGGCATGAGTGAAGGTAATTTTTATGACGTATGGTGGACAAGACTCTCTTTGAACGCTCCACTTTCGTCTTTGAAATTCCGCCACGTACTCTTTAACAACCATCATGGCATTCAGACGCATTGACATTGACCAATACGACGAGGATATCTATACAGAAGACGAGATATTGGCAGACGCTGAATCCGGTCGATCTGCGCAGGAGATAGAGTCGCTTGTTGACGCCAGAGCCACTGATGTTAGAAACTTGCTCACAAGGTAAAGCAATTATACATTACTCGACCGCCGTGTTCGCGACTAGAGTTGGGCTTATTCCACCAATGCTAACAACATGACTAACCTCAATGCTAAATTAACTTTTTGATTTTAGAGGAAACATCAACGACGCTTTGACAAAGTCTCTGGAAGATCCTCCTTATGGCCGCCAGCTCCAGAATGCCAAGGTAAGTAGTTGCTCCGCACAGCACGCTATAAGTTGGTGCTTCGAGTAATCACAAGTGTTGACATACTTTCGACCCAGGCCAAGAACATAAAAACGGTGGTCGATGTACTCAACCAATTCAGATCAACTGATATTCCAACAGCCATCAAGGGACTGGATGTTGTCCAGCAAGATGTGTTGATGAAGTATTTGTATGCCGCGCTGTCTAAGCCAGAACAGTTCAACTCTGGTATGTTGTTAAGCTGGCATGAGAAGGTAAGAAATGGCGAACCTAGGAACATCATGTATATCTCATGGTACTGATTTATATTACTAGCTTACTGAGGTCGCTGGCACTGGCTCAATTGTTCGCGTCATGACTGATAAGCGCACTGTATTCTAAACAAAATCAATGTGGTATGAAAGTAAATATTACTATAAATACACGTCTTTTATTACCCCACAAAGTCTGCTTGTTCATTATGCTCTTTCCTTTGTAAATGTTGATAATGAGGCATTTTTGAGCTCTAAATGTGGTAGTAAAACACTATCAGTCAAGGTTTATCCTCAAAAGCATGCTTAGGCTATTCGAAGCTGGAATCCTGCCGACTCCGAAGTGCCACCGAACAAAGTTCCTGACAACGCATCGTCCTCTTCCATACCAGCATGAGACGCTTGTGGGGCAGAAGGACTGAGGTATGTCTTGCGTTTTTCACCAGAGCCTTTAGAGGGCCACGTTGGGAACATGGCTGGATCCTTCGGGGCAGGGCTTTCACTTAACAATGAAGCATGATTAACAAAAGATAAAAGTACGCTTAGGCTTTATGATATGAAATACTCACGAAAAGTATGGGTGCTTGAGGGCTTCTTCAGCGGAGATTCGTTTTTTAGGATCATAAGTCAACAACTTGGACATGAGGTCGATACCAGCTTCTGTCAGGTATAGAAATTTGCTTCTTAGATTGTTGTAACTGTATGGACGAGAAAGGTGAGCTATTGTTCGCATCTAAAATTTGTGTGGATTGATCTCTGCTTACGGTTGATTTACAAAAGCAATGTTTTTGGCGTGTGGCAGATCAGAAAACCCGGGCCATATCTTGTCATTTGGCATACCCAAAAGTTTGAATATCTAAAAAGACCAACATAAGAAGACTGATGGAACACGGCGATGTACGAGCTACAAATTCAAACCTTGTCTAATTGTTCAATTTCGCTTCGACCAGGAAGCAATGGTTCTTTCCGCACAAGTTCTGCGAAAATACAGCCAATTGACCACATGTCCACCGCAGTAGAATACTCTTTGGCACCTAGCAAGAGTTCTGGAGCTCTGAGATAAAGATATATAGATAAGTAATATGTGGAGTGGGTTCCGATATCAAGTCTGAATTTATTTTGCCGGTACCTATACCATAAAGTCACAACCAACTGTGTCATGTTGCCTAAAGGACTGCCGTACGTTCTTGCTAGGCCAAAATCAGCCACTTTGATCTGACCTCGATTATTGAGTAATAAGTTACTAGTCTTCAAATCACGATGGATCATCCAGTTGTCATGCATAAGCGCTACGGCTGAAAGTAACTGAATCATGATGGTTTTTACTTCGGATTGTAGAAACGGATTTTTCATGTCTTCCATCAATGATTTGAGGTCATGGTCAATGAAGTCCATCACCATAAAGATTCTGAAGAGACAAATAGTGAGAAAACATTAGCAATGCGTGTATACGAAACCGGGTATTATTGTTTCTAACAAAAACCTGCAGGTTACTCACTGATCAAACTTGTCACCAACAACAATTTCTCGAATATTGACTATATTTGGGTGTTTGGCTAACATTAGTGTTCGGATCTCCCGAAGACTCGTAACGGGAAAACCATTTTTCTCTTTGTCCAGCTTGAACTTTTTTAATGCCACTATATCGCCTGTCTTGCGGTCTCTGGCCCGAAACACGATACCATAAGCACCCTCTTCTATCCGATTTAATTTTTCATAGTTATCTACATGGCGACAGCTATGCAGTGACGCGGCAACGGGTTTTGGAGCTGGCGGTACCACGCGGCGTACGGGAGATATAGGAGCACATATGTTTTCGTCTATAGTTTTAGGACGGGCTTGTTCTTGTGGTTTCACTGTGTGTTGTGGCGATGAATGTCTTGCTGATTGCGGTTGCGCCTTTGTTTTTTGGGACGATTTGTGTTTCTTTGTAACAGCATGCTGCGATTCCGAATCGCTTTCGTCAGATTCCCACTTTGATTTCCTGGACGTGGAGCTCATAGTTTAGGGTTTTTTTAGAAACACTCGTTGGTTTAGCAGAAGATTGGGTTGTCAGTGGTAGACTCCGACGAGCGAATTTTTATAATGACCTATTGTGAATATGATAGTACCTGGCTTGAACTCACACTGCCATAGCCAAGCCATAGCAGCCATAAGCGATACTATTATACCAAATAGTTCTCTATATTTCAATCAGCAGATAACACATACATAAGTTTGGATCCATAACAGGTGGGCATGCTCTGAAGTGCAAGTCTAGACTGAGGGCAAAATTTCCGTTCGCTCGGTCCGTGCCAGAGAGCTTAGGTTTGCTAAGGCCCGAGCCATGTTCTAAACATGAAATCATTTTAAAAGCATGATTGATCTTCAATTCTTTCTTAATCTTTCATTTTCATCTTTGTTTTCGTTGCGGTTGAGGCACATATTATGCAAAAGAGCCATTCATTAATTTTATTGACTCAAAACACTGCCAGTACCAACCTCTTTTACCATCATCCTGTAATACTATATCAGTAAAATAAGGCATTGCATTACTTGTTCCAACATGTCATTAGATCGATCTACCACAGTACAATCTCAAAAATCCATAAATTATGATATGAGCATCATAGACGAATCGATTACAGCTCCTCCTATCGAAGAATTACTGGAGAAAGGCATCGACCCAGACGACGAATACGAAGGCATTCGTAATCGAGGTTGGGTGTGCGCTTTTGGAGCGTTCATGATCAATTTTTTCTTGAGCGGTTCAACTCTCACCTTTGGAAACTACATGAATAAGCAAGTGTTCAACAACTCCTTCCCTTTTCTCTCACACTTCTTGGACATCAGATTTATTTGGGATCAGTATCAGCGATCTATCCCAACAGATCTCGAGTCTCCCTTTTGCACTTTTTGTAACGACTTGACTTTTGCTAACCAGTGTATTATTCTCTTTTTCCTCCATATCTTTCTTTGCAAATTGCACTTGTAACCATTTACGTTTCCTTGCCGATCTGTGTCTTTCAACAGTTATATTTCTGAGGCATTTCCTGGATCAAATGCCCTGCAGATATCATTTATTGGATCAATGCAGTCTGGCCTAATCAACTTGCTGGGATTGTTCCTCCCTCTTGTTATCCAGTTGGCCGGATATAGAGGAACCATGATGATTGGCACTGTAAGTATCCGTGTTTATGTAGTACTGTTGCAACATATGATTGACAAATTCAAACATCTCGACCTGTTTAGATCCTGGCTCCGCTTGGTCTAATTGCTGCTAGTTTCACCACGGAATTGTGGCAACTTTACTTGACACAAGGTCTTATGTTTGGTATTGGTGGTGCTCTTGGCTACCAGCCTGCCATGATGATTCCCGCTCAGTACCTTCGCCGTAATCGTTCACTGGCCGCAGGCATATGTATCTGCGGTTCTGGTGTTGGAGGTCTAGCGCTCAATCCTGTAAGTCCATATAAAATAGCTGTCTATATTGCCCGCCCGGCAACTGACCATTTTTGGTACATTCACCGAAACAAGATTGTACAAGCTTTTATATCCAATTACGGCTTTCGAGCATCCCTTCGCTATCATGGAATCATTGGCCTTGGCGTCATGATAATTGGAAACCTCTTGAGTAAGCTGATAGAAACAAGACGCATAGGTTCAGGGATTGGTGTGATATTAACACTTGACTCACAGCTAAACCTAAATACCCTATGCCAAAGACTAAATTAAGGAACTTCAAGTTCTTTGATACTTCCTTACTGACACTACCAATGTCATTGTTATTATTGTTCTCGTTCTTGGTACCATTCGGCTACTTGGTGCCTTTCTACATGATTCCAAGTAAGTATACGTAAAGGATATTGCATGAAAAAAAGTTGCATTGCTCAGTTTTTCAATATTCATTTGTAGTGTATGCCGTCAGCATAGGTTTGACTGCGGAGCAAGGCGCCCTCATTCTAGCCATTGGATCAGGAGTCAACGCCCTTTCCAGAGTGGTATTTGGTACAATGGCAGATAAATGGTTGTAAGTACAAGCCTGCATATTCCGCCATATATTGACTTGTCTGACCATATATATGCATTCATAGAGGACGAATCAACGTCATGTTTACCTTGACTCTACTGTCTGGTCTCTCCACCATGCTAATTTGGCCCTTTGCCCAGTCATACGCCAGTCTTCTTGTATATTTTCTCATATATAGTGCATCAGCGGGAGTGTAAGTATGAAATGCGCTTACTGTTTGCTGTTGACTAGCTTTCTTATACTCGTGTTACCCAGTTTTCAGTCTGTTCTTCCTGCCATTACCACTGACCTTTGTGGTGTTGACCATATTGCTCATGGTATGACCATGTACTTTCTGGCCGCTGGGCCTGGCTTTTTGCTGGGCACACCTATTGCTGGACTGATTTTTGATTCAAGCAACTACCTAACAGTTATTGAAACGTCTGCTTCTTTGACTGTGTTAGCTTCACTGGTAGCGTTGGCGCTTCGAATTGTAGTTGGAGGATGGAAACCGTTTTCCAAGGTCTGAGAGCCTTCATGACTGCTACTGTCATAGAGCCTTGTTTGAGTTTGATCTAGTCATTATGCAACGTTTATACACAACAGCACTCATTTACCATATCACAATGTTTTTATTTTCTGAATAAACCACGATAACAAGCAAGCATCAGATTGTATAACTTTTTATTAAAACTTTTTCAATGTGTCGAAATCACGACATGGGAGGAAAGCAAACGTTTTTGGTAACTTTTTGGGATGATGAAAGGGTAAAGTGCAGTGAACACAAAATTGAGGGATTATATGCAAAAGTAATGGCAAGGCGAATATAAAAATAAAACAATGCAGATTTGTGTACAATGTGATGTATCTAGTCCATGATATCAATATCTTCCTCATCATCAGTGACAACTGCTTGAACATAGGTAGATGCCAATGGACCAGCCACAGGGGCAGTTATTGATTCATGAACGATCACTTTATCTTCCGTGACTCGCATGTCCATTCTCTCCTCGCTATGAACAACCAGAGACACGTTATGAGTTGATGCAACTTCTTGGTTGTCATCTTCTTCGTCGTCAGAAGGGGCAAGGAGCTGCTCCATCATTCTCCTCTTATGTATAGCTGCGCGACGTTTGGGTCTTGATACAGCAATACTTTCAGGGTCAATGGATGCTACAGGTTTTGACTTTATGGATTTGCCAGCCTTTTGAACGCCGACTGAACTCAACGTACTGATTGAAACGGGCCCATCAAGAATGGAGCCGCCCAAACCAAATGCAAAGTCATCGGTGATCACGGTATTGCCAGGTATCGTATCTTTAGCACTTTGTTTGCGAGATCGCTTTTTCGCTGGTCGTCGCCTTCTTGGTGCCGTATAAACTACATCCTCATCGCTATCATCGTCGGTATCCCTTGATCTGGCCTTTGATCTTCGCTTTGTTTTAGGCGCAGCTGGGGTAACTTCTGCAACCACGGGTGCTGGTGCTACTGGTATTAAGAAATCAGATAATTGTACAACAGGGCCACCTTGCTGCTCCAAAACACAAGCATCGACATAAGCCATGATTCGGCCCAAACGGTTTTGATCCAATCGAGTCAAATCGATTTCAACTTCACCGCCATGTGCTTGATGGTCTGGATCTGATCCAATAATGGTCAGAATGGCAGGCAACTTTTCTGCTTCCAACTGATGGGTAATTTTCTCCAAAATTGACTCTTCCATCTGACGTCGTTGCATGAACGAGGCAACTGGAATGGTCTCGCTTCCACGACTAGCATAGGCCTTTTGATAGAAGTCTCGATCCTCGTCTTCAGAATCAGACACGGCTTCATGGCCAAAATTTGCGTTCACCTTTTCCAGCTGTTCGTCTTCATCGTCATCACTATCTGATGATTCTGAATCAGAGGAGTTATCTTGTTGCTGGTATGCATCAATGTCTACGATTTGACTATCATCAGTTACTGAGTTTTCGGATGAGGTGAGCTCTGGGTTCTCCAGAACTGGTGAGTCTTGAGTTGGGTAAAAAGTCATCTCATCGTACAGTCCGGCGGCAAGTTCTTCACCGCCAAACAAGTCCTGAAGAGTATGAGGGAAAATTGAAGATTCTAAGCTTGGTGATTCAAGAGTGTTCTGCCATGAGTCAACCCAAGTTGGGAGGGACTCGCTAAGGTAGTAACGAGAACATGAGTAAGAAAACGGACACAGAAGTCCAGATCCATTACAAGACACATACTTCATCATGATCTGCTCCATTTCTTCTGTCAAATCTTCGGCCGAGATCAGGTCATGCCATTGATCCCAGGCAACGTCTTGTTTCAAGTCGATAGGCTCTATAAAGTCTCGTGGTGCCAGTTGCACTCTAGCAAAGGAAAGGGAAATGGAAAGACTCATTAGATAGGCTGCAATATATTTAATACTGTAATATGCTTAGACACACACCCGCCCATTGCTGACTATTGAGGAACAAGATATAACGCGAGAAACAGTTAAAACTTTTTAATGGACCTCTTTATAGGGAAGAAAAAAAAAAGATTTTTCTTTGACTGACAAAACTCAAATAGCCGCATTCACTCCGCCATTTTTGTCTGCCCTTTTGTCCATTAAAGTCTCTAGTAAGTTATCATTCATCAACTTGTAGCTGTGAGCAGTTTAGAATAATTTATATCAGCTTATAGAGCCAGTAACCATCGTGGGTTATGGGCAAGCACTTTTGCCTTCAACTCACAACAAGACTGTTCGTGTCAGAAACCACTGTCACAGTTTAGCCCCGCAATACCCAGAAAAACCTTGCGTGCTGTTGGCTGAATTGAATAAAGTAGTCAAGACTAGCAACGCAAGCACCATTTTAAAAAATTACCCGCTTATAATCAACGATGGAAGGTCACTATAGCACGGTAAAAGAAAAATATCACGCTTTGAATTGTATTTCGATAAACCTTGGTGGTGTGTATCATTGGTCGCCCACCCACCAATTTGGGCCTCTACCTTACAAAGCCTCGTAAGGAGCAATGGATTGTGGCAAAATCATTATTTTCTATAATATACATGTAATCGGCTTTGTGTTTAGGTGCAACCAGTCACTAGTACATATGCCTATAATACATATATCAGCTGCTTTCTACTTCTGAAATTCGGAGCATAAGTGTTTGGCGCTCCTTGGCCTTGGGGCTGGGAACAGCAGGGCAGGGCGTAGCGACGAAGGAACAGTCTCACAGCAAGGAATCTGACTGATTCCCCACAGTAAGGATTGAAATTTGTGAACCTCACGTGCAACCCGATTTACAAATGCTTTATCGACCTCACACACCCCCTTCAGACTGTGAGCTTTCTCTCCTTGGAAGCACTTTTCACCCTATTGGAGGTTTTGCAATTCAGAAATGGCTCAAGCGCTGTCGGTGTTGTCCTCTAAACGGCGAACACTTGGCCCAGTAGTTCTTTTGCTGTTCTTTGCTTTGTACAAGAACAAGAAGGCTATCGCCAACTTTGTTCAGTCCACACTTAATGATCCCAATTCACAACAAACGGCAAACTCGAAGCATAAGCAGAGACAGACTAGGAAGAAAGTCGGTGTTAACGCTACGTTTTTCCGCCAAATGGCCAAGTTGTTGCCCATTTGCATTCCAAGTGTGGCGTCGAGGGAGACTGCTTTGCTCACCGCTCTGGCTGTAGTGTTGATTGCTCGCACATGGTTGGATATATGGTTTTCAGCTTTCAATGGGTAAGTACGGCACTGGGAGCGGAATTAGCTGAGTTAACGGAGTTGCTAATGTATGCCTATAGTCAAGTTGTCAAGGCCATTGTGTCTCGCAACCGCGAGTCTTTTATTTCAAAAGCTATCTTTGAATTTGGATTGATGATGGTAGGAGTTAAGAGTTTATGGGATTGAGAAAGGACCGTTTTACTGACATATTGATAAAGTGGCCAATGAGTATTGTGAACAATTGTCTGAAGCTGACAATCAGCGCTTTAGCTCTGTGTTTCCGTGAACGGCTGACAGATGTAGGTTAATGGAAAATGTTGTTAATAGTAATCGAAAGGTCTGTACCTATTATTTGTTTGATTTTTTGATAGAATGCGCACAGCCAGTACTTGAATGGCATCACATTTTACAAAATTGCCAATTTGGACAATCGGCTGCAGAATGCGGATCAATTATTGACTCAGGATATCGACAAATTCTCTGAAAACTTGTCCCATCTTTATTCCGATATCGCCAAACCGCTGGTTGATATTTGCTTGTTTGCCTATAAGCTAGGTGAAGCCATGTGAGTAGACATGAGGGATAATACCGCCACTATGTTTGTAAATTGATGGTTGTGGTTTTTAGTGGCGGAGAAGCACCGGTATTCATGATAGCATACTTTGTCATGTCTGGAATTGTGCTTCGAGCATTTTCACCTCCTTTTGGAAAATGTGAGTGTCATAGTTGCTTGTACGTCTGAGATTGTATCTTTGCTCATGTGCCTCTGTCTTACAGATACTGCCATAGAGCAGAAATTAGAAGGAGACTTTCGATTTACTCATGTAAGAATTCAAGGAGCATTTGTTCTGAATCATCACATATACTAAATACCGTGTAGTCTCGAATCATTGCTCATTCTGAGGAAATCGCATTTTATGGTGGCGGCACCAGAGAACGGGAAGTGGTGGATAGTAGCTTCAGGAAGGTGACTATTAGTTTATGCGATGGCAGAAATGGGTAAAAATGTATCTTTACTTACATTTGGATCAAGATTTCGAGACATATCCGAAAAGTGTACACTTTGAGATTTGTCAACGGCATATTCGACTCTGTGCTTGTGAAGTATTGCGCAACCATGACTGCCTACTAGTAAGTACTCCCTGTCATGTAATATTTTAGCAGAGCCGAAGGATAACCTAACACTGCGATGCTAGCCTTTTAGCTCGGCCAGTCTTTGATCCAAGATATGGTAAGTGATGATATGAGAGCCAGAACATCCGTCGGAATTGTATCCTAACTTTGTGCATTTACTCAAAGCTACTCACCATATGGGAGAAGCAAACACCGATCCTGCTAAACTAATGGAAGACTATTCCAGGAATTGTAAGCTGTGTTAACGATACTTACCACATTGCCTTTTAGAGTATCTAACACTAGTCATTATAGCGAGTTACCTAGTGAATCTGTCACAAGCTGTCGGACGACTCATTTTGACCGGGCGAGATCTCACCCGGTTTGCGGGCTACACGTCAAGAGTTTCCGAGCTGTTTGATGTTATGAGAGATGTCGGTGACGGAAAGTACTCTAGGACCATGGTGAATCCTGAAAAAGGAGCAGCCAACGTTAACGAATGTGAGTAGTATTCATTGGAGATAATCCGAAATATCAAATACTGATGGCATTGGTTTAGCCATTGATACTACTCATATGAAGGGGCGAATTATCATACAAGATGGCGTGATCAATTTCAATCGTGTGCCAATTGTTACCCCCAACAAAGATATCCTTGTAAGTGGTGACTGTTATTGATTACAGCTCAACTTGTATCAAAGAACTGATTTTGTATGGTCGACATCAAGCTCAAAGAGCTATCGTTCAGAGTAGAGACTGGTATGAACTGCTTGATCTCTGGTCCGAATGGATGTGGTAAGAGCTCTTTGTTCCGCATATTAGGAGACTTGTGGCCACTCTGGGGTAAGCTTATTACGCTGTATTAAATTACAGGCTCGCATAGTTACTGACCACTATCGGGGATATAGGCGGAACAGTAACCAAGCCAGCGGCATCACAACTGTTTTATGTTCCACAAAAGCCATACTTGCCACTAGGCACATTCCGAGACCAGATCATTTATCCCGACTCTAGAGAGGAGGCTTTAAAGAAGGGATATGATGATGAACAGCTGATGGATTTGCTAAAAGTTGTGCACCTTGGCTACCTCGTAGACCGAGAAGGTGGCTGGAGTGCTGTTCAAGACTGGGCTGAAGTGTAAGTACCTGGACAAACATATAGGACACATATCCAAATTTGAGGGCTGGTGGTTGAAGTTGACATATATCTTTCACTTAGGCTGTCTGGAGGAGAGAAACAGCGTGTCGCAATGGCTAGATTATTTTATCACAAGCCTCAATTCGTGAGTATTAGAGTGGCGACATGTAGCATGTAATATCTTCAATAAGTCCATTACTAAATGACGTTCATGGTTACAGGCTATTCTTGATGAATGCACCAGCGCCGTGAGCATCGACGTTGAAGCAATTATGTATCAATATGCTCGAAAGGCCGGCATTACTCTTTTCACAGTTTCTCACAGGTAAATGAACCAGCTGGTTAAACACAGGTCTAGGTATTGTCAACGCTCACTTTTCTTTCCTTAGAACTTCTTTGCTGCGACACCACGAATACTTGCTCCGATTTGACGGAGAAGGTCACTATGAATTTAGAGAGTTGGATCCTGAAGATACGAACGCGGCATTCGGTTTTGGCCATGGCAAGAGCCAGACATCCGGTAAATACGAAGAGTAGAGGCTAGTATTACTGGATTATATGATTCTAGATATTTTATTCGGTTGACAAACTATATATATATATATGCGGTTTAGATGTTGTTTTGTAAAGAATAAAATGGAGCGATATGGTATGGAAGAGAAAGTTGGGAATGATTATAAAGAGTGTGATAAATAGGTGAATGCATGCAGATATGATGAGGTAGATATTACAAGAAATGGCGTGCTAAATGCAAAAGTGTATACAACAGACATGTCTTATTAATTAACGGCGGTGTGAGCGTGCGAGAGCGAGCTAGAAAGAGACTCGAAACGGCGGAGACCTTCTAAACGGTCGTAATGTGGCGGAGAGTGAGCCGGGTAAGTATCGAGATCAGGTAGCATGTGATGGCTGCCTGGGATATGGTGAGGTTTGGCACACTTCTTTTGCGTCTTTCGAAAAGCAACAAAGCAAGGGCATTGGAAACCCTGAATTTCAGCCTCATCCTCCAGCTTGTAGTCCATGACTGCAGCATGATAAGTAGGCAAGGCACCAAAATCTTCCTTTAGCCGACAATCGAGAATGGTCATTGGTATGTCTAAACGGATACGATCAAAAGTGATTTGCTTTTCTTCATTTTCCAAAACGTCTTCGGGTAGAACGGGCCTAGAAAGTACAATATCGAGCTTCAACCAATGTCTAAAATTGATTTCGTGGAACGTGGTCGAGTGGTTGGTTCTCAGACAATTGGGCAATGTAAAGATGAGTCGTTGTTGAAATGGACTACCCGACAATGGAATCTGAGCATAATATGACGTTAAAGCTTTACGAAGATCGCTTTCTGTGACCTTACGTCCATCGTCAGCGGTGGCAAATTCGGATATGTCCAGAGTGCGCTTCAACATAATATCTTGATCGGTAAACTCACGGCGGGAAGCTTGATACTCCGGCAAGCGATATATGCGGCGTTCGGTCAAGACGGCCGAGATGGATTCTAAATGCACGTTTTTCAAAAGTGGAGATAACATCAGGTCTACGGCAACATCGGTGCCAGATGAAGCTGTCGTCTTTTCTAAGCAGATGGACGCCTCGCAGGATTTGAGTCGGCGTTCGATATTAACAGATGTATCACGTTGTGCATTGTCAGTCAACGCATGGTCGTTCCATTCTGTGCGCAACAACAAAATGTCTTTACGGGTCTTCATCTTGGTCGCTCCGAATCCAGACCTTTCAATAGTGGCAGTCAAATGGTACGAAACTTTTGCAAATTCATCTTCGATTGTTTCGACCAGATGATTGGACATGAGAAATTCAAATGGCCATTTGTGCATACCCGATTGCAATTGAAGTGCTTCGGTCGATAAGATGATGTTTTGCTCATGGATAACTTTTTCATGATAAAGTTTGGTACCTCTCGGTCCAATGCCTAACAATGATCTCAAGTCAATATGTTTTCTTAGCAGCGACATGTAAAACCTTTGTAATTGTAACTTACCCTCTGGCCATACAGTGGAACTCTTGCCGACGAGCTTGATAGCGACATGGGTTGCCGAGGTAGGCCTGTTAAGCATGAGGACAACTTCACCGCTGAGCACATGTGAGATGTCAGAGGAAGCACTTCTCAGCAGCACAACTGGCCATGGAACATCTATAGATAGATGAGCTCCTGATACGAATGGAAGTGCAAGGGGCATGTTTTCCAAAGACTGAGTTGAAACAAGGGCAAAGAACGAAGTAAGCAGTTTGGGGAATGGAAATTCCTTATAATTTTTCGAGCCGATCCAGAAACTCGGCCATTGAAATTTTTTATAAGACCGCAGTCACAATACAATTTGTCAGGGTTTTTGTCCGCATGGCTTGGTCTGACCTGTGCATATGTGACGAAATTGTCAGATTACATAAATAATCATATCCATTTACAAGCATGAAAACCAATTAGTAGATAATAACTCAAGCTTATATATATCTCAAAACGTTACGGTTTTGTCGACGTAGGATAGCGGTGATAAATCCAGGTAACTTCGCCGGCCAATCAAGTTGGGGTTTCGTACACCATGAAACCAATTGCACTCGGCGAAAGCTCAGCGACTCTCAGCCCGTTTCTCAGCTGTCAAATAAATCCTCCCGCTGCATTGACTACAAACAATGTTGGATTTGGTGAAATTACTTTGTAACGTGAAATGGCTTTCTTAACCTCACTGATTCACAATTTATTTATTGCTGGTAGGTAGATAAAACTATTGGTACATAGATAACGTAAGCTAACGTGTGGCAGGACTCGTATTGGGCTGAAAGAACATGTGTTTTGTGTTGTCAAATCCAGTGGATTTTCCAATTTCAGTCTTGTCCCAAAATTTCTTGAATTTCGATCGTGGACTCCGGAATAACCCCGTTTGCTTGCATTTTTTGGTATTTTCTTCAATTACATCCTTGTTGTTGAGCTGAGAAGTATAATCAGGTGGAGCTGAGCCTGCGTCGTCAGAAGGTAGTTGACATTGATAATCGGGTGGACCAGCTTGTGGCTGACTAGCTTGCTCTTGTACAGGTGTATCTGATTGCATATATTTTACGTGTAATTCGGAAAATTCCAAGCTTGGAAGTATCATCAGTCTTTATACCTGTGAACTCATTTCATATGCTCAGTAACGAGGGGTTTTGGCCGTTGTACGTATGGACTGCGCATCACGAGTTGTCGGGGATTAAAAACCTTCGTATGCCGTCCACAAAATAGCAAATATGGCTCACTTTGGAAACTTGTATTATCGGGGAAGCTTCGAATATCAGGCTACGGTCACTTCGTTGAATCCAACATTGCTTGATGTACACCTATGGACATACAGTTCATGTTGGTGAAACAGACGAAAACTGAAATCGCGCCAAGCTCCGTCTTAAGATACCGTGATATTCTAATGTGAAATGCTTTGCTATTTCCAGATCTTCCACACTAACCAGATCTTCCAGCTTCACCGCCTAAAAATTAATCCAGGAGAATTGAAGTGCCTTCGATGACGACGCTAAACCTGTCTTCCAAAGTTCTGATACAAGTAGTAAATGGTATTTGAAGTATTTAATGGCCACTACATGTTGCGGCCGAATTTCTTTTCAATAATGTCAGACTTGAAAGTAATGTCCATACCAAATTTATCAATAGTGGCGTTTAATAAATTCAACTTTTCACGCGACTACTGTTGCCCTCAAAGACCATAGAGAAAAGTATAAATGTTGCGAAGAAGGTACACTTAATACAGCACTACATCTATCTACTATTTTCCTGGTCAAGGTTTCGTGGTGTTAGGCAGTACTCGCGTGTTATCCAATAAAGAAACATCAAACAGCGATTCGATGTAGCCCAGTGTACTAAAGTACATACCAGCAATCATACGTCAGCACATGTTACAACGTTCTGTACTGGTGCAATGCTGATCTTCTACTCATCATGCCTCAAATACTAACTATACTCTTCATACCAATCACGACCATCATCACTTGCTCTTATAAAGAGCATTTCCTTAATGGCGCAAATAAAATTAGACATCTGCCGGCATTACTAATTCGTTTCATTTGGAGTACGATTGTTTTTGCCAAGCAGTAGTGATAGCAAATTATGCTTTTCTCTAATGTTTCAAACATCTGTTGTACCTCTTTCATTAAATTTTAAGGGAGAAAAGAGTATGGTGATGACGCAGTTTTCAAAGCAGTCTTGTTCCACTTTTTGGCAGTCGGTTGCTTCGGTTGTGCCAGCATGCTTGTAATCGAAATTAAAATTCATGCGATTCTTGTTGTTTTTATAGTGAAATTTTTTGATTAAATATTTGCTTGTTTTGTAGCTATAAGTAGTATATTGCCACCAGAAGAATTAGATACGTTACTATTTGTATAACAGTCTCCTTATGCTGCAGAATAATGCTATGACGAAGTCCTCTCCTTATCAATTAGGAGAAAGGAGCACAAGGAGCTGCAATTAAATGCGATGAATGCCTGATACCTGAAGCAGGAGAATTGCAAAGATATCTCCACATTTCTGCTCCTTGACATAAACGCATAAGCAAATTGAACCATCGTATCCAAAGAGAAAATATAAAGGGGCTTATTGGGGTCATTAATACTCACGTTTCGTAATTTCCTGCAAGTGCCTCTACTTTCAATGTTCTCAATATTGTATACTTTATTATTTTTGGCATCGATGCCACTATATGTAGCTGCAGGTTCAGACCTCCATCAATGCCAAACCGGATTAGGAAAATCTGTAGCTTATTTCTACCAAATGTTCAAGAATCACTCCAAATCTGCTTTTCTGTATTACCTGGAAAGATTGCCTGAAAGTGGAGAACAATGCACCGTTTGTCCAAATTCAATTACGAACCGCTGTCTCCAATTTAGTGGCCCTACACCAGAACAAGCTTACGAAATTTGGCAGGAATTCAATGAATATAGAACGAAATACGAAGGCTAATAAAACCTAACTCTATTCTTTGGAGCACTGCGAGGTAAGAGACGCGGCGGAGCCGACTGCACACCGGGAACAGACGCGGCAAAGCCAACGGCGCACCGGGAACAGACGGGGCAGAGCCAACGGCGCAGGGGGGACTAGAGGCTGAATG
>JAXQGL010000048.1:600000-794975 GCA_037039815.1 Umbelopsis sp. M5902
GGGCAACAGAATAGCGCAATTAAACATGTGGTATTAGTGGATAAGCGCACAGTATCAATTTGAGCAACGGTTGATTTTGTGTTTTTTCCCAGTTACCAGACGCGGCAGCTGAGTAAGCTTGACTGAGTGGCCCCGATTGGAGGAGCTCTCCCAAACACCAGTGCATAAAAGTATATGGTGACGCCATGAATTTTTGCTCAAGCTCGTATATAAATGGGCCATAATGGCACCTACTAAATGGCTCCTTGAAACGAATATCCCCACTCTACTATGTCTCCACCTAACTCTGACACTCTCACCACATCCAACGGAACTCCCGTCACTGATAACGCTGCCTCGCTCACCGTTGGAGCCAACGGCCCCGTTTTGTTGCAAGATTTTCATTTGATTGATAAACTCGCTCATTTTGACAGAGAACGTATTCCTGAACGTGTCGTCCACGGTAAGCATGCCTTTTCAAATTATTCCATTTTGTTCGGTAAGTTAGGTCACATTTATAACTGATATTCAAAACAATCTGCCATAGCCAAGGGCGCTGGCGCTCACGGATATATTGAGGTTACCCACGACATCTCTCACCTGACCACTGCAAAGTTCTTGAACGGTATTGGTAAGAAGACGCCTGCTTTCTGCCGCTTTTCAACCGTCGGTGGTGAAATGGGGTGAGTTGCTTCGGAGTTTTAGCGTTGGTCAATGCGCAAGTTCGCTAATGCTGACGTTCTCTTTTTGCCAGATCGGCCGATACAGCTCGCGACCCTCGTGGTTTCGCCGTCAAGTTCTATACTGAGGAAGGAAACTGCGATTTTGTAATGAACAACACTCCTGTGTTCTTTATTCGTGATTCTATCAAGTTCCCCGATTTCATTCACACTCAAAAGCGTGATCCTCGCACTAACTTGAAGGACCCTAATGTTTTCTGGGACTTCTTGGCCAACAACCCAGAGTCTATCCACCAAGTCACCATCCTCTTCAGCGATCGTGGAACTCCCGCATCCTACAGAAAGATGGATGGTTTCTACGGACATACACTCAAGCTTGTTGATTCCGAAGGCAAATTCAAGTACGCCAAGTTCCATTTTACCACTGAGCAAGGCAAGGAGAACTTGACTGACGAAGAAGCTGGCAAACTTGCCGGTGAAAACCCCGACTTCTTGACCCAAGACTTGTTTGACCATATCGAAAAGGGAGAATATCCCGCATGGAAGGTCTCCATCCAGGTGATGGAGCCTGAGGATAAGGACAAGATGCCTTTCGATATCTTTGACATCACCAAAGTGTGGTCAAAGAAGCAGTTCCCTCTTCATCCCGTTGGTCGTTTCGTTTTGAACAAAAACCCTGACAATTACTTCTGTGAAGTTGAACAGAGTGCTTTCTCTCCTTCTCACCTTGTCCCTGGTCTTGACGTTACTCCCGATAAGATGTTGCAAGGTCGTCTCTTCAGTTATCCTGATACTCATCGTCATCGTCTTGGCCCCAACTATTTGCAACTTCCCATCAACCGTCCTGTAGTACCTGTCGTCAACCACCAACGTGGAGGTTTCATGGCCTACAACAACCCAGGTGGCCGTCCCAACTATCCTGATAGCAACCTGGAAGACGCCCCACCCAAGAGCTTGGAACAAAGCAACCCCAAGAAGGTTGTGACCCATGCTGCCGAGAAGGTTTATGGTATCACTGGCAACTACCCTGCTCCTATCAAGGAAGATATTGACTTTTATCAAGCTGGTGAACTTTGGAAGCTTTTGTCCGATAAGGATAAGGACCATCTCGTTCACAACATTGCTGGCCATTTAGGTGCATGCAAGGAGAGTATCCGCTCTTTGCAAATCAAGCATTTCAAGCGCGCTCATCCTGACTATGGTAGCCGTGTTGAAGAAGCCATTGCTAAGGCCAACTCCAACTAAAGGCATGCATTCATAATTTCTCATGCAACCTCTTGTCTATGCTGTTTTGTCATCCATCATAGTTGTATATAAATATGCTTAGATTATGAAATTTAAACCAAAGAATAAAAACTCATTATGATATATACATAAAAATGTATTCTGCATTCGTACATAGATACCCTCCAATGGATAATATTAACGCAAACCTTTATGTCCCTTGCATCGTTCATTGCTGAGATATGGATGGCGCTGTTTATCATAAGCTGTGAGTTTATCACGTTAGTTAATGAAGACTAGCTTCGAACAATCTCTACCGAAATCATGCTTGGCCCAAACATGCATATGATTCGTTGTCTTTAAGTTTGCTCTTTCAGCCGCCTTTTATCTGTGCAACAACATGTCTCAACTTAGGCAACTGTGGGGCTACACAAACAGTGAGTACCATAAAATTGGCCAGCGTGGCCACAATGATCTTTCCGCGGTAATGGAACCAGAATGAAGGTTTAGGTGTCTAATACCTAGCTTTCTCCAATCTTGCAAATACATCATATTAAAATTAGAGTTTCCTTGCTACCAGCTACCAAATGTCCATAAAAGGCCCGCAACGAACTATAGGGCTGCCATATTCTTTTTTCACATGATGACCGGTCCAGGTTTTATAAAAGTACAAGGCACTCAACTATTTCGTGATGGCAAGCCGTATAAGGTTGTCGGCGCGAATTATTGGCAAGGAATGAATATGGGTGCTATTGAAGGTACGATCTTTTACTTGCCGTTCTTTTACCATGGTATTCTTTTTGACACGATGAGGTAGAGTGGGGTGGAGACCGCAAGCGCCTGAATGCTGAGCTTGACGAACTGAAGAGTCTAGGAATTAATATGTTGCGCATTATGGCATCGTCTGAAGGTGTTGGCGATGAGCCATATCGAATGAAGCCTTGCTTGATGACAGCTCCGGGAGTTTACAATGAAGAAATCTTTCGTGGATTAGATTATTTTTTGGATGCTTTGTCGAAAAGAGGTTTTACAGCCATTGGTAATGATAATGCCTTCCATGTCTGGTATACTCATCACAAGTGTTATCTAATGCTAGTCATTCTTGGCTCTTTTTCTGTTTGATATCTCTTTCAACAGTTACATTGAACAACCAATGGCATTGGAGCGGTGGGTAAGTGGCAATCATAATAGCATTCATATCGCATTATGCTTTCGACTCATATGCCTTTCGTTGTTTCCAGCTTCTCACAGTATGTTGCCTGGGTAACTGGTGATAAAACGATCCCGTATCCGCCATCTTGGGACGTTGAAACTAAGGCATATACCACATCAGGATCTAATGATGAGTTTGTAGCCTACGGAAATCGATTCTATACTGACGAATCGATTCGTGGAAAAATCGATGCTATCTACAAGGCTAATATCGACACCATCATCAATCGCCGCAACACCATCAATGGAGTCATCTATAGCCAAGACCCTGCGATCTTGGCTTGGGAATTGTGTAATGAACCTCAATTTCCACCAGCTTGGTGGGTTGACGATGTTGCCGGACATATCCGTAAACTTGGAGTCTCGCAATTGATTACAACAGGAATAGAAACCAAGTACAATCAGCAAGACTTTAACAATGCTCATGCCAGCTCACATATCGATTTTTGTACCAGCCATTTCTGGTGTGAGAACTGGGAAATCTACGACCCTCAAGACAAGACGAACAACAGTTTAGAAAAAACAAAGCTAGCAGTGACTGAATTCATGCAAAAGGTCACTGCATGGTCCCAAGAGCTCGGCAAGCCCCATATCATGGAAGAATTTGGCATAGCACGGGACGCCCATCTGGGAGAAAAATACAGCGAGAAAACGTCGACCACGCGTCGCGATGAATATTTCTCCACCATTTTCAAAGTTGCCGAGCAACTTGGCGCTGAAGGCAAAATCAGTGGAACTGCAATCTGGGCTTGGGGTGGTCAAGCAACAGCATCAGCGCAGGCTAACAAGTACGGCGTTAAGCACATCGGGGATCCCCCACACGAAGCCCCTTTTTGGTACAGTGTACTGTCAAGTGACGATAGTACCAAAGAAGTTTTGAAGACGCACGCACACCGATTTTTATAAATATCATGGCCGATTTTCAATGCGTGGCATCACTTCGCATAAGATTTCGCCAAATAATGCAAACGTACCTTATCTCAAGCAGATCATGAACTGATAAATAAAAATAAAATAAAAATATCCGAGCCATAATATCAACTTCAATCATGAAATAAAGGGATCAGACGCTTGCCAGATACGCTATACTGAAGCGATTATGTAATGACTATAAATCATGCCTCAATATTACATTCCTATATCTGTTGATGAAGTCAAAAAGTAACCCTTTTTCGTGTCTTAAGCATGGCTTGAAGTCAGTGACAGTATTATAATAATAATAATAAACATTTTGATAAAGCTCAGTCTTGTACGTTTTCCCAAACACCTTGTCAGCTGGTCTAACAGCTCAACATTCTCAACCCTAATGGCGGGCCATGAAGCATCCAGCGTGCTTGATATAGAGCCCGAATCGCAGGTTGCTACGGCTGGGTTCAGTGGTCACTCTGTTTCAACTTCGCCTCCTGACGTGAGCTTACAGTCTGCCGCCCAGCACCTAGGCGCTACCACCTCACTTAGCCCGACGGATACAAGAGCGCAGAGTAGCATTCTACTAGAATCGCTCACGCCAAGCAATGCAGTCGCCATTACCGCCAGAACAGTCAACACCACTTCACGAACCGTTCGTTGGAATTGGGTAAACTACCTAAGAGATCGTTGGCGAACGATTTCTAGTTCCAATAAAATGTTACTCATTTTCACTTTGACTCTATCCACTGTTCAAGTAAGCACAGCTTCTTTTATGATTATTGCACACTGCATAGTTCAAGGAACGCATTTGTTCGGAGACATAAAAAAACGCATTGACATTAAGCGGAAATATCTCTGTAATTTTTTAGATTGTTACCAGCATAATAGCTATCGCCATTTCAGACGATGGGGTCTGCGAGAGACCACTCAAGATATTTCTTATTGTGTATACCGTGCGAGTGATACTCTCGTTCCCGTTCTCCGTTTATCAGTACCTACATCCACGACGTCGTAGAAGACCACGACGAAGAAGACGAGGGCAGACCCCTGAGCCAGCACAAGCTCCCCAAAGTCCGACAGCAGCACCAGTAGGCAATCAAGATCGCCAACTTCCTTTTAGTGAATCAACTTCTGCACAAAATACGTCTCCGGCATCACCAACAACTTCCACAACCGCAAATGCACCAGCTGATACTACGATTACTAACAATAACAATGCTCAAACTAGGCGAAATTATATTATAGGCGCTCGAGTGGACAGGTAAACTATGTTGGTAATATCGAACAATGAAATTGCCAAATACTGATAGCTTGGCTCGACAGAGCAAAATCATTATTGGACTTATTTGCCACCTTCTGGTTCGTGGTGGGCAATTACTTTTTATTCGGCAGCACGTCATGTGCCAGCTCTGCCAATCTCTTGTTCTATGTAACGCTAGCATGGGTCGTGCTCGGTTATATCATGATAACCATTCCAATTATATTCTGTGCAGCAGCCATTTTCTGCCTACCTTGTGTATTGAGTGAGTCAGTTATTTCTAAAGAAAATTTCAGATGTTAAGGACGTTTAACTTAAACCGCTCTTGTCAGTTGGATTACGAATAATGCAAGTTGGTGAATCTTCAGAAATTGGAGGGGCCAGCCCGGAAGAGATCAAGAAGATTCCAGTACTACGGTTCACAGCCGAACCGCACGAAACAATAAGTATTGCAGAATCTCATATATCAATCAGAAGTGCAGCACCACAACTTTCAGAGCAACATCCAAGAGTGGGCTTTTTCCGTCGAGTGTTATTGAAAAAGACACGCAAAGCCAAATTACAACCAGACTCACAACCACCCGAGCCCAAAGAGGAATATCAATCCATCAGCTTTGAAAACTCGGAGGACGCTGTTTGCGCAATTTGTCTTTCCAACTACGAACAGGATGAACTTGTTTGCAGGCTTTGGTAAGTGACAGTTTTATTTAAAGTCGCTTTTGCTATTGCTATCGCCTTACCAATTGCTTCATTCTAGGTGCCAACATCATTTCCACAAGGACTGTCTTCATGAATGGCTTGCTTTGAACAGTATGTGCCCCATGTGTAAACAAGATTCTCGAGGCAAAGAATATGAACTTGTTGAAGTAGAGGAAGCTTAAATTGTAACAAAATACTCCCCCCCAAAAGCCTATCCATATACCGTAATGAAATCCCGCTACATACAATCTATTTCAAAGATTTTTTTTTAAAGTTTAAAGTGATTGTCTGTTATTTGTAATGTCACCCGTCCAGGCCCCCGATCAAGTACCTGTAGGAGCATTAGCCTGTCAAAAAGACACATTCCTCAAATCCTTTACTACCCAATGCATCGGATGCTCGGAAAAACCCGATAAAAAGGGATTTTATGAAGTTTTATTGTTCAATACCAGTGAGTACTTTTGTCCAAGTCTCATGCTAGTTCAATGGAGTGGCTAACTCTGGGCTTTTCATAGTTCTGTTTCCAGAAGGTGGCGGTCAGCCCTTCGACACCGGCTACATTGACGATATCCAAGTATATAATGTCCAACGCCGGGGATTGCAGCATGTTCATTTTACCAAGCAACCAATTGCTGTCAATAAGCAAGTCACTCTTACGGTGGACTGGGATAGACGGTTTGACCACGTCCAACAACACACTGGTCAGCATCTACTCAGTGCCGTTCTCGAGCAAGAACCCTACAAGTTTGAAACCGTTGGCTGGTAAGTTGTAATTTCTGCCGCTTATGTTGCGTACTACAGTTCATTTGATCCATAACTATCTTGTTCAGGAACCTTGGTGAGAAACTGTGCTATGTCGAGTTGAAGCCTAATGAAGGCAAGCTGCCTACTGAAGAACAGCTTAAGACTGCAGAGCAAAAAATCAACACCATGATCGCTGCTGGCAGCCCTATCATTACGCATGCAGAATGCAATGCTGCTGACGAGAATAGACCCGATTCGCTTCCCAGTGATTATCGAGGGGGAGTCATTAGAACCATAGAGATTCCTGGAGTAGACAAAAACCCTTGCTGTGGTACGCATGCCGAAGACTTGGCACAACTTCAGTCCATCAAGTTTTTGCACACAGAAAAAATTAGAGGCAACAATCTGCGTTTGTTCTTTGTTGTCGGTCGTCGTGTATTGGATCTGTTAGATTCAAGCTACAAAACTTGCAAAACCTTGACTGGTCTACTCTCGTGCGGCCCAGAGGATTTTGCGCCTCAAGTCACCCGGCTACAAAATTTGCAGCGAGCGCAGGCTAAAACCATCAAACGCTTAATGGCTGAACTCGCTAGTCATGCTGTGACCGAATTGGCAGAACAGATCAACAAGTCTGGCTATGCTATGGTTCACCGTGAGGACGCTGATATGGATTACTTGGCACTACTGGGAAATCTTGCCAAGGAACAAAAGTTATTGGAAGAAAACGACAAGGTGGTCATTGTGCTAGCCGGCGGTGAACAAAGCGCCGGCGGCCCCATTATAGTGCTTGGAGCCAACGATGATACAGTCAAGAAGACAGCTCAAGCCCTGACTCAGCATCTTGATGGACTCAAGGGCGGTGGCAAGGGACGATGGCAGGGCAAATGCAAGACATGGAAAGGATGGGAGAATGCTAAAGATGCCGTCGCCGCCCTGTATACTGCTTAAACAAGTTTTAATAGATTGATAAACCTTTTTTTCGTTACGGACTATTGCCCAAAACGATTTAAAAATAAAACCACTTCAAGTAATTGAAAGCGAACGCAAAAAGCAAAAGACGCAAAGGTGTTTTTTGCAAAAAGTGTTTTCGTACTAGGCAAGGCAAAGGAAACAGAGCTTTGGTTATTTGAAAGCAAGAAAAGGGATTTTGATAAGAAAATGAGCAAGAGTTTCTGTTTGTCTTTTTTGAGCAAATGGTACAAGGCTATATGTCATTGCCTTTCACACGTCACCATGGTGGGTGCCATTGGCATGGCGATAATAATCCAGGAAACTAGATGATTTATGACACTTTACAGTCAAAGTATGGCGTTGTTTGCGCTTGCGAATATCCGAAGGCACAGTGGGCGGTGGAAATGATTCTTCCTTGCCACGATGCTCACCAGACGTAACAAAGATCTTGGGCTGATAGCTGATATCTTCATCCATAACACTAGAGTTTCTAAATTTGTCAATCAATGCCTTCTTGCCCTGAATGTTGGCATATGACAATGTGCATCTCTTCTCAGAATTGAAGCGGCTCCTGGAGACTGAATTAAATTACAAGTCGAAACCATTAGACAAATGATTTCAAATATACTTGCCATTTCTTGCCTACCCTTTGTTGTGCGAAAGTTACCAATGATCTAATGAGGATGAGATGTTAGATGTATAGAAGTGACAAGTACATCGCCTAAATTACTGCTTCGTACCGAAGCTCAATAAAGTTTATGAACGCATATCCAACATTGCATTTGTTTTTGAAATCGATGCGCAGATAAAGAAAATCGTACTCATTCTTATGCGTACTGTTAATGCATTCAATAAGCATTTGCTAAACGTTTTAGAAAAGTCAATCATGTATCGCCTATTATTGTAGTTGATAGCATAATTTACCTGAGTATACTGCAAAGTAGAAATTCAATTATGTTATTTGAAATCAAAAATGTGTGGTTGAGGACCAATAAACTAAGCACAATGGAGATGGATCTGTACCTTATTGGGAATATTTCTGATCATGCAAGTGGTGCGTTTATCTTGGCCTAAATATATGAGAATATCAATACATCATGGTGAAGATATGGCTCAATCGCAATTATTTACCCATAAGAATACGATCAATATCAATTTCATTGCTTGAAGAGTGCGAAACTTGCTTTCGAAATGTCTTTTGTTGATTGTCATCGGCAATAGGTTCAAGCTCTTCAAGTGTAACGTCCGTAGAGCTTGATTTAAAATTATTTAGCATCTGAAGAAAGTTATCGATGGACTGCTGCTCTGTAGATCCATATTCGGCAAGGGTTGGCCGGGAAACATCACTAGGTACATGTTTCAGTTTTGGGAGACTATTCGGTTCCTCACACAATGCCTGCGGCTGTACGGTGGAAATGGATGTCAAAGCAGGACTCCCCCGAAAGTCAAAGTGAAGATGCTATCATAAATGGTATATAAGGCAATGACTGTCATGTTAAAGTAAATTTTGATGGACAATCTTACCTGCACTGTGAAATCCTGCAATTCTTTGACGGCTTTGAGCATAGATCTGTCATCAAAGTATTCTCCCACAAACACAGACTGCGATTGTGTTATTTCATACTGTCGCAGGCTTTGAAGATTCCCATATGAAGATAAGATGCTCGAAACTGCTGTAGAGTTTAACCCATCAACTTTGACCGTAAATTCGGAATCATATGACAGTGTTATTGCAAATCGCTTAATCGCATCTCCGCTGAAACAATAGGTTGCCCAAGTCCCATACAAAGGGTCAGTCATTTGAGCGGCCAGCGAGACTCTTACAATTAAAATCTGAGCATGGCGAACATCATAAAAAATCACGAGAAGTTCATGGAAAGTATGCATTCTCTCTGTTATAATAAGCTTTACATCACCAAGTGACTAGTAATGAACCATCAGTTCAGACTCTTAATGAAATTTTTGCTTACCCACTTACCCTGATTATATCCAGCATATCTTGTATATTGACATGCGAGTCGATGTTCTGAATTAGAACACATCTGGATGCTTTCAAATTGCAATTGCTAGATACATCTTGTTTTGACCAAATCTTTAAGCTATTCAGTAGCTCATTTTGACGGAAAATCCCTTCGGAGTGAAGACTGAGACTGCTATCACTGCTGGTGCCACTACTATCACTAGCATTCATCCCGGTAGAATCAGCCTGGTATAGTGTTTCTGACCAAGGGAACACGGTAGCAGCAGGTGAGACTGTACACTTTGTATCTTTCCATGGTTGGAAGCTTAATTGTGTGTGAGAAAGTGGTTCAAGGAATGAATGCTGTGGGGTAGACTGAAATACAGTGGTTATGGTTGTCGATATAGGAGGAAAGTCATCTACACGCAGCTGATGATAGTATCGATCATCCAGAATCTGCATCATCATGGCAGCCGTTTTGGAAGACGGCTCCTGTGACATTGGCAAAAGGGAAGAACAGAGATGATACGAATGAAAGGGAGAAAAATCAGTTTTGATGGTATTAATCGATGCACTATGGGGGGTTTTTTTTTTACTTTCTAATATATCAATGAAACTCTCCTTTATAGCTATGATGGTTTCACCAAGTCACATCCAACTATTCATCATGCTCACAACAATCGTCAATCCCACTTTTGCACAGCTGTCTAATCAAAATGCGCTTCACATGTGCAAAAGGAAGCATACCGCTGAAACTTGACAACAAAGGCGCTGGCCCCATGAGCTTCAACAAACATACAGCATGCACCCTTTTTTTACAGACAGCAAGCATATATGCAGAGACAGGAATAAGTATTGGTCACATTCATTATTGATTGAAAAGATAAGGCGATTTGTGGGTATATGCAACTTTTTTTAATTTTCCATTTACTCTGATTGACAGTGAGATGGGATGGCAAGTTCTTGTGCAGATATGAGACAAATGGGCAATAAGGATTAATTACAGACTGTGTGGGAGATACAATAATAACAAGGATGACACTGAAATTGAAAGAATAGACTTAAGGTGGTGAAGACAACTGGGAAGCGATGGAACCTCTATTTGGCATGTACTGCTTATCGTAGTTTTGTTGCAATGGCGTTGAATTGGCAATTGAATTAACATTGAAAGGTCGTTCGTCGGGCATACTTAACAAATTGGAACTATCCAAAGTCCAACTGTTTGTGCTGAGTGGGATGTCAGACACCATGTTATCTTCAGCGCCAGGCCACATTACCGGAAATACCATGTCGTTAAGGAGCGAGCCATCAAATAAGAAGTTGAACCCCATTGGATCATTGCCGGGAATATCCAATCCAGTGTTGGAAAATTCAGCAGGATTAGATGACATTTTGTTGCCAAAATATTCAGGGAATGCCGCAGTATTATTACTGTTGTTAGCGTCGGTCAAATTCTGGTCCAGATACTTGAAAGGTGTTGTGGGCAAATCATTCATCATCATTTGCGAATTGTTATTCGTTGTTGACAGACCGGACTCATAAGTGTTGATCCTGTTTTCCATATCATGTTGATGCTTTGCCACCAACGTTACAGGGTCGCTACTATCGTCCTGTTCACTGCCTTCCTTGCGGCTCTGATAATCTTGCGATTGTTGCTGCAATGTAGCCATTTGCCATAGAGCAACAAAACCAGAGTCTGTGTGCACTGGAAGCTGTACCTTCTTTGAGTTCTCCTGACCAACCTTGTCGTCTGTCTTGCCAGCCGGCTGCAGCATCTCATCTTGAGATACATTCGGGCAAATATGAAATTTGCCTTTGCCCGATATTTTACTTCGTAAGCCATAAAGATCACGAGCCATAAAATAAAATCTATCTGCGATAGACCAGAAAGGTCGAATGGTCTAAAAAGTGTCAAGTTAATTCACCAGTATCCACGAGCAAACAGACCGACCTTGGACTTACCAAAAGATAGCGAAAGGCAATAGCCAAAGAACGCTTTGCCTTCTCAACCTGGGCAGCTTCGTCGCAAAATGCATCATTTACCAATACCGTACAGCTAATGAATGCTGAATAACTTAGAAGTGGAACCATAATTTTTGGGTCTTCTGAGACGCAGACATTTAAGATCTGGATGATTCTATCGCATGATTGACGGCATTTGAGTTTGGCCGTCTCAATATGTTGTCGAATCCAGGGCTGTAAAATATCTTTTTCAGCTGCGTTGTCTAATAACAAACTAGGTCGGTACAATAATAATGTGCCTGTGCTTAGCAATCCATGAAGCTAAAAATTTGAGTGGTTTAGTCAGCACGGGCGTCGTTGAATGAAATGAGTTAAAGAAAAAAATAAATGGTAACTCACCATGACGAGGGCATGAAATTCAGCTGGTGTGCTATTTCGAAAAATTTCTACATTATCATCAGTGAATTTGAAGAATTCCGGTAGTTGGTTATAAAGCGAAACAAGAGCTTCGTTTAAGCCGTTAATCTCATCCCTCTTTTCTTTGATCAGATTGAGATCTCGAACTTTGGATCGATTAATATAGGCGGCTATTCGTGATAGCACTGTCGAAGTGCGAGCAAGATAAGCAGTAATGCTTAGAGATGGTCGAGCAGATTGGTCATTCCGCATCGACTGAGGTAATTTGTTATTATCAAACATAGATCCAATAATCTCGCCGCTTCCAGTCTGGGTGAATCGCACTGAGCAGGATCCATCCAAAGTTTCGGTGTAAAGCAAAGAATTTGTCCAACATTCATCGTCGCTTGGTAAAAGTAGTTGACAATCCAGCTCTGAGATAGCTGTGGGTCGACCGCTATTCGCACATGCCAAACTGGAAAGCAGAATGAATTATAAGGATAGTGTTGATGCGATACAGTTGCATAGTAGCTTACTTACATGTCAACGATATAAGCTTGCCAGAACAAGCGCCTTCGTGATTCCTTTTCCACCCATTCTTCTTCGCTGATAGGGGAATTGAACTCCATTTCGGACAAAGATTCCTTGTTCAAGCCAAGTTCAACGCACATTCGGAGTGACATTCCTAAGAACATCCAACTTCTTGGTCCACGAGAACAACCAAATTCATAAATGCCCAATAAAAGCAATGATTGGGCACTTGTGACAGATGGATAGTCAAAAATGCCATTGATAATTTTTCGTGCTCGGCTAGCGTATTTCTCGCCAGAGTACCATGGCGGGTTTTCAAGTATATCGGATCTGGTTGAGAATCTGGGAGGAAATAAGAAAAAAAGGGGCAAAGGTGTGAGTGTAGTGTCGAAAATAGGGGATACCCATTGCCAAGGGAAACAAACAGATAACAAATAAGAAGATCTCCATGAAAACAACATGAATAAAAAAACTTTACCTTGCAGCCAATGCCATAACGCTGAGTAACAATACTTCTGGGCACTGCTTCTTTCGGATTTTTTCCATGAAAAACTTGGGGTGGAGAATGGGCATCATTGGATACAGATGTTCAAAAAAAACGGCCACCAAATGCTCAATGACATCTGGACTAGGCATAACGTCGTCCATTTGCGAGCGACTCGTCAACGAATTTGAACTATGGGACAAGATTGGCGAGAATTGTGATATACGGCTGGATGCTGACGTCGGTGAAGGAGCGGGGGATTGCTCCATGCTATTTGATTTCCCATTGCCGTAGGTTTTGCCATGATCGTCGCTATCTGTAGAGAATTGACGTGCTTTTTTGGCAGCCTGATATGGCGGAATGTCGTATTCAGGCGCGGCCATTTCTTCAGGCGAGCCATCTGTTGGACTGTTCTGCAATAGTTTTTCCATTTTATCCAGTCGCTTCTCAAGAAGTTCGATATATCCTTGTCGAGGTCCTCTTTTTTTATTGCTTGGTATATACGAACATTCCTGCTTCATGCGCACGCAATTCCCACAAGCTGGCTTAACACCATCACACTTAATCTGAAATTGTCGAAAAAATAATGGTGCATCAGTATTGGAAGTATCAAAGTTGCACATATAATTACATTTCGCTAAAAGTACCTTTTTCCTGCGACAGACATCGCATGCCTGTGTAAGACGCTTTCGCTTTGAGCCAATGCCATTTTCGCCGAACTGAGAATCATTATTCGAGTTGTTGTTCATTTTGTAAACATAAATTTTGTGGGTGAATTACTCTGATAGAGATGATGGATTATTCGAAAGAGGGGAAATGGGATGAACGATAGAAAGAGTTCCACTGGGATAGCCTTTTGCACCACGAGCACTGTTGGACGGGGAAAAATTGAGCAAATGACTCAAACGATCCTTAAAATTTAACAGTCACTGCGCCGAATTGCGCACATTCGGTTCAAAATCCTGGTGCCAGCGAGATTCCCCGCAGAAGTGCGTGCGGTATGTCCGCCGGATATCTCTACATCAGCGTATTTGAAACAGCGAATATTTACTAATAGCAGACAATCTAAAGCTACATTTTAAAGTCTCAAGTAGTTCTATTGTCAATGGTATCACATAGCCTGATTCTCGTAAGCACAAAGAAAACAAGAAATCATTTTTCTAAGAAGTAAACGAAAACATAGAATTTGGCAATATGTGCTGCGCAACTGGACTTGCCAGCAGAAGTTTTGCCATGCGACAGGCGCAGTTTTGACTCTCCTGCTTTTTTCTTTTTCGCACGTGTAGCCAATAAATATGTAGCAAATAACCCCGGCGGTCGCAACTATCTGCCAAAACTGGCTATTGCTGTGGCTTATTAAAAAGGGCAAACAGGGCAAATTGCTAAAAAGTGGAAATTTTTTTGGGCGCCACATGGGTCACATTTTTCTCAGCTTGCAAAAATGATCTGATAAGAAATACCAAAAGGCCATATGCGGCTCGGCCCCAAGAAATAACAATCGTTAACTATCGTATCGATCGACAACTAGGCGCAGGATCGTTGAAAACCAAAGATTGATCTAACTTGGTATTACCAAACCATGCATGTTACGATACGCATATTTGCTTCGTATCATGCAATCACTCCTTCTCTTCTTTCATGCTTACATAAACGCATTGAGGTCAATGGGCATTCTTTAAAAGGTATATATTACAAGTGCAGATTATAGGTGGATCGAGCACATTAGAAGGCGTATAAAAACGCTTGTGCATATGCTTATAAGTACAAGAATACAATTTTGGAGTTATGAAACGACGTGTTTGGAAATATTCACGGATTTGATGTTTGGAAGTCCATAAATGACGTCTACCACATCATCGGGAACATTGAAAGATTCCAGCCGCAGACTGTGTAGCGACTTCATGCGGCTGATACATTCTTTTATGGCTGTTTCAACATCGTCGCTCGTATTCACTATGTCCGCCTCTGCTGTGTGGCGCCGCCGCCAGCTGATAGGTGATTCTCGGTAGCCGTCTCCTTCCCAGCTGATCAAGTGCAGATGCTCCAGCGTTTGGAAGCAAGGTAAAAAACAATCAAGCCACACTTTGGCCGTCCAAGAATTGCATCTCCCAATGGTAAGCTTTTGTAAATTGTGTAATTGGCTAAAGCTTTGGTATTTGAATAAAAGAGTTTCTTCCATTACATTCCATCTTGCAATGAGTTTATCAAAATCATTGTCAGTCCGAACATCCAGCCAATCTCGACCCGTTATATCGTTTTCTTCTGGATCAAAGATATTGATGATGGTCAATGACTCCAAACTCGTAGGCAGCCAAAGTCCTTTCTTGTTCATCATGTAACGATAACCGGAATGTTCAGTAGGTTGAGCGAATTGAAGATATAATTCTCGCAGGCAAGAAAGGCCGGAGAACATGGCAAATGATAATTCGAAAAAGGCACTTTTCAGAGTTTGTCGGCAGGATATGACTTCTAACTGACGGAAAGCCGATATGAAAGAATCGATATGATCCAAATACACGCCATTAAACTCCACTTCACGGAGTTGAGGAAACACCCAGGCAATGGTCTTGATTGAGATAGTCAAGTACTCCTGTACAGGTGAATACTGATCCCAAAATCGGATGCCTTTTGTCAGTGCCAATTGTCCGACTATTTGCGGTACGACAGCCATGCTTTTTATATCTCGACAAAATCCTCGCCAAGAAAAGGAAACGTTTCGCCACTGGAGTAAAGGATGAGAATTTGTCACGTCTTTTCGACAATGCCACATAATTGATTGTGCTTACCATAGCTGGTGAGAGAGCAATAGAACGCCAGCGCTTGCAAACTCCCATGAAACGCAGTATACTGTAGATGTCTAAATCGCTACAAACATTGCATATCAGTGCTAAGCAGTCATCATCAAGCAATTCAATGAAACTTGTGCGGGAATCTATATTATCGAACTGCAACCTTGCGGCTGACATAGATGATAAATTATAGCGCTCTGGAGTATCATTTGCACCAATTGCAGATGTAAGTTGTAGGTCTGGCCGTGGTGGGGATATCTCTGGAACGACCATGACTTTTGCTTTCGCTTTGACTGTTTGTTTCGGAGCGCAGGAAGATTCAACAGCATTATTCCTTTGATTGTTTGGTGATGCTAGTAATGTTTTAGGAAACGCTCTTTCCCTTTTTACTGGAGAATCATTGGGTGCAGACGTGTTTGATAAATTTGGCTCATTCGCATTATAGGTGCGACTCACTGCTTTGCGTTTCGTAACACCCTTCGAACTGCTCCGTAATACTCGTTTTTTGCCAGCTGCCTTGGTAGACATGTTCGATTGTACATTATCCTCCTTATTGCCATTGGCTACTCGAATCTCATCATTTTTACTGCATTGTGGGCAAGTGTAATGCGCTAACCCCTTTGCTTGCTCGGGTGAAAGCTATAAGAGGTATGTCCGTCGATTGAGTGTTATGATACAACATAATGAAGGGCTGGAAAATACTCACATTAACACAAGCGCCATGAAACCAGTCAAAGCAGTTTTCGCACCATATCTATTGAAAAGAAAGTTGCTGATAGTGAGTACGAGGGCCATTGCAAGCAATTTCGTGGCAATGCTAGTTCAACACGTTACCATAAAGCCTTTGTCGTCGGCTGACTGACAGATACAAAATCGTCGTACTGGCTCTATAATGGCATTGCTCTGTTTTGGCTTTGGCGTTATTTTCCTTTTGCTTGCCAGGCGTAGCTTCATGGTGCCATTGGGTGACTTGCACAGAGACGCGCGCGTAAGCTTCGGTTTGATCAAAGGTAGTAGTGACTTTTTTTTAAGTTTGAATTTCCGCATTAGTCCATATCACCTTGAGTCAGACAGAAACTATTCCTTCCTTTAACATCATCACTGAAGCTGGTTCTAAATATGTCCATCTGTTCCTATAATACCAGCTTGACCTGCAATACTGTCAACTGTAATGGTTATTCGGTAACTGGTTGTATGCCAATCGACTTTGTCAACCAAGAATGCTTTCCTCCTTCATTTTGTAGCAGATTCCCGAACTGTACACTTCTGAATCAACTATTTTCAGAGGAAGTTACAGACTATACATGTCAAGATACTACTCCTAATCCCT
This sequence comes from Umbelopsis sp. M5902, assembly GCA_037039815.1. Lineage (NCBI taxonomy): Eukaryota > Fungi > Mucoromycota > Umbelopsidomycetes > Umbelopsidales > Umbelopsidaceae > Umbelopsis > Umbelopsis sp. M5902. The sequence continues at coordinate 617,109 of JAXQGL010000048.1, forward strand.
CGACATCGGTTCCTAATGACAGTGCTACCTTTAGTCCCATTCTTATATATTTCATACTTATAACTATAACAATTTCCTTAGTTCATCAACATATGTTCTAAATCTAATTTAATTGACATCTACATTTTTTGATACCCAATACTTTATTGTACCAAAAGATCAATCGGATTAACTAGTCTTTCCAAATGCCTTTTATATATTAATTTATACATTAATTTGTATAAAGTACATTTTATTCAACATGTCGAGTCGAAGCTACTTTATTTTACAGTTAATTGGTCGGTGATACGACTTTTTATATATGACACAGCCTCTTGTATTGGCAGCTCAATTTGGTGGCTCTCCTGTCCACTACGACGTTCCTTGATCTCCACTTTTCCATCTTTAAGAGTTTTTTTACCGACAATAACGACGAAGGGATAACCAATCATTTCCGCGTCACGTATTTTGAAGCCAAATCCGCCTTTACGATCATCTAGGATAACCTGGTCGGTCAGAACATGAGTGGATATAGAAGGTTGACCATTCAATTGGTCATACAAATCATCTGCCATTGTATTGCTTTCTTCGCTTCGCGTGTCGGCCACCAGAATGCAAACCCTGTAAGGTGCGATACTAGTTGGCCATACCATACCCCGCTCGTCGTGCAATGATTCTACGACAGATGCAGCCAGTCGTGAGACACCAATACCATAACATCCCATTTGCACCGGTAATTTTCCACCACCAGAGACAGGTTCTCGAGGTGTGAATGAACAATCCAGGGCTTTGGAGTACCTAGTCCCCAGTAGGAATGTGTGAGCCACCTCTATTGCTTTGTTAGTCACTAATTGAGATGATGTGTGATTTTTAGCACAGTTAAAGCAGAGGTCTCCTTCCTTGGCAGTACGGAAGTCGCCCAGTTCGTGAATAGTCACTGGCAAGTTGACTACACCCATTGCTTGATTCCATTGTTCCCGCTTCTTGTTTAGGCTGAACGATGGATACATTAGGAGGGATTCGTCATGAAGAACGTGCACACTCTTCGTTTTGCTTAAAGCATCACTTTCTGGCTGACCATTTTTGCAGCTGGAGGAGATAGGTGTGAGGTTAAAGTTGATTTGACCAAAATGTCCTTGCTGCGCTGCTTTATATTCCATGTGTTTTCTCATGAAATCCTGTACTTTTAGGATATTGATATCTCGCTCAGAATGACTGTAGACAGCCACCGTAGCATTTTCTTCAATAACAGTGTCTACACCTTTACCATTAGTCGCCGATGCAGTGATAGAAGCTAATAGGAAGTTCTTCCAATCATTTGCCATCAGGTCTAAATGGTTATCACTCTGCTTGGTGTTGTCACTTGCTTCTACTAGTTTTTGTTGCTCAAGCACAGATATTTTGCCAATTGCTTTTTCTTCGTTTGCTGTATAATTACACGTTGGACACGTAAGCAGCGAGTCCTCTCCAACTAGGTGCATGGCTTTAGTCGATAGCTACAAATTCGCTTTATAAAATCAACATCATACCTGAAGACAATACATGATACTCGTGTGATCTGAACCCCCCAATGTTTCCTGTATCGGCTTCAGCCTAGTATTGCATTATTCGTTAATTCCAAGACCGGAACTTGAGAATCCGATTGTAATAATAGCGCTTACCACTGCGAACGGAACTCCAATCCGCTCAAAAATCCTTTGATATGCTCCTCGAACCTCATCATATGTGACCGATGCTGCTTCAATTGACTCGTCAAAAGTGTAGAGATCTTTCATTGTGAATTCACGGCCCCTCAAGAGTCCCGAACGAGGGCGCATCTCATCTCTATATTTTCTACCTGTACAGTAAGTCACGTTAGATAACCTATTGTGCAAGCATAATCATCAAAATATGCCATTACCTATTTGAAATAGGCGAATTGGCAGCTGCCTGTACGATGACAGCTCGTTTGCCACAATATTCGTGATTTCTTCTTCATGGGTAGGAGCCAACAACAAATCCGATTCCTTTCTGTCCTGAAGCTTAAACAGCTGATTGAAACAGTGCAAGATTTAGCAACGCCGGAAAGCCCACTACAATGGGTAAGTAACAAAAACAATGCCTACCTCGCCTCCCATTTTATCCCATCTTCCTGTTTTCTTCCATAATTCGGATGACAATACCAAGGGTAAGGCCAATCTCTGTCCGCCTACAAACAAAGGTAATGAGTAATTGCGTAAGAGAACACACATATTGTATCTCGTTTATATACCAATTGCTTTCATCTCTTCATCAATTATATTTTCTATCTTTTCGATTGTTCGAAGACCCATTGGAAGCATGCTATATACACCAGAAGAAGACTGTAGCAAAGGTTAATATATGCAAGTCCGAACCAATCAGATAAGGTCATTGGTTTCCTTTCACCCTACCTGTCTGATGAATCCAGCCTTCAGCATTAACGAGTGACTAGCTACAGCGTCGGCGTTGGAAGCAGACACTTTCTCTTTGGAGGTAGGCATGAACATTTTAGACAAACGATTCCGCGGAGTCTAGCAATAGAGCATTAGTGGAGTGAATCTGGCATGCTTACCACGAAAGCTTACGAAGACATACCATGCTTGAGGCACAACGGACTCCCCGAGTCAGATACAGTGATTTTGACGCTGATTGTAAAATCATTGCGGGAAGAGTCGCTTCAAATCTATGGAATGCCGGTCAACAACGGCGCACTTTTTTTTTGGTGCCTGGAAAATACATGTTAAAACTCTCGCCTGCCAGTCACAGAACAATGGCAAAATGCCGGAACTCCTGTAACAGGAATTTTGACGAGTCAAAAATTGCTTGGGCTGCCGCGTCTTTAAATGGTATCAATATGCACAATATCCTATACAAACGTTAATAAAAAGGCTTTAAATTTATTAAAACATGAAGACGACACATGTTCATCGCGTGAAGAAATATTCGACTTTTTCTTGCACCATTGCCGACGTGTTCTAACCACCGCAAATTGCCTGAATAATGATTGTTTTTGCCAGCGCTTAACGCTACAAACAGTACTAGACCAAAGAAAGAGTTCTTATCTCAATATCTCATTCTATAGACAGTCGTTGAAGAGTGAACACAAATAATAGAGGTGAGAGACGCAGATAATGAAGCAAGGAAGGTAAATTTCGTCAACGGTAACTGATAAAACCTATCGAATATGATGCTTATTGGGAAAGTTAAACATCTCAACCGATAAACAATGGTCAGTGATGCTGTCCGGCAAGCGAAATGTTTAACAGACACATACATTGTCTTCTGTTACTGGACTCGTTCCAAATGCCAGAGGACAAGCGAAAAGGCACATGAAGTCATAGATCATCTAAAATCAAAACCAGGTTATCAAGCTCAATTCATGACCGCAGTCATGCCTACAACCAGAGACAATGTTTATACCAAAATTAAGTTTAGCTGATCAGAACTGTAGCCATTAGGAATACTACTCAAATTATATTTTTCAGCTAAGAAAGCGCAGCTCATAGACCAAGCAGTTATCTTTCATGCAACCATTAGCCGCCTTGCGAGAGATAAGAAGGAAAACATAGCCAATGATATTCAAAGGCTCTTCCGTGGCCTTTATAGCAGAAATTCAAATAAATTACGCTTCATAAAGCACTATCATCATGGATGTGTGGAGAAAACTTTCAAGAAACATGCAAAAATTGAAGAATATTATGGGGAAGAAATCCATGTGTATTTTTCAAGGCTTTGACAAAATTGGCAATTGTAAGATGTGAAACACCTGTATATCATAATTTTTTGGAAAAAGTTATCTGTTCTTTTTAAGACGGTGATCGAAGCTGTAAAGGTCGTCAAAAATGGGAAGGGCTAGCATGTAATGCTGGGTTGGACCCTGGTCGAGTCCTAGGTCGTCCAAAAACCTGGGTTCAACCCCCCGGCAAGTCGCCCTTCTCATTTCTCCCCTGGATGGGCAAGGCATAAGGCACTAGGTGACTGCAGCACCTAGTACGGTCGAACGTGTCAGGCCCATCTACGAGTTTTGCCAGTTCTAGACGTGTTATCATAGTGGGCCATTTTTTTTAAACATTGTATTCAAGCGATAATTTTCTTCCTAAACTACCACTATTTCAATCAGCGATAACAGGTATCAACTTTTATTCATCACGCTTGAGCTTTAGTTCTAATTAAAGTTTGCGTAAAGTAGACTATTCTGTGTATAACTGTGAGGAGAAATGCATTTTATGTGATGTGCATATACACCTGCTTTTGAAAATTTTTAAGAGGAGTTTTCCCCATGTCGAGACGCACGGACTCTTAGGCAGGTGTTGTAAAGTTTATAATACAATGGATTGGAATCTTGTCTCATGCCATTGATACAAGTAGGAACAGAAGACACGCTACCATACGCAAAAAATTTCAATCGCGTCAAAATTTTGTTGATTCCGCTGCGATATGGAACCCGAAAGTGATTTTTATTACAGTTGAGCTATATATTATATAAAGTTCTACAAAATGAGAACAAAAGGAAACAAAAAAAGCAAAGTCAATAAGAACTAGCAAAGTTGTAATGGATATGAAATGCATCTCTATGATGACCGCTATCACAGTTGCGAGTAAATTATTACTCAAAATCCATCTGATCAAGCTTGATGATATTGGTAATTTCACGGCGACCCTTGAGCCATTTGGAAAATGTGATAATTTTCTTTGCGTCATCATCCAGGATCGTCTCGCTGTCCTGATGTTGATCACCATCGCTTGACCAACCATCCTCGTGAGATACCATTTCTTCCAATAAATAGTTGGCAAACACAATTAGGTAAAAGTATCGAACCAGGTAATTAAGTCCGACTTCGCGAAGCTGGTGATACTTTCGCGAACCAGCCTCTACAGCGTCTAAGCGCAATTTATAGTCATAAATGGCTTTACGTAAATTTTGCATATGATCGCATTGATTGATGGCATGATCGGTCAAACGCTTGGCGAGTTTTCCATATGTAAGTGCACTGACGAGCTGTAAAATAAGTTTATACTCGCCGTTTTGGTATCTCTTTGTTGCAGAGTGTGCTTCATCTTCATCTTGATTGTAAAGGGTTAGCTCACCAATGTCAGCCACGGACGCTGAAGGCGTGCTTGTTGATTCAACAATGTAAGAACTAGTCATATCCATAATTAGATCGTTTTTTAGGATCATTGTCAAAAGACAGGCAGTGACCATGCCAGTGGTGGTTCTTCCACGTCTAGGTTTCAAAATGAGAGGAGCAGAGGGGTTGGATTAGATTACGAAGATGTAGAAGTTAAGCATTTAGCAAAAACTTACCCCATTTGACAGTTAAACAGCACGTCTACACCAGCATTCGCGTTCTGCATTCTTCTAACCAATTGATCAAATACATCAGGGATGGGAGCTTGCTCGTCAGTGCTTAATGGAACAGAAAGGAAAAAAGTCAGTCAGCTATACTGTATACCATTTCAAATAATTGTTTTCACTCACATTGGAATGCGGAGATAGTCAACCATGTATCCTTCGGCAATGATAGACTGGAAAACATCGTCTGGCGTTTCAACACATTCGACAGGAACGGTTTCCCACTGAGGAACAATAATAAAGCCGCCCTTTTCAGTCGTCTCCTCATCATGCAATAATAATCGGCCATTATATATCTTCAATTCATCCAAGACATCTAACTTCATACGATTCTCCATTCCCTCCACCCTCTCCCTGGCAATACCAGTGGTCTCAAGATTCTTGAGAGGATCCTGATAGATGCGCAACACATATGGCCGTTTGTTGACATACAGCACCGGCTCTTCGCGCAAGCAAGTCCACATCACTTTGCGTTTACCTCCAGGGCCAGCATCCATCTTCTTCAAGACCTGCTTGATTGCATCTTTTGTAGGCATGGCACAGCCGCAGATATATGGTGGAGACAGGCCGGAAAAGTCGCTCATTTCCATATCATTTTGCAAGCCACTGGTATTGGCACTAAAATTAGAGAACTTGACTGCCGCCTTGATACTTTTCGCTTCAACACGACGATAATTTGGAGCACCATCAACTTTCTCCCGCAAACTCATCTTTTGACATCCAGGGAATGCATCATGTTTCAAAATGGTCTGTTGCGCCAGAACCTGACCGTGGCGTGAGTTGACAACGCCCATAACCTCGCTCTCCAAAGCTACACCATCTCCAATGGAACTTTCGACTGGCACGATGACTTCAATGTCTTCTTTGCGAGTTTCAAGTAAGATTGTGCTTAATTCAGGATGGCGCTTCATCCATGTTTCAAACGTTTCAGTGTCATCAACAGCTTCTGGAGAAGTCTGCTCGAGATAAGATTGGAAGCATATAAGTAAAAAGTATCTTTCAAGAGCAGTAATTCCTTTCTTGATGGCACGCTTAGTGCTAGCAGTATCTTTCTCGTTTTCGGCTTGCACATGCATATCCTCAATCACATCTCGAAGATTGAGGAACTTTCCGCATCGATCGATGGCGTCGTCGACAATGGACTTGACTTCCAAACCATTTTTAATGACTCTCAACAAGCTGTTAATAAGCTGGTAATTCAAACGCGGTCGTGCTGACTTCTCCGTCTGCCCTTGCTCTTCTTTCAACTTGGAATTACCAGGGTACATCCATGCTGTCAATAGCGTTGCAATCACAGTACCTATCGACATATATTAGCCACAATGTACTGCCAGCCTATCGTCACCTGTGATATTGCTTACCAGTGGTTGATCTACCAAGTCCAACTTGGCAGTTAAGAACAATACTTGCGTCAGGATGATCTGCACTAGCAATCAGGTTTCTCATATCGTCAAAGTCTTTCCATTCCGGTGGCTTCTCAGCTGTGACAGGAACTCGATGATAATCAAGAGTGATCTGGGATTTTCCATTTTCTGCTCCACCCTCTTCATCGCCGTCAGAATCGTTCGATACACTATTGGCAACTTGTTCCATAACATCCTTGACTGTCAGGACATCATCGACATGAACATCTTCCCAGACAGCTCGAACATTTCCTTCTTGATCTTCACCGTGGAGTAAGATACGGCCTTCGTAATTTAGAGTCTCGTTGATGACATCTTCTTTGAGTCGCTCTTCCAACATTTCCAGACGATGGGACGTGATACCAGAGTAAGCACGTATGTTACGAAGGGTAAAGTAGCGGTCCCGGAGAACATAAGGGATTCCATTGATGTAGATAATAGGTTCTTCGCGAGTGTTGATCCATAGAATCTTGTCACTCTGGCCCTTATCCTTTCTGAGTTTTCGTAAAACATTTTGAAGTCCCTCGATAGTCGGTTGAGCTACACCGTACACTGAAGTTTGAGGCACACGACGGAAATTGGATGCTCCTGTTACAGCATCATCGTATTCGCTCGAGGCACGATTTCTTTCGATAAATCCATCACGCTGCATACTAGGGGACGTTACAAAAAGTCCTGATTGTTGTTCTTCAGGCAGACTCCATTGACTTTGCCAAAAATCGACTTTGAGGATTGTATGAGAAGTGAGGACAGATCCGGATCTTGCCTACAAATTGTCGTTGTAAGTAAAAAATAAAGAAAACCATTTACGTAATTACCAAACTAAAACGAGTATGGAACATCATCTTACCTTCAAGGCATACCCTTCAACTTCTCCAGCAACACGATTTTCGTTCTGGTTATTCATGCCAAACATACCAAGATTTTGACCAAAGGTATTGACGGATCCACTAGTGGCTCCATCTCTGTTATTGCCAAGGCGCGTAAGATCATCCACAGGACGGAACAAATATAGTTGAGGGCCTTTTCTGCGAAGCTTTCCCAACATGCTCCAAATTTCAGATCGATTTTTCACCCAATCAGAAAATCGTTGCGTAAATCTAGTATCCTTGGATTCATTGATGTAAGACGTGAAGATGAGCAAGAAAAAGTACCGCTCCAACCCAGCCAATGCCTTTGCTAGATATTCATTGTTGCTTGGTTCATACTCTTGCTGATTGGAAGTAACGGCAGTTTGTCTTACACGGTTCATCAAGATATCTTCTCGAAGATTAATGACAGCATCCGATCTATCAATGACTTCATCAAGAAGCTTTTTGCTATAGCTACCACTTTCCAAGGCCGATGCTAAAGCTACAATACTGAGATAATTGCCTCTGATGGCTTGAGTTAAAGCATCAATCGACTGTCCTCGAGCAAGCGCCCATTCAATGGCAGAATGAGGTGACATTTTTGATTCGAGTCCTAATAACGATGATAAATATGACGGGCTTTTGAGATGTTACGACCCAGATGCCAAGAGCCTACCTTTCTCTAGTACATATACCAAACGCAAAAGCGATTTGGTTTGACTATTTTTCTCAGCTTCTTCTTCCAGACCTCTGACTAGCTCTGGAGCCATGATAGGTGGCTTTCCTTCCAAGTCACCATCCATAGCATGACTATAATGCCACCCAATGATGGGGAAGGGATCAGGTATCCCACGCTCTATCAATTGAGTCCGTCTGATGATTTGCGCCACAATCATACCCACCGTAGCTAGACATGTATGAGTTAGAAGAGACATGCATATTTCTCAAAACTGTGCATAGAGCTCAAACTTACTCCGTACAACTCCCATGCCGCAGTTGAAAATTAGCGGATCAGTGGGCTCCAATGTCTTGATGATTCTGACATATTCATCTAGATAATTATCTCCAGGAGATTGGTCTGGACAAATGGGTATACGAAAATATTGAAGACGGTAATTGTCCTGCTGAAACTTTTGAAAAACTGATAAGAGCTGGTGGTTAATGGATGATAGGTCTTTTCTCACGTCCAACTGACTGACTTTTAAAAGCCTAAGATACCTTCTTTCGGTGTTTGAATGGAGTCTGCAGATAACCAGCAAGGCACAAGCGTTCCGTCCACTAGATATTACAAATAATTTAGATATCAGGTATGCTTATCATCAATCTGCCTGATAAACAACAACTTACATAGCTCTTGATGTACTAGCACAAGTCCCCCGAATTTACCATTTTCCTTTACCACATCTGCTTTTAGTCGTTCCTCCATCTTCTCTAGTCGTTGTGAGTTCATTCCGTAATAAGCTCTTATGTTCTGCATGGGTTTTGTATATTCTCGCAGAACGTAAGGTGTTCCGTTGAGATAAACTGATTTTGTTAATAGAGAAACGATTAGCACATCTCTTATTGGCTAGTCCATGCAAAATGATGGTTTTTGTCCTACCTAACGGTTCTTCGCGGGTAGAAAACCTATCAAAATAGTCATAAATAGGATCGGACAATGCTGATTGGGTAATAACCAAGTGTAGATAGAGGTACTTACCACGAACATGAAGCTTGAACATGGCTTTTTGGGTGACAATTCAATAAGGCTAAAATAGTTGACAACCCAATGACCTGTAAAAAACATTAAAGCAGTAAGTCACACGACCAAACAGAGAAGCACACTTTCAACGATGACACTACGTACAGTTGGCTGAGCAACACCATATACATTCAAATCGACCATGCGAAAGTTGGGAGCCCCTTGCAAGTGAAAGTCCAGATTTGAGTGTGCACCTAATAATATGTGGAATTGATGAGTGAGATGAACCATGATGTATAAAAAAATATCATAGTTGTCTGTTGGTATTTGGATGGAGCCATCTTACCACTAGGGAAATGATCCATCTTCAAAATGGTATTTCTGGCCAGAACGCTGCCAGATCTTGTTTTCACAACGTTGGTTACAACCTTCAATAGGTTCCTGGGATTATATTGAGTGGTGTACGGTTTAGCCACCATTGTATGACCCTGGGGAGACGAAACAGGAGACCCATCGCCTGATAAAGATCGTTGTCCTGGCTGTGAGTGCGTATGAATAACGCGAGACGGCACAAATCGTGATGGCTGAACTGTCGGAGAGTCCAGCGAAGCCGATCGACTGTTGGAAGTACTGACAGACCCATTTACTCCAGGTAACGAGCCCTTGCGTTGGCTGGAAATAGCTCTTGGGCTATGAGTGGTTGGCAAGAAAGGTGTAACTGCATCTTTGCGGGGTGGACTGTTTGCCATTCCAACAAAGAATATGAAAGAGATATGAAGTAAGCGGGGACTGGAAAATGCAGGTAGAAATTGGGACACAATGATGCACCAGCCAAGTCAAAAAAAAATCCAGATGGCCAAATCAAGCAAGTCTCGTGGGAGAGTCTATTGGTTGACATCAGGACAAACAAAAAAATAACATAGCATTTGATTTGAATAATGGGTTTTTAATCAAGACAGAATCAATTCTATGATACAAAAATGGACAAATGGATATGATATGAATAATATACAATGGAAAGAGCTTTAAGAGAAATGCGGAATTATTTGGGTTTTGTAAAAGATTCGTACAGTTTACGGTATCAATGTAAGATTCTCATATCGAGTGCTGATACGCTTCGAACTTGGGCATGTGGCTCTTACAATCCTCCACAAGAGCGGCCAACATCAGTCATACCAAAGCCCTTGTTGAAGGTCTTCCATTGCTCAATGTGCTCAGCCAATGGCTTTGCAGTCATGTATTTAGAGTGAGCTTGGACGGGGGAGGCATTGCTGCGGATATAGGTGGCGTAAGCAGCGGTAGAGACCAAGGAGGTAACGGCGATTTTCTTAGCGAACATGGTCGATTGATAAATGAATTGGAATGGAAAATAGCCTTGATTGCTTTGTTGATAAGTCAAACACACTTGAAACCACCCGTCTTTATATATTGTCAACCGAAGGGGCCCTTCACCCTATCTTAAAGATTAGCTAGGCACCCGCGCCAACACCATCCGCCATAATTCAAACCGAGATAATGATTGTAAAGCGTCATGTCGCATTCTCCGACAGGTTATGATGCTCTATCATGAAAAATTTTCTATCACGTTAAACAGGGTCCACGTTATTTTGCTGCTTTTAGCTGCCCCGACTTGACAGCTTCAAAAACACCGCACACTAAAATATCTTCTTGCAATCTCATTGAAGGAGAGCATCGACACTGGGATAACCGATCAAACATTATATCGATAACATCATAAAATTCTTTCCTTTAAGCTATATGAGTTCCTGAATGCATGTTTCACTTTTATTAATGTTATCTCATGGCCCCATATGTTAAGACAAGCTTTAAAAAAATTGCTTTTCTATCTGATCAAATATGGCAACTATTCTTGTTTGACTTTGCAAAATAAACACAATGTGCTACGTTACTATCGTCTGATAAAGGAACACATATGAGCTTAACTGATACCTCTTTAATTGCTCGCGCGCTGATATAAAGATAAAACTAAATAATTGCATGCCCGACCTTATTCTATGCGCAGGGCCCTTTAGTCGTAAGAAACCGGAGCTGATACGCGGTAGTTCAGCACACTCTGAACCCCAGGTCGTTTGCAGAACAACAATTTCCACATTAAGTAACAAATCGCGTTATTTTGACTGCTAGTACTCTCCACAAAGGCAGTCGTATCTATCTTATTCGTGCGGACAATAACTTGTTTTTTTTTTTAATTCACTGCACACCGTTTGTCATATGCCAGTACCTGCTGAGGACACTAAAAGTAAACAGTTTGATAACAACGTTAGTTTGGATTGCTTAATTGTTTATTTTGTTGAAATCAGGCACTTCAAAATGAAGAAAAAAGGGGGCTGGGGTAATTGAAAAGTGAGGTTCAGAGGTATTCCTAGAATATGTACATGTGTAAGAAAAGGAAAGTAAAGATTGACAATGATATTGGTTCATGCGAGCCAAAGTAGAATAGGTTTTACAATGTTTAAGAGGGGAAACATGGAGTTCATGTATGAATGGGATATATAGAATTGTCTTTTGTAGAAACTTTTTTTTTTCTTTTTCATTTTGTTTTACCAATATCTTGATTGGAGGAGGATTGCATGACAGGTGGGGCAATAATGTCTTGTTCCTTATTTTTTCGCTTCTTAGCATCATGTTGGGAAGATTCCACCTTGGGTTGGACCACTCCTACGCCACGAAGACGATCTAGCCATAGCTCTGCTCTATCCACTGTATCGCCAAATACACCAGCCACACCGTGCAACATTTCTACACTCTCGTTACCGAACGTCATCAACTTGATGGCCGTTTCTTGAGCATGATTATCTGGTTGTGGTCCCATGGTTGGTGAGTTGGCTGCTGACTGATTGACACTAGCCCATCGATTGGGTAATGAAAGAATGAATCCGCGAACGGACGACCGCGCTTGCTCAGGTAATGAAGAACCAGCATATTTGGAGATGACTTCAACAACCTTTCTTAAAGTATCGATAACTTCCTTTTTGATGGCCTCCAGTTTGGAAGTATCAGTTTGAGCTACCACAGCAGTGGATTGATTTCCGTCCTTGGGGCTTGTATTCTTAGAACTTGCAAGAGAAACTAAGAATGCTTTCAAGAATCCCATTTGCTGCTCAATATGCTTGATTGCGTACTATCATATGAAAATGTTTAGGTTAATACATGTAAGTTTGTTTTATCAGTCATAGGAAAAAAGGGCATGCATGCACTTACCTGTAACCAACTAAGACAATACTTTAAACATCGCATACTCTCTTCGCTGACAATAGCAACAGTGGTTCCTGCCGCAGAACCGGCTCCAACAACAAGCTGCTGCCATCGGCTTCTTGACACTTGCTCTTGACGTCGAACGATAGGAGTCAATGCGATATTTTGGTGTGGATTACGACGAGGAGATGCCGAGCGCGAAGTGGTTCTTGATCTAGACTTTGTGGATACTGCAACAAGAAACATGTAAGTTTTGGTATTCAAAAACACACAACATCCCACAATGTAGGTATACATACAATCCATATCGATATCTTCATCATCACTATCACGATGTTTTCTTCGACGCAGGTCTTTTCGAGTATCAGTATCTTGCAAGGACGCTCTGGCCAGAGCAATGGCGGCAGCGGTGGCAGCCTCATCTTCTTCTTCCCTTTTGAGCTCAGCTGCTTTGTTGGAAGCATAACGATCCTCAATCTGGAAGACATCGAAAGGCAGGTTAGTATAGTGGCGGTTTCAGAACATAAATAACATGAAAAAAATAACACACATGTTTTCCGATGGTGCCATACAACGGAGCAGCGATCGTTTTTACACTGGATTCAACGAGGCCAGCGCCATAATTGAGTACCCGATTGGAAGCCTTGCCTTGTTCGTATACCTTGATCGCTGAATTGACCAAAGGTAGTGATGATACACGAGACATGAACCGTTGTGGTGGTGGAGACAACGGGTCCTGACGAACATCGCTTTCTCTACCTGCCGATGTGGACATAGCCAAAGCAGAATCTTTTGGCGATGTACCTGTTAATATTACATAATGAGTTAGCAAAACAAAGCTTAAAGTGCAAGTGATGATGCCATGTCCGCTTCACTATCGCTGTTCGGATCAGTGGTAATAATAACGATTGTTGAAATTTTTACAACTCAGCATCCCACTCTCCAAGCGTACGAGGCCACCGAGAGCAAAGACATATCATATACAAGTGCTTTGACATACCTGTTGGTGTAATAGGAAAGCCTCTGGCCATACTGCCCAGAGCTTCGGCGGCTAACTGAACGTCTGGATCATCTTTATCAATGTGCATTTGTGAGTCGGAATTGACATTGTCGCTACATAAGTCACTGACGGACAATGGTGAGTGATAATATGAGGAATTGTCCGGCGAGGAATTGGGTGAAGTTGAAGAGTCGTTGTAGCCCATTGTCTTTGGTAAATTGCAGTGCCAAGGAATGAAATAGGACTCTTTGGGGTAGGAGAAACGGGCGGCAAGAAAAATATAGGGCCCAATTTTTTTTACAGCCTGCGGATTCGACTCACAAACAGGCAAAAACCTATCACATGACTATGCCACTGGGGCAACTCGATTCCATGTGAAAAATGCTTTTTGCAATCCCAGTATGGCAAGAGAAAAAACCTCAAGCCATCGACCAATGAAATGCCAGCTATCCATCGACTGCTCAAGTTTTTTTTCCTACATATAATTCAAGTATTTCCTCTATATTTTCATACGCGCCTAGTAATTTTTTGAAAGCCTCATATTCTCGACAAAATTTAAGACGCGTCGTCGTGTTTTTTCGCTTTCACATCTTCGTACATGAGTAAAACCATTCAAGTCAGGCATCAAAACCGCTTCAATCGTACAGCTGCTTTGAGAAATACTCCAGAAGTAGTTCGACACTCAGAGTATCCTTGTCGTTTGAACTTTTACTTGCAGCCTCCTCCGGCTGAGATTAGTGTTGAAGACTTTGAACGATTTGCCTTGGACAGACTTCAAGGTATGTGTCATTGCAGAGCTCTTTGACTCCACAGAAATTTGCCGATACTAAATTGTTTCAAATCAAGTCCTGAAGACCATAGAAAATGCAACTTTGCGAAACAGAAAAAATGAAGACTTTCGACGTGAAATGGAACGCGTGAGCAGTGAGCACCTCCGCATGCGGCCAGGTCATACAAAGGAAGCTATGGAAGATCGACGAAAGGATCATATCAGTCACTTCATTCTACGTTTAGCTTATTGTAGAAGGTAATTACTCGAGTCATTTATGACTACGCTTGAAAATTTATTGATCTTTACGTGCAACTACAGTGAGGATTTACGGTCATGGTTTTTGAGGCAGGAGTGTGCATTGTTTAGGTATGTATCTGGATTTCTAGATTTAAGGAGACTGTGACTCTAAGTGGTGCTTTAGACATCGGTTCGAGTTGGAGAGCAGGAAGGAGAAGGAAGCGTTTCTGAAAACTTTGGATATCAATTGGAAAGTGGTAAGCCAAGAGGATAAAATGAACATGAAGGCCGAGCTTGAAAACTGCGCTTTCTGGACTGCAAAAGCTGCCGGCGGACAGAATGTGCAGGACTTTGTTGAGAATGAAACGTACTTTGAGGTATGGACACGAGCCTATAAATATGTTGAAGATAGTTACTTTGATTGCTAATGTGAAATTGATAAAGGTGGATTTTGAAAGAGTACCAGATCTTATTAGCAGGCGATCTGTACTTTTGCGTCGCGGAAAGGCATATGTTCCAATGACTGAACAAATCAGTTTGGTTATGGACGAATTTAAAGCAAGATTATCAAAGGCGCTGGAGGTGATTTGGTGTTCAAAGCAAGCGTTGATTGGGTCAAAATGTTATTAACAGTGTGGTTCCTCTTAGGCTACTGCCAAAGCTCTTCCACAAATGGATGAAGATGAAAGACTAAAGCCGGTGCTCTTGAATGTCGAGAAACAGTACACTGGCAAGGATTATGGCGATAATACAAACATCACCGGCAAAGTGAAAGCTTCAGAAGTGAATGCGGTAACTAATTTTTTCTATCACGATTCCAACTACTTTTGAAAATTATCTGATCCATCTTCGCTTGCCATAGCTCTCGCAACATTTCCCGCTTTGCATGAAAAACTTACATCAGTCATTAACTAGAGACAAACATCTCAAACACGGAGGCAGAATGCAGTATGGTCTCTTCCTCAAGGTATGAACAAAAGATGCATGACATAAATACAACTGTAAACTGTTCATACGTAGTAACATGTTACATTAGGGCATTGGATTATCTGTGGAAGAGGCTTTGGTGTTCTGGCGAAAGGCGTTTAGCAATCACACCGATGATAAATTCCAAAAGGAATATGCCTACAACATCCGTCACAACTATGGTTTGGAAGGCAGAAGAGTTAATTATGCTCCATACAGGTACGTTTCAACAAACAGTTTTTAAAGTGTCGAGGAGAAGGATGGCTAACATGGTATGTAATCAGTTGCATGAAGATTATTCAAAGCAACCAGCCTTCCACCGGTGATCATCACGGTTGCCCATTCCGACATTTCTCTTCTCAAAGCTTGGAAGCGAATTTGTACAAAAATAAGGTTGCCGCACCTCAAGTAAACGAGATTGTTCGTCTTGCCAAAGATCGACACTACCAGCTGGCCTGTACACGATACTTTGAAGTGACTCATCCAGACATGCAGAGTGGCCAGATTGGTACGGTGGAACATCCTAACCAATATTTCGATATGAGCCAAGGTAAAGAACCTGAAAGCGAAGCCATGAAGACCGATTAATGAAGATGCAGCCGTACGATATGGCTTGATGAAACCACGATTCGCAATGTCGATATATACTAGCACAGTATCTAAATTATCTCTATCATTAAACTCAATTCTTGTACTATAATCATTTGTCTTTTTTATTTCCATAATATGAGTATAGTGGTATTGGCGTATTACTTTCCAAGAGCGAATTAATGACAATACCCCGTTCTTGACTTATATTAGCCCGATACAGTGAAGTTTGCGTTTACTAGCAATTTGTATGTCTATATTTACAATATTGTCCTTCACAATTTGAACAGCAAATTACCATCAAAATAACATTTGAGAGATGCTTTGATTGGATATTTATCAAATGGTTCCAGTTTCGGTCATAAATGTACATAGTAGGCTCATTTTGGTCCAATCGGACTATGGGGGAAGCTGTGACCGTCTTTGGAAGCTCTGGCACATCTCAATACTTTGGCTGGGCACAGAAAATCCGGCTATCCAACATTTGGATGAGCTTGTAATGGTCTTTCATCCATTCAAATATGCCGCTATTTTAGCAGGCTCACTATCGGTACTTGCACAGCAGAATGAGACGCATTGCAGAGAAACAATGGACTGTCCAATGTATCCATACGATGCATGCTTCGCCGAACCGCAAGGACTGGTGTGCCATCCAATTCGTAAGTAGCAGCAGTACTTAACTTTGAGCAATGATAATATGAACGATGTAGTAACTCTACTTGTATTTTTGCAGGTGATGGCGGTTTTGAAATGGCAGTCAACATGCTTTACACTTTTGTTTATGTTTTTACAGACATGCGGAATGAATATATGAATGACACGGGTATGCCGTGCTTTAGCATTCCCCGGACAGCAGAACTAGACCACTATGTCCATCGCCGTGGTCCTATTGTTATCAACGAAGACGATTTGGACTTGATTGGCAATTGCACATCCGACTCATATTGTGACCCCAAATCCAAAACTTGCCAGCCAAAACGTGATGTTGGCGAGTCTTGTCAATATAATATGCAATGTCACTTCAATATTAGGCGATTCCCAGGGCACTGCAGCAATGAGTCTGTGTGTGTCGAACGTGAAGATGCTGCACAGTATCTGTATGGTCCAGCTTTCCGAACCTGGAAGATTGGTGACCATTGGCAGCAGGCAGTAGTTGCTCTTAGCGTCACCGCCACCGTTGTCATTTGCGTATTCTACGGTCGGCAACAAGCCCATGCCATGGTTGGTGGAGTCCAAGTTTTGATCGAAAAATGGCAAAGCGGGGGTTCGTCCCGTAGAAATGCACCGGAAGACGATGATGAGGCTGGCCTTATGGGATCTTCTTCCGATGCTCTAGCATCGTCACCATGGTACACTCGGTTGCCTGGTTACAGCTACTTTAGCCACCGGTTCAGACCGGCCGGTGAAGGCAGTACATATATTCAACTTGCTGGTCGAGAAAGAATCGAGGAGCCTCCGGCATATCGAGACTAATACCAGCATTCTTACTGTAACGTCAGGTTTTTTATTGTTCAATTCTGGAAAAAGCAAAAAGATGATTCTATACCCCTATGGAAGCAATGTCCCAACATTGCCTCCTTCCAAGCTGACTCCAAATTTCATTCAGTTTAGTTCAGCTTACAACATGATTTAGATATCGCCATTCCCTTTTCTTTTTCCCAATAAGCGTTCTGTCACGCGCACCTACCTGACCCCGTTGTACAATATGCGACAGATATAAAAATATAAAATAAAACCAGTTGTACCAAATTTCCACCAAATTCTATTGCTATATGCATTTCTTATATTGCCTTGCACCCAGCCACGCTTTCCATAAAGCGTAGCACTATCCTTTTTTAAAAGCGACCACTATAAAGTCATGTCGTTATTGTTTGAACATTTAGGAAACCTATATCTCCCGTTTTTTTTAAAAGCTTTTGGACAACAAACGATGATCATAAAAACAAAATTTGATATTTAAAGTATGAAAACAAAACTATGTCTTCAAAAACTAAAAATGAACAAAAGAAGGTTTGAGGGCATGGAAATATGAGGGAGGGGAAAAAAAACAATTATTAAAATTACAGGTAAAGAAAGGTGGAAGAGACCACTTCTAGAAGTTGAGAATCCACCACAAGGTAGCCTCATAACAAAAAGCGAGCTGTCTAAGAGTTTGTACCATGCTAACTCGTTGTTCTCGGAACTTCTCGACTGTTTCGCGTAGTATATCCAATTGACCTTCCCGCTCTTCTTCAGTCATGCTCTCGTCTTGAATAGTCAAACGAGTCATAAGGGTATCTATGGTACAAAAGGCACCGGTACGTCCACAGCCAGCCGAACAGTGTACAAACATGGGTCCCACTGGTGGTTGATTGTTCTGGATGGCATGCTGTTCATAACTGGTTTGTGTGTTGCCAGCAAGTTCTATCAAACGCAAAGTACCGAGCGGATCATCAGGAACGCCGAAATCCATCCAACCCTTGTACTGAATGTGCGACAATGTTCGTTGCTGGTTGCTGCCTTTCTTTTCTAAAATCAATTTTCGAATTACAATAACTTCATCAGGATTGGTGTTGGGTTGACCATTTCGATCGACAACAGCTTCCACTTCCTCAGATACCATTGTCACAGACATATCACCATGGTGTTCTGGCTTGTTTAAATCTGATGGCCAGTAACGATGGCACTTGATCTAATGGGAAAAAAATAAAAAAAAATAAAAAAAATTGGTGTTATTATATAAATATACATACGAAAACGGATTTTACCAGACACTCGGATTCAACTTACTCTGTTCATTTCTTCCTCTTTGGTCAACATTACAATCACCAAACTATTCTGCTCCCAAACAGCGGTGTAAAAGTCTCTAAAAGTTGCAGGAAGAGGTCCTTGGGTGGAAATATAACGGCGATATGTTCTGGCGGACATGGACGATTCATTTTGCGAACTAAGACTATCTAAACGTGGTATGCCATCGTTGCTGTCGTTGCCATCCTGTGAGGGTAACTCTGCTGGACTAACATCGATATATTGTATATAACTGGCGTTGATGTAGTCGGTAGATTCTGGCTTGTGGTTGACGAGCTTGACCCTGGTATATTCTAGACAACATGATTTCACATTAGTGTCTGAATTTTAACATGTTAGCGTATGTTTCAGAAACTCACCAAATGGCCAGATATTATTGTATCTGTTCAAAGAACCCATTTCTATACCAGAAACAATACTCCAAGGGTGTTCTTTGAGGTTTCCAGAAGCACGGTTGGAGTGATGTTGCATGATATTTTGCAAACGCATTTGTTCTGTTCTTTCGATTTTCTATAAGGACGGGGGGTTTTCAAGGAATAAAAATTATCGATAAATATGTAAATCGTAAAATGAAACTGCCAAACCCGAATTTTTGTTAATTTACCTCATAGGTTTCAGCAATATAAGTGGGACCAACATTGTCAGGGAGAAGAACGTTTGTGAGCCATGAGGGCACGACCGTACCATTTTTAGTGCCAAAACACGGTTTGAGTGGTCGAACTGCCCCTTGCACTTGACCCGATTGCACATTGATGTCATAGCCGCTTGGCAAACGCACAGGAAATCGCTCCTTGATACCACCATGGGAAAGCTCCATATTTTGGCGAATATTTGAAAAAAAAGGATTAAATGCTTGATTTTCAAACTTTGGCGCGGGCGCGGTCATGGGTGGCAGACTCAGATGCATCTTTCGTGGACCCGACCGTTGATTAGAGTCCTGGCCATTGCTAGCTTTTGGAAGATTCAAATGCAATGATCGTTCTGCGTTGAGTGGCAAGGAAGCTGTAGTGACCCGGCTTTGAGTAGAATATTGCCCAACCACACAAGCGTTAGGATATGCCTTGTAAAAAGCGTCAATACCACCTATGGAAAACGCAAAGAAAAAAACCACAAAATAAAAACATTAGCTCTAGTCGTTTTCTTCATGCGCTGTTTGTTATGTATGCTCACCATTTAAGCAGCTTAATTGACCCTTATAACCTTGCTTCTGGAATTTGGTATACAAGTGTAGTATAGAGCTAGCGCTAGTATCTTGTAGGGAATGTGAGTTTTGATCATAAAGAATAATGTGTTCTGCATGTTGCCAGTTTTGCAACTTCTTTTTTGATTCATCATTTACAATGGCTTCCGATAACTTTTCCAAAGTAAAGGTTGGCCGTCTTAAAATAGTTGTTGGAACAGAAACTCCCACAGCGTTCCGTATGTGTGAATGAGAATACTGTACAAATGATCGAGCATCTAATAAGAGTAAGCTGTTGGAGGACAGAAGATTATTCAAATGATCCGGGGACGTGAAGTGACCATTCGGCACAGGTTTGTTCAAAGCGTCGTCTCTTCGATTAGAGTAGGTTTTGGGTCCCATATGCAAGTTCATAGGGGTGTCTCTTAACGATCGAGTATTCGCTTGTGCATGGAAAGACGATGGGTCCATGTCACCATTCGTTGCAAAAGGAGGAGTGCCTGAATTCCGAGCTTGTACAGCTTGGAAAAATTCAGTGTTGAGCATGGGCGATAATGGGGCAGTGAAGTAGGGAGTTTGTGACGAATCCATGGTATCATAGGAAGTGGGTTCACTAGGTGAAAAGTAGGAATCTCCCGGTGACTGAGTAGGCGAGTAGTTGTACACGACACTCATAATTATCCACCTTGAAACCGAATTTGATAGATAGTTTAAAGGTTTTAGTTTGAATGGAAAGGAAGGAGCAAAGTGCTTCAAAAACTGGCCACAATAAAGAAAGAAAGTATGAATAAAAGCGATTCCAATAAACGGGAATTGCCCAAAACTGTGGAAAAGAAAGGCGGTTTGTTTTAAACCAAATGGCAGTTTTTCAAAAGACCCATTGTGGAGCGAATCTCCGATCCGCCTTGTCGCCTTGACGTCATAGTCAGTGTTTTCTCTAATGGGGTTCTAATTCCTTTTACTTTTTAGATGGCCTTGCATATTCAATCTTAATTACTGTCTCTATTAGCTCGACAATCCCAGTTGATTGCCAGTTTTCAATGCTATGTCTATATCCACTATGAACCATCTATTCCTTTACAGATGCAAATCGTACGTTTCAGTGTGACGCATGTCTTTTTGAATGGGTGGTTTTTGAATTTCCGCCGTTAGTGCCTAGACTGCTGAGCCAAAAATCATATTGAGCTTGAATTTCCAAGCTTGTGTTTTTTTTTTTCCTTTTATTCTTGGATCAGCTGTTTATTATGCCCTTCACCCAACCACTCGTTACCCAAGCCATAAACCCACAAGACATTCAATCTTGTTACGATGTTCGTATCAAAGTATTTGTTCATGAGCAAAAAATACCTTTAGAACTTGAAATAGACGAGTATGTAAAATTGAAAGCATATTATTATTTTTTTCCATCGAATATGTGCTTTTGGATCTAAAACAGCATAACAAAATTATTATTTGGCTCTAGATACGATCCAGTATGTCTTCATTGGCTTGCAACTGCTGTGGAAGACTCGCAGCAATCTAGACAAGCTCTAGGTACTGTCAGACTTTATCCAGTCCCAAATTCCTCAATTGGGAAACTTGGCAGGCTTGCCGTCGATCTGTCAGCAAGAGGTCTAGGTCTTGGACGAAAGTTGGTCGAGGCACTGGAACAACATGCAAAAGCCAAGGGCATGACCTCCATTGAAGCTCATGCTCAGGTTGACAAGCGGTTGTTTTATGAAAAATTAGGTTATCATGTCATGGATGAAACTCTATTCATGGAAGACGGCGTAGAACATGTAAAAATGGGCAAATTGCTCGGCTAAATGGTGATTTTTTTCCCACTTTTCAGTTGATCCCATTCCTTCTCCCCAGTCCCTTCTGTGTACAAAAAGCCACAAAACAAAATATAGAATCCCCGACTGTGTTGCACAAGCTTGACATGACTTGCCGTGAGGTGTGGTTGACCTTATTCACAAAAGGCGCTTTTTTTTGGGGGATTTATTAATTAGGAGACGCTTGAGTGTCATCATCATAATATTTCAATTACTACCCAGACGAGGTCTAGCACCTTCTGTACAAGAGCCATTGCTGCACGTACTGTGTGGAATCATTTGATATGCGCAGCAATGGTAAGCAAAACTCTCAAAGGGTGGTGCCTGAATTTTTGTTGTCGGGATCCGATATTACTCACTTTCCAGTGCAATGGAATATAAAATGTATCAAGCTATTAGCGAGATTTTATTTGTCAGCTACGGCCATGTAGGATATTATTCATTTCACATCGTCATTGACTGAACGTGGAGCAGGAATGTCTTAGTATGTATAGCTTCGCACTACTGAGAAATAATATGGTTTCATATGTTTAAGATTATACGTAGTTTTGTCACCGCGCACATCACTCCAGCTGACATACTCTTCCCATGCTAATTTGTTATGCCGCCCGCGGTGAGTGCTTTTAACAAGAAGCTTCATTTGGAACCGTTCCGTGGCTCGAGTTTCTTTGTCACGCATTGAAACCGTGACATTGGCATCTTCAAGCTCATACCGACCATGGAACACTTGCCTGCCTTTGAACGCTTTGGTCAAGGAATGTACCACATGGATAGGCTCGTCGGTGGATAAGTATTTCATGATGGTGCCATCACGGAAAAACCGAATATAGCGATAATAAGTCACTAAATGGATGGGTTGGTTCCACGCAGTCTCTGAGCTTCCTGGTCGTATATAGTGACAAGTAGATATGTAAATGCCATCAAATCGAATCCTTGGTCGCTCTATAAACATCTTCATCCAGTCACCGCCATATAGTCTATTGACAAAATCAAGCTGTATCATATCTGATGTTTCTTTGGAAATATCATGAGTATGATAGGTATATTCACATAAAGATCTCCATATCGACTGCGACCGAGTCAGCAGCAAGAACTTTTTGCAAACTAATGCAAACGAGTGCACAGACGTCACTGACTCAAGAATGACATGCTGCAGCATGTGGACAATAACCTCGTCTACCAATAAAGGATCATTAACCTTTAATTGATCATGTGCTGCGCGCACGCCAAGTAATCCCGAAACGTAACTTACTGGGCAATATAGAAATGAGCACAGGTTTTTCTTCATCGGCCGGTATATATTCCAGACTTTGGCTTTGAAAGTCCTCAATCAACTCATCTAGAGGATCTTGTCTGGACTTGGGCGGTACATATTCTCGGCCATATTGAACAACATGAAGGAAATCCTCATCTTGTTGTGTATCACTGGAATCTAGGCCACTGGCTAATTGCGCCGATGTATCAGCGGCGCCTCCTTCCGCAATGGTCGGGGCAATATGTGTTTGATAATGTTGCTTGTACTTGTAATCAACATTCCTATCAAGATGGAATGCCTTTCTATAGTTTGCCAGTGCTAAAACACACATGTTAAAATATTACACATTTGACTTTCAATAACCGAACATATAGCCTCCAATTATTGCAATTCAATTACCTTTCCCGAGGTTGCCTTGTCGCTCCTTGTCAACCGCAAGCACATAGTAATCCATAGCGCTTCCTTTCTCGACTTTGCTCTCCTCCAAGTCGGCGAGTGTGCTCTCAGGTTGCGAGACGACTTGCTCAACAGTGCCAGCCGCTGAGCCATCGACTGACTGAAAGGAATCGTCTTTTTCGATGGAATTGTCAAAGCTCTTTAGAGAATCAGCACTGTCATGGTCCAAGTGTTTTCTGGATTTGACTTCTTCTCGCCATTTCCTTCGAAATTCCTCTAATTCGTCGGTTGAATTCTGCATTTGTAATATACACACAGCATTCGACAGTCAGGTTTTTAAATGGACTTTTTTTTTGAAACTGCGAATTTGGCGCAGGAAATTTGCCTTTACTTGGGCTCCCGTATCTCGATCACTGAATCTTTCACGCTGTCCTTCAGCCAGCATTCAAGCGGCTCTTACTGTTCGAAATAATAATTTAATGGACTTGACAAGCACATGTACAGTTACATTTAAGTTGAGCAGCAAGTAATTTCTATTGGCGGAGCAAACTCCAACTGCCAAGGCATTTACTTGGTAGTCTGGCAAATCATTATGTACATTTCTCTGCGATTATAAGTCATGAATATCGTGTTTCTTCCTTCTAGCATTGCTTTATGTCGTTCATGTATTTTCCTTGATAGAAACAATGGGATTAACTTCACTTGTGATCGGCCTTTTAATGTGTAAAAAGACATAAAAATTGAATCTCTCAAGGCAGTGAGCATAACGCGAGTCAGCCAGAAAAAAAAAAGTTGAATTCTCCAGGAACACAAGAAACCATCCTATTATTTCAATGGAACACCTAAATGATCAAAGCGAGACTAAAGAAAATGATATCAGGTATGCACATGCTAGTGTTTACTCTATACAGACTCTCTACTATCTTCATTTAAATGGCGCGCATACTAACGCGGCTATGGTATTACATTCGTGTGCATCCTGTCTTCGCAGCGACTATGAGATGAGACGTCAAAAAAACATTTTGGACAACCAAAGCTTGTTGAAGGATTTAGGTTTGTTGGATGCGATCCGGAAACGTGCTCCGGTGCAAGAGGTACAGCTCAACTTCATTTCAATGCCTTGCCTTGCAACCAAAATTTATGCAACCTGGAAAACACTGACAATGTTTGCATAATAAAGATCGAGATGTCTATGGGCAACAGTTACAAATATGGCGGCAAAAAACTCAGAGCAAATCATTATAAAGCAAAGGTGAAAGAGATTAATCTGGAAAAACGCGTCTCGAGACGGTTGCTTGGTCAAGCTCCCGAAGATGTGGTAAGAAGCAAAAATGATGTTGTACACATATGCTGCACAATTGCTGAATACAACGGCTTAGACCAATCTGGAGCATATATTGGACGACAATGATAAACGGAGGAACATTGAGATATCAGATCTCAGCAAAGCGCTAGATCCCAATACCAGTGTGTGGCGAGGCAAAAAGCAGCATACCGGTTACCTGGCTGAAATTCCAGTGCCCAAATGCGTCAATATTCCCCTCACATTAGGTACGATATGGCGAAAAACGGGCAATTGGTGACCAGACCAATGCATTAACATATGGCATTAGCATCCATAGGGACAACAATCTGGGAACTTGGCGAATTGGAGCGCGGAACTGGGAGAAAGAAGTACTGGAGCGGTAGAGGCGTAAGCATATCAACAGATTACAAGGAGCAGTATTCTTCAAATACGTAACGATTGTGTTGATTCAACAGTGCATGTTCCGACATCCTTACCCTATTGGTTATCGAGCATCGAAACTTGCTTTTGGAGAGATATATACCATGACTATATCAAAAGGAGACACAGGGCCAGTTTTTACTGTAAGCTTACAGTTGATCAGTCTGGTCTTTTAAGGGCATTTACTAATAGAGATTTCCTCAGGTGGAGGGAGAAAGTTCAGGAAAAATCTTCAAAGGTTTTACACCGACAGCACCATGGACGGAAGCATGCAAGAAGAGCAAATCGCAAGGCACTCGAGTCAGTGGGCCATTGGTAAATTTTGTTCTTCTTCCTGTTGCACTATCGCAATGACATGATGCTCACGCCAGTATAAATCAGTTTTATGGTTTTTCGGATGCTATCACGATGAAGCTTTTGGAGGAGATGGACGGATATGAAGAAGCAAGTTTACCTGAAGAAGAAGAGGAAAAGCCAGAGGATGAATAGCCAGGAAGATAATTTACCTAAGGCGTGCTATCCTCATTAGCATTAACAATTTACTCACGAATAATACGCATTTATCTATTTTGAAAGACTGATTCATGGTTTAAACATTGCAAAAGTTCCTTCGCGTTGCATAGAATGAAGAACAAAAATGGCAAGCTGCGGACATGAGTGAGCAAATGAAGCATAATGCACTGCAATATACTGAGGTGAACATTGGTATTTATTAGCAACTACGCTCGATCTATCTCCAACAGCTTAAAATGTTTTCTCGCGACAGTGATATTGTGTAAAGTTGCAGCGGATTCTATAATTCAATCGATTAATTCATTGCAGACATACTTTAAAATAAATGAGAATTGGAGCTTACGAATAGTCGAGTCAGATAACACTACCATAACATAAGTATTGTTGGTCAGGACATCAATAAATGCGCTAAAGGTACCGCTTCGAATTTCCATGCTTTTGAAATGGGACGGCTCTCTACAAGAATCAAAGTACAAAAGATATGAGGAAATCATTGTGACTATAACATTAGTTGACTTGCGTAAAAACCAACCGACCTGCCACTTGGGTTGAATTGCTTTATAATGCTGCTGATCTTCTCGAATCGGTGAATGTCAGGATGTTCGACCCGAGCGGCGTTAGCAATCACCAGGATTGTCGTACGCTCAAAAAGCACTACTTCATCGGCGTCACATATCTCGCAAAAGCTATCAAGATGCATTTGTAACGTCTCTATGTTGGGTATCAAACAATGCACTATTTTCGACCATGCCTACAAAACTTCAATCGTAAGCAGCCGTGTATTAACAATACGTGATTGAGTAGTGTAAACTTACCGCATAGAGAGTTTCGTCCCATATAGATGTTGGAAAGACCACAGGTTCTAACGGCAATGATAGCGTTTGCAATTCATTTTTCCAATGAGTAAACAGCTACCCGGATCACGGCGTTAAGATGACTAATTATCCAGAAGCTGTCGAAGTAAAACTACTTACCTGATCCCTTTGATCCAATGGTATAAGATCCATTTTGTGTAATAGACAAAATATCTTTGCATTTGGTGACTTTTCTAATATCGCTTCTAAACACCATTGATAATAGTGGATATCTTTTTCTGAATCTCTGCTTTCAACATCAAACACATATATCAACAGCTCGACGGAATTGAAAATATGGCTCCTTTGCGATGCAAAATAATTCTCCATGAACGCTTCTTGACTATCGATTGCAGTATAACGTATCGTCAAAACCTTGTTCAATCGTTCCTGAACATTCGTCTCCCACTTACCCGCCACAATCCCACAAGTTCAAAGTCAAATTTCCCAGGAACTTGACACTTGAAGACTCAACATCAACTGTTGTCGACACAACATTGGCTTATATAATTTGATGCTTTTTATACAAGATGGTACCTACTAGTTGCTCCTAGTCTTCGGGTATCGCGTGCAATATAGTTTGAGAAGATTATTGATCGCATTGATGTCTTCCCCGACCCACTTTTTCCCATCAACAGCACCTGTATTCATATATACGATGAAAAAGCTGTATAGAAGCCGTTGTGTTGACTTGTTCACTGAAGAAACGATGGCTGCCGCGATCGAATAAATCAAAAAATACCTTCTTTTTCATAACGTGCAAGAGACCGGTGGAAGAAAAGGGAAAGCAAAAACATCAGGCGCCATAATATAAATATTTGAAAATGGAAATTTCGGCTTGGCCAAGCGCAGACTCTCACTACCCAAAGTACCCCGCGTGATCAACTTGAAGCACGCACACTCTGCATTTGAATCAGCGCCATGACAATGTCACGTCTTGACAAGGACGACCCTCTTTCACATTATCTCAAAGTAGTGACTAATTCTGAAGACATAGCGAAAATGATTGATACGGATATTTTTAATTATGATTCGAATTTTTTGAAAGCTCCAGAGAATCTATCTGATCTACTCCATCTTTTTTATGACCTGAGGATAAAAGCATTTTCAGCATTGTGCAAACATTAATTTAGAAATTCAGATAAGCCCCCTAACCTTTGTGGTACCAATCGTGAACTTGAGTTTAGACACAAAGATACTCAAAGCAAACACCAAAAAGAAAGCAGCACTAACTACCAGTGGCTTTTGGAGATGAGAGACGCTAGAGTAGTTATAGGTGATCTAAGATGGAAAACGCATCAGATATTAAGTTGCAAGCTAAAACAGTGAAAACCAAATGAATTGATGTTTACCTGTATGAATTGTTCATGTTCGGCTACAACATTGGATTTATCCAAGGTCAACTGGTATCGTCCAGTGGTATCCAAGTTGGTGAAATGTGTGCTATGAGTGATTCCATCAAACTCGAAAGGAGCGTGGACTTCAACATTTCTATATTATGAAGAGGGTCATTCAGCAGCTGCCAGATTACCTACGCTCAACCAAGTCCGACATATCTAATAATACTTACGATGCTCCTTCGGGCAAAACAATGTTCAATTTGACGTGATCAAAGGTCATGGTCTTTGCGTTTTCGACAAACTTGATGTTGAGGACATATTGTCCAGATTTCTTGTTGTAACGCAAGAACTCGCTCAAGTCAGCATTATAGCCATGGAACCAAGTGTAGTTCCAGCCACCAAAGAGAGGATAACGAGGACGAATGTCAAGAACGGCTCCGCTAGGTTCGTAACGCAAGTTGGAAGTGGAAACGTTACCGATATCGTCGCGGTAATAAACATCTCTAGCACTTGAGGGCAAGTGGAAAGTCAGACTCTTGAGAACATTGGTATGGGCATGAACGCCAATGGATTGTTGGTAGGACACGCGACTGAACTCCTTTTCCAACCTACGAAACAAAAGATCGACTTCATCAATGCAAAGTGATATGACAACTTTCGGTGGCCAAATTGTAACTTACCTAGCACCTTCGTGTCGTAGAGGGTAGCGCTCTTCAACTGCCAAGTTTCCACCCAATTGCGAAACATGAACATCGCGCACCAGGTTCTTCACAGCAAGGAGGGGCTTAGATTGCTCATAATGAACATGGAACGCGGTATATATCAAAGGGTGGATAGCGGTGAAAGGTCCGTAGATCAACTTATTACCATTTCTTGAAAAGTTTTCCGTGGTTTCGGTGAAGGTAATAACATTGGCATTTTGAGGCAATCTATTCTCAATAATGTAAATGACATGTCGGCTTCGATCCGCTTACATATTTGCTTTAACTTACACAACAGTAGTCTTGCTCTCATCAGTACCATACAAATTATACATAAACATGTTGTTGTTGTATTCCACATGCTGTCTAGCAACTTGGGGGATGACTGGGGGATTTGGTGTCAGAGTGTGAGTTGTGACAAGTTTAATGCTGAAAGGCACAGACTCCCCAGGTTGAATGGGCTGGGGGAAAGTAATCTTGTACAGTTGAATATGTCTGTTGAAATACATAGATTTAGATCTATGTTCGACTTTGGATCTATAATGATACCAAGCTACTATACCTCTCGGAATCAAAACCAAACTTCTCTACGAGCAGCTGTTCCTTTGAACCTTGTTTTAGGGCTGCAGTGAAATGAGCAACCTTTTCATCATAGTTTTCCGGAAATGGGACATAGTATTCGTCAACAGGTTGTTGATGAATGTTTTCAGCGCGAATTCCAATCTCTTCACGCGCAATAGTATTCCTGAGGTCAACTGTTCGAACAATCTTGGAGTTCTTGAAATGGATGGGCAAGTCGACAATGGTTTTCGAAATATCCTTCTTGAGCTGTTCGGCGACGACAAACGTCGACGCGAAGCAGACCACCAGAAGGACTGCAAGAATACAGAAGGGATTCTTCTTGTACATGATGCTCAGGTCGATGGTTTGCTCACTGCCTCTGCTCTAGCTGCTCATATAGTATTTGAGCGGAGTCAATACTAGCCAATCAACCATGCGAACGTACAGCTATCAGTTACCGTTCAGCAACTCAAAAGTACAATCACATTTTTTTATTTAGTTCTTGATTAAGTAGCCTCGATATCTCCTTAGCAGCCTTGTTACTTTAGTGTATAGAATCCAAACGCTGCTACTTCCTGTTTTCAGTAAAAACCTATCGTTCGCAAACAACTATGCCTGCCTTCCAACATACCATTGATGAGAAAATATAATGCTGAGACCCACGAGTCGTACAACATCGATAGGGCTGAAAACTGTATACAGAATACTATTATTGCTCTTTATACTCTACCGCAGCAAGAGCACCCTACCACGACAATAACTCAACATCGTACTATTCAAAATTTCCATATTGTGGGCAAACATCCTTCGAGGTAAACGCTGCTACATACAGAAAAATGTTTCTAACACAACGGTTTTTATCAATTTACCTGTTCCTCTCGCGCTGTATCCCTATCTAAACGAACAGTGAGCCACGTACTATTGGGCCTGTAGAAAATATGAGAACTACGCTGTCAAATAGCCAGAATGGAGCTTACTGCAGGTGAGATCACCTTCTTGTGTCGGGGTGCAAATAATGTGCGAACTCCACACTTAAGAGAATAGAGCTTACAAACGAGAATCCCCAGTTACCGAGACTATAAAGAGAATGAACTTTTAGCTTCTCTTCTCTTCAATTACACAATCCTGAATTCGCACAATGTCTAACAAGTCAAATAGCTCACCAGCGCCTGATCGCCTTGCCCAGATAAAGGCTCATATTGCTCTGGACAAGCCGTCTATGTCAGGCAAAGTGTGCATAATAACCGGTGCCAGCTCTTTGTACGGTATTGGGTAAGGTTAAACAATTGAAACTATTTCAAGAGAAGTTATACTTAGCTATACTCTGTTTCAGCCGAGCATCAGCTTTCGCCATGGCCAAGCAATCTCCAGCAGCTATTTATGTCACCGACTTGTCTACTGACAACTTGGAAGAACTAGCAAACTCAATTCAAAGCAAATATCCTTCTGTCAAGGCTTTTGCTCGTAAAGTTGATGCTGCCTCTGAGGATGATGTTAAGTCCGTTATTGATGAGGCAATGAAGACATTTGGTCGGTTGGACGTCTTTTTTGCCAATGCTGGTGTCGCTTCTGGTACCCACATCAAGGATGAAACTCCCGAGTCTTTCATGCGAATGATGAAAATAAATGCTCTCAGGTACATACAAGGAAAGCAAATATTTGAAATAATCTTAGACGTTGAGAACTGAAGCTCGTTGGTGTCAACTTATAGCGCTTTTCTTGCCATCAAGCATGCTAGCACTGCTATGCAGGTCACTGGTAAAGGAGGAAAGGAACAGTCGGGTGGATCTATCATCGCCACTGCATCGGGTATGAGATGTGAGATTTAGATGCACTATTGATACCATATTACTCACCATGTACTTTAGTCGCTGGTATTCGTTCAGGTGCAGGATCAAGTGAATATTCCGCTTCCAAGGCAGCGTACGTACTATTGCAACATGAGCTTCATTAAATGTAACACAGTCAGCTAATATCTGATAATGGCAGTGTCATCAACCTTTGCCAAACCTCGTCATACCAGCTTGCACGCACCAATATTAGAGTGAATGCTGTTTGCCCTGTAAGTATCAGAGAAGGTTTTCAACTTTTGCTGTACGATGTTGCTAAACTACTTCATGGTAGGGCTTAATTGAAACAGGAATGACTAAACAAACGTTTGACTGGGCGAGATCTAGAGGCAATGAGAGCAAGATTGGCCAGTTGAATCCACTTGCACGTTATGGCATTGCTGGTGAAGTATGTATCTTGCAATGAAGACAAAAATGATTTTAGCACTTGTTTCTCACACTTATGTTTTCAGATTGCCAGTGTCGTTGCTTTCCTTGCAAGTGATGATGCCTCCTATGTCAACGGCCAAGCTTGGGCAGTTGATGGTGGCCTATCCTCCAGCCATCCTATCGTTCCTGGAAAATTCCACTAGATATGACATCCTGATCTTGCTCGTAGGTCCTGAGCATTTAAGAAATAAATACTGTATTTTACATTAAAAGTTCAGGTTTTTAAGATTTGGTGTAGTTGCCATAACTGTGGGCTGTTATTGATCTGTGACATGAACGATACCACCAGGTCTCGCAATCAACAGTCCAGATATCAGTACTGAGCCTGCTCGTTTTATTTTATTTTATCTGATGTAAAATACGTAGGCGATTTAAGGTACAGAATGACCTTTGGAAGCTTCCCAAATGAGATAGAACTGCTGTCTGTCAAGGTTCATCTTCTTGTCATAAACACCAGCAGCACCCTTCAGGCGATCGATTTTGTTTGTTCCCAAGACAATGACTGGCTTACTTGGATGTCTCAACAAGAAAGCATAAGCAACTTGATCCAAAGTAGTATCAGAACCAAAGTCATCAGCCACTTTTCTGAGTGCCTTCTGAAGACGCTCAGTCTTTGGGTCATTAGACACATCCTTTTTGAACAGCGAGCCTCCACCCAAAGGACTCCAGCACATAGGTGACATGCGCAGACGTTGGCATTGATCCAAAGTACCATCATCCATGCCAGTCAAGCAAGAAGGTGAGAACTCGATCTGGTTGGTAACTAGCGGGAAGTCGAGTCGCGATTGTAAGAGCTCAACTTGAGTATAACTATGGTTAGAAACGCCCCAGTACTTGACCTTGCCTTCATTTCGAAGGCCAGTCATGACTTTGGCAGTCTGCATAAACAAACAGCGGTCAGATTGAAACAGAAGTTACTCTAACAATAGTGTCCAAATGTGTTACCTCGTCGGCGTCCAAGAGATAATCCAAGCGATGAATCAAGACAACATCAAGGTGGTCAGTACCCAACAGGCGTAAAGATCTTTCTACTTGGGATCGCACGTGGTTGTATGAGGTATCATAGTGGTTAACATAGACTTTCTCAGACCACATCTCGTTGGGAATTTTGATGCCAGTCTTGGTGATACTGAGATGAAGGTTGATAAGAACAATCTATAATACAGAGACAACATAGAGATAATTACACTTACAGTTGCATTTTTTCCCGGAGTTCAGGCTTAAGCGCGAGTGCCTTTCCGAAGAGTTCCTCATATGCATAACCTATCGCCGGCCACCGGCGTCTTTAGCAGATGTCATGTTTCAACAGAAGAGGCATAATGAAAAATACTCACCACCATAAATATCTGCCAAATCAAATGTGGTGATACCAAGCTCCAAACCTATGCAGGCATTTTAGCATATATACATAACTCAAAAATGACGGCGTTGCGGCTTCATGGCACTTACAAGCCTCAATACGTTCGAGAACTGACTCAGGGGTGGCCAAGCTTGGGTCGGCTTCAAACCCGTTAGAGTTTGCGAGACGCCAAGTACCGTAAATGAGCTGCGAAACGGTAGGACCTTCGGGGTGCAGTTTTACTTGTGGGATTGCCATTCTTGAGGTTTGATGGTGGAAAAGAGAGATTTTGGTTTACAGCAACGGCCTTTATATGTTAGTAACCATCCACTTAATTTAAGGTTTGTTGCTCGTCCTTTCCCTCCGTGACTGGTTCTGTCATTGTGGGTTTACCCAAAGTTCGAGAAGTTGGATTCTGATTCCAAATCGTACTCATGCTTCGACATTTCAGTCGCTTGTCAAGACATACTGTTGGTCTTTCACAACATCAATATTCTACTGCGTCAGAAAAACTACCTTCCTCAGTATTTTTAAGATCGTTCATGGATACCGCGAAGCAAGGTCCTGTCCAACAACAAATAGAGACAAAGGTAAGCTAGCGACAATGCTGCCAAGGATTTACCTTACGAGTTATGCTAGAAGCTGACGCCTTTCATAAAGCTCCAAGAAGCTTTTAAGCCTACTATCTTGGATATCGTAAATGAGTCTCACCTCCATGCGCATCATGAGGCTATGAAAGGCAACACCAATAGAGAGACGCATTTTAGGTGAGTCGTATAGCGTCAGGGGGTAGACATTGTACTCATGATCCAGACATTGACTTACGGCACTATATTACTAGAGTCACAATTGTGTCTGAAGAATTTCAAGGCAAGAATCTTATGCAAAGACATCGTGCCATATACAATCTTTTGAATGATGAGCTTCAGGCCGGCCTTCATGCTTTGTCTCTTAAAACAAAGACACCGCAAGAGATTGAAAAATCCTCATAATTGTTATTGGAACATCTGTAATAAATACCCATTACACTAAACTTTATTGCTAGCATTACGGATGTCAGTGTCGAGCTGTCAAATATAAAACGAATATGAAGGGTATCATTGATAAATGTTGAGCTCAGATGTGACTTTAAGAATACTGACAGGCTTAAATTTGGGTAGTCGAGTAAATTAGAGAATAATGATCAAGTATATATATTGACATTCAACCGAATTTAATCTCTATGTTGCCCAAAAATCCAAAAATAAAAATTAAAAATGAGGTTGACAGAGAGATTGATTAAGACATTGAAGAAGAATACAAAATACTTGTATGCCGATTGTTGGTTTGTTTGTTTTTTTTTCCACTGCAGATACAAGACACAACATAGCTGATTATCAAGGTCGTAGATATTGATGCATATCACAACTACGCTTAGCTTGGTTGTGAATATTTTTGAAAACCTGATGCCTCACACTTAAAATTGTACGGTCCAAAAAACCAAAAATAAAAAAAGTTTCAGTGTACATTTGATAAGGAATAATTTAATGATATTCAAATCAAAGTACTCGAGAAGTTGAAGCCCTCATGGACGCTATACTGTGATAAGCAACCATTATATTTAAGCATTTCCAATCACTATCCACACCAACGTTCCTGATCGCAGTCAATGCGCCATATCTTAAGCATTCCTTAAATAAAGGTGCGTTGCTCTCTGAATAGCGCAAGAATATTGTAGCAAAGGAAAGTCCAATCTTCACACAACAACTAGGTTAAGACAATTTCTCATAAAGGATCATCTAGTACACCACTTGTATGATAAAACTTATGAGCGGTAGACCTTCTGCCTTATGATGCACCTATAAAAAATAAATCCTAATTCAGCAAATTCCATGCTACCACGTATTATATTATTCTGAAAGATCTCTTTTCTCTCAATATATCTATTTACACTTGATTTCTCATAAACTGCTCGTAGTCTATCTGCCGATACCACGAATGGAGAGATATGATATTTACTTTCCAGTTCATAATTTCAACTTTTGCCAAGGACATAAATCACGAGCGGTTCACTCTTTTTGATGATGGATACACTCGATGTTTCTGCGATAGCTAGGATGTGAATTACAATTTAAAATTTCAACTGGCATTTGAACTTCATTTTGATCTAAGTCTGGGGAAAATCAAACCGATATAAGAAATGCAGTGTTAAAATTCTTCTATTTTTGAGTTGTTAGTCGGAATGCATGTTTCATAAATTTAATAACAAAAGGAGATGCTTCATTTCTAATGTCATAAGGATTTTATGAAGCAAGAGCGATGCGTATTATATCTTTATTCTCATGCATCACATTGATTTTCGCCCTGTCAAAGTTTCCTGATACAGATGCCGATGATGGATCATCCGCAGGATATGACCCAAGTTTTCTTGCTCTTTCCAGAGGCAAGATACCTGGCGTTGGTGATACTCAAGTTTTGCCATTTCCAATGTTCACGCCTAACAAAACGACTTTAGAAGAGTTATGGGCACAAATCGAATACATTAATCCCGTAGAAGTCGCAGCCAAGAGTAATTTGACGAATAGCACCGAATTTGAATTACCTTCAGATCCTACACATGATATACCCGCACATCCACATGAAGAGACAAGGCATTTACAGTTTCCAAAGGATTTCAAGTATGGAGTGTCAGCATCTGCCCCTCAGAGTGAAGGAGCAGTGAAAGAAAATGGAAGAGGCCCAACCATTTGGGACTACATACCCCATTTATTTCCTTTTGGTCTCGTACCAAAAATAGACGTCGTTGCCGATTTCTACCACCGTTATAGAAATGATATAGCCAGGGTGAAAGCGATGGGTGTAAACTCATATTCGTTAAGCATTGCTTGGTCACGCATTTATCCTTTAGGTAGTGGGGAGGCAAACGAAGCTGGATTAGAATTTTATGACCGAGTAATAGATGAACTTCTTAGAAATAACATTGAGCCAATGGTTTCATTGTTACATTTTGACACGCCTTTCGCCTTGCTCGCACAATATGGAGATTTCATGTCCCCAAAGATCGTTGAAGATTTTAACAACTATGCTGAGACCGTATTCCGGAGATACGGAGATCGAGTCAAACGTTGGATTACAATCAACGAACCTAGAACGTATTGCAAAGCAACGACCTTTTTTCCTTATGATCGAGCTTACCCTACCGGAGTAAATGCTCAAAATGTCGAATGGCATTGTATACACAACATTCTGGTTGCTCATGGTACAGCTGTTCAAACATATAGGAAACTCGTCAAAGAAAACGTTATTGTTTCAGGACAAATTGGAGTGAAAAATGAATTTGCCAAGCCAGCACCATATTCAGATTCCAAGGAAGATAAAGAAGCTGCCGATCGAGTTGGTGACTTTCTACTAGGTATAGTCGCTAAGCCAATATTCGTTGATGGTGACTATCCGATCCAATGTAAAGAGACACTGGGTGATTTGCTGCCTCCTTTGACTGAAGAAGAACAGAGGCTGCTCAAAGGTTCTGCTGATTTCTATATTCAAAACTTATATGCTGTTGTAAGGGCGAAAGCCGCTCCAAATGGAATTGAAGCTTGCGCTAGCAACCGCTCGGATCCGCTATGGCCAATATGTCGAGATGAAAAGATTCTATATATGTCATCGGTACCCGGCGGTTGGAGTAATGGACAGTCATCTGATCCTATGACACCTACATTTACCAACACTTGGTTCGCCATTCGCGACCAGTTGAAGTACTTGGCAAAAACTTACCCCTCAAGTGGTGGCATATACATTGGTGAATTTGGATGGCCCGAAGCATTTGAAGGCAAACGTGACGAGCTGTATCAGATCGTATCAGACTATGATAGAGAGGCTTATTATTTGGATTATCTGCATGCTTTTCTTCTTTCTGTTAGTGAAGACAAAGTCAACTTGAAAGGCATATACGCTTGGACAGCTTTTGATGACTATGAATGGATTGTTGGAACCCAGATAAAGCTTGGACTTCAGTACATTAATTTTACTGACCCTGCTCTTCCTCGCTCTTATAAGCGCTCGTTTTTTAGTTATAGAAACTTCATGCGTCAACATCTTAGTCATCGTGATTTTAATTCGTGATGACTGACGCTTTTATGAACTTTTGTACACCAGTAAGTACTGATATCTTCGGTTAGCTATCCAATCCTAGAGATAATATCTATTTGTAATTTACAACAAAAAAAAAGAAAGCCGGGTTTGCAGCATAGATGCTAAGTGTCCATCTAGAGTTTCACAAGCCTCTGCTTTAAGTTACAATAGATTGATACATAATAACTACTCCCGTTTATCCCGAAACCCCCCCCCCCAACCGCAGCCAGCCAATTTTCCAGCACTACATTGCAGAAGCCACACTAGCCAAATCTCTGCTATAATTCTCAATTTTGTTAAAAAATTAGAAAAGCCCATTTTTTTGCGCATTGGCACCACATTTAAAAAAAGTGGACATTAAATCATTTAGTAGAATTATCAATAATGATATACTTTACAGCATGCTTACATGTTATTTTAAAGCATAATATACGTCGCTTACTCAACATGTAAACCTAGGCTGCATGCCATACCATAAGGCTAGTGCTATAAAGGTGTACTTTCCTCATATATGTATTTCTCATTTTTCGAGGATTGTTTACCATATACTTATATATGTGAAGATGGTCTTCTTGACATCCAAATGGGGATGTAGCTCAGATGGTAGAGCGCTCGCTTAGCATGCGAGAGGTACCCGGATCGATGCCGGGCTTCTCCACATTTTTTTTGCTTCTAGTTTTTCGTGGTCAAGGGTGAAATAATTTTTTTGGTTAGATATTTTCCAAGAAGTTTATATAATTGTACTGCGGCAACAATCTGTATCCAAGGAACCATCACTTCTTAATATATATTTTTGACGGTACATCTGCTAATAATATCGTTCTACAACTCCTACGGAACCTAATCAAAGTCTATCGGGAAAAATTTAGCCCACACAATACGATAAAAAAAGTATAAATTACGATGTGTACCGCGTTGTTTGCACGCTTACTCTTTCCTCTCAAATTACTTGAATATGACCGCACAGACACCACACGACGTTGCTTTACAAGGTTTTGGTACAGGTGCTGATGACTACGACCAGGCTCGACCCTCTTATCCCAATTCTGCGCTATCGTGCTTGCGTTATGATCTCGGTCTCGTCCCTGCCGAGACCAAACTTCTTGATTTGGCCGCCGGTACCGGCAAGTTCACTAAGCTCCTTGCCAGAGACGGCTACCAAGTTACTGCTGTAGAACCAGTCGCGACCATGCGTGCTAAGATAACAGAACAAATTCCCTCCGTGACTGCTGTAGACGGAACATCCTGGAAGATCCCTGTTGAAGATGAGTCACAGGATATTGTTACAATTGCTCAAGCTTTTCATTGGTTTGACGACATAGAGACTTTGCGTGAGTGCCATCGCGTGCTCAAGCCAAAGGGATGGTTGGTGTTTATTTGGAATATGGAAAGCCAGGAGCGCAGTAAATGGGTAAAGGAATTGCGAGAGTTGTATCAAGTCCATGATTCTGAAGTTCCTCAATATCGCAAAGGCAGATGGAAAAATGTCTTCGAAACCGAGGAAGCTGCCAAGTTGTACGAGCTACCTCTTAAAAATCGTCAACTAACCAACGATTTCCATGTGAAGGGAAAGGAAGTTGTTTGGCAAAGGATTAAGAGCAAAAGTTATGTTGCTGTCTTGTCACCCGAGGATCAGGAGCAACTTAAACAAAAGGTCTACGCTGTCTTGGAAGATCCTGCATATGGCTTTGCTCCAGATTCTACTGGTCAATATATTTACCCTCACGAGTGTGATTTGTTCTGGGCACAGAAGCGCTAGATGAGCTTATTCTGAATGTGCCATGTGTAAATAAAATGCACCTTTTCTCAATGTATCATAAATGAAGATTGTATCTTGGAGGAAGTTGAGAGCTTTTGAGACAAGCATGTCGGAAGGATTAGCAGACAGCTCCAAATTATCCACGGAAGATTTTGAAAGGACGACGTGCCGAGTGAGTGATTTCTTCCATTTTAGGCGAAATTCAAGGCACGTTTCGCAGCGTTCGTTTCAATGCTCCAACAAATTATATTAAACGAGGTATAGTACTTGTCTGAAGTGTTTATTTTTTAAGATTAAAGCTATTTCAGTCAGAAAAATCTAGATTTTGCCTTCGTGCTACTAAATGGGAATGCATTTGATTATAGTATAGAAAGAAGAGTTTTCACATTCGCCTAAAAAAGCTCAAGATTTCTGTATATTTTTACTTATCATAGCAATCATCTTGTTACCAAGCACAGCACTGTCGGCAAATCTATCCTTGAAGAACTCAGCAGTGCTTTCGAATCTTTTGCGGTATCCTTCCATACTTCCTAGCTCGACGCACTCTGCCCATCCTCGAGCGCACGTCACAAACTCCATATCATCAGATCGAATCTCCTTTCTATATAACGCAGCTTGAATAGCATCTTCTAACATCTCCGGCTTGCGGAAAAGGTACTCTGTGATACCCCTTTTTGTAATTGAAAATGTGAGATATTTTGCATAAAAGAAGTAATTAAAATAACCTGGCTTACATCCACAATCTGAACAACGGTGTCTGGCAAACCATATGTTCGTAAGGGTTCAATTTCAGTGTATACCAACAATCAACCTAGTGTGAAAAGCGGCGTTATTTCTCCAAGTTAACCCCAAACATAATATTCAAAATTTGCGTACCATTGCGAGAAGTGACAAATGTGAATTTGGCTCTCGGATACTTCCTTTTGGAACATTTGATAATGAGAACTCATCAAGTAGCCTATCGTCAAGTAAAATGGGTACATGATCGTCGTTTAAACTTCCAAAAACAAAATTTCCAGCCTAAGCAGAAAGTACACATCGGTTAACTTGGTAAAAGAGTCAAAGATTGGAAATGACAAGGTTGCATACCTCTCGTATACGACTTCTAAACTCTTCTTCTTTTTCTTGTATCATCAGTTTGAACAAATCAGCTACCGACTTGGCGTATTGCGTGATCTGTATACGGGCACTGGGATTCATGATAGCAAGACCTTATATTGTCCGATATTAACTTATGTTGAGATCTTCCTACTTGTAAACTACATACTCACCAGCATAAACGTGCCACTTGTTGCTATAAATTCTAAGTGCAACATTGACTTTGACGTTTTCAATACCTCCCACAAAGTGAGGGACCAACCACTATAAGAGCAATGCGCGTACGTCAGTAATGTCCGTTACCCATGATTATTTGCTAAAGTAAACGTAAAAGAATTGTGGAGGCTTACCGGAAATTGATTGTTAGCTTTCCATGCTGCGCCCATGCTCAAAAATGCAGCGTGCGTAACAGCTTGGGTATCTGCAGTAATTCGATCGTGATCTTGGTAGCTCAGCTCGACTAGATTACTCTCGAACCCGGATAGAATATTGCAAACCAGTTCAAATTTCTCTTGCGAAGCTCTGTGTTTTATCATTACTAATGGCTGTCCTTTAGGGTTAACGTTGGGACCGTGCATTGAATGACACGAAATTATGTGCACATCGTTAGGTAGATGCCGTTCGAACGCTTCAATCTCGGGTTGCTTCACTGAGGTCTGTCCGCTAACAATCGACCCAATTTTAGTGGCTGGTCCATACTGGGCAACAACTCTGTCGATATGTTCTGCTTCAACCGCGTACATGATCCAGTCGGCTCGTCGTGAAACGTGAAATCCATCGCGTAACACATTTATCGAAGTACCTTTGAAAGATATTACATCAGACTCGAACCCTAAATAGCAACTGTCAGACGATGGTCCTATCAAAATACCTTTGAATTCTTCTTGAAGTCTATCGTAATTGGATGGCAAATCGCATACACTGATCCTAAGTGCAGAGTTAAGACTTGAATCTCAAAGGAATTCAATGGATAAAGTTGTATTATACCGTTTCCAGCCGTGTTGAGATAGTCGATTGGCATACATGCGACCCATGTCGCCCATACCAATAATACCGAGCTCGATTTCGTTCTTCTGTTTCTCTATGCTTGTCGAACCGTTGCTCATGTTGTATCAGTTATGACAGGTGGAGATGGAATTTGACCCAAGGAAAATTTAGAAGCATCAGTTTTTATGAAAAAAAACCAATTTACATGGCATTTATCGCTTTGCCATTTTTATATCTTAGCAGCTAACATAAGTTAGCTGGAAAACCACTGAATACCATTTTATGCTCATATTCACGTTTTATGTATATTTTTCTCTATGTAAATAGGTTGATTCAAAGCTGAACTTGAACCATCATGCAAGCATTCGTATCTATATCTACAACATTCTTCCACTTTTGTACTCTTCGTCTACAACTTTCACAATTTTGGACATCGTTTCAATATCTCCAACTCCACCACGTTGGTCCAACCAGAACTTTGTCTGAGGAAAATCTTCATGACGAAGTTTGGCTTGCTTCTCTATAACATCCTTTTTAATTCGCCAAGTTAGCCATGAGCCGTTGGCTAGAGTCAGGTCGCGCAATTTGATAGTTGTGCGCTTCTTTCTTGCGAGAACATCTAATGTCTCGAGAGTGATCTTCGTATTTGGCGATATTGTTTGCAAGCATTTGTTTTTGGAATGGTGCAAGTAAACCTGGTTTACATATGGCGAGAGGAACTTGTGCAAGAGGCCAGTCGAGCATGTGCTTGCAACCAGTGCTGTAGTGACAAAAAGAGAAAAAATATATTGTATGGTTGATTCTGATTTAGACAATGGTTATAGCTATTCACTTTCAGAGTAAAACTCCTGAATACTTTGACATACCTCCGATAAACATATACCCATTGATATCGGCGGCTTGTACTTTGGAGACGAAGACGGTTAAACGCGAATAAACAGAAATTGAATAATGCATGATATTCAAAGAACTTACTGGCTGGTGTGTTCCAAAAGTAAAATATTGGCGGTGCGGACAATGAAGCAATCTAGACGTACCTGGATTAAAACGACTGATGAAACCGGCTTTTAACAATCAAATGAAAGCCAATTTTACCCCAAGCGAAGAAATAGAAAACATCTTCAGCAATTTTACTGTTGGTGCGTTAGGTGCGCTATATATAAGCTGCTCGTCCTCGATAGTATCATCTGCAGCGGATGGAGTATTGGAGGTAGATGTTGACATGGAGCGAGCGATTGGCCATGATAATTTATCCTTCGTCAGACTATTCTTGACAACAAGAGATATGGAAGGCTTCAAAGCAGTGGTGGTGTAACTGCTGGATAGCAGCCGTGGATTCATACGTATTATTGGCATATCTTAGTTATCAGGCGAGAAGGCTTCGAATGGAAAAAAAAAAAACCTGAGGTGCTGGTGTGACTTTCCGTATCTGTCGTTGGCTTGAAGTGCTGTTTCAGGGCGGTCTTTCTTGTCTTGAGCAAAAGCCTACTCACGCATGATCGCTTGAATTACAACAAAAAGATAACATACCGAGGTGCACTTACTACTATTTGCCAATGATTGTATTCTGATTTTGTTAACAGCATGCACCTTTACGAGTGCAAGTGAGTAGGTTCGGCGAGCTTGGCAATGTGCGTCATGGCATTTTGCGGTTCATTCTCCGAAACCGTGGATCATTAAAATCCCCCACCTGGGTGATCTGATCTCTCTCGAAACTCCATCTCAATGTCGTTCCTCTCTTCACGACCAAGCGATAGAGGTGCAGCTGACCAAGAGCTGTCAATAACCGTGAAGAAGGCTACCAGCCCGGAGGAAACTGCACCAAAACAGAAGCATGTCAGAAGTAAGAATTCTGCCGAAAGACTCTTCTTTTATCGTTCCAACTAGCATAGACCTAACTCGTGTCGTCACAGAATGCATTTTGTATACTTATGACTTCAAGACATCTGCCAGCTTTTGGACTGCGCTGAAAGTTTCTCCTATTTTGTCAGACGAAGTACAGACTTTCAAAGCGCTTATTACAGTCCACAAGGTCATTAAAGACGGGTATCCGGTTGTAAGTTCTCGCCTATTTGCATAACTTCAAATCTCACGCCAAGATCGCCAAGTCCCTTAACAAATACAATTATGCTTAGGTTCTCAAAGATGCCTTACGAGAAATTCCTTGGCTAGAGACATGTGCTCACAGTGTAGCTGGTGAAGGAATGCGCGGATATGGTGTTCTTATCCGAAACTATGTGGAGTTGCTGATCAGCAAGCTCAACTATCATCGCATTCATCCAGAATTTAACGGAACTTTCGAGTATGAGGAATATATAAGTCTAAAAAATATCGATGACCCTAATGAAGGGTAGGTGCCGCGGTTCAAGTATACATGTGTGCTTCTTCTTTCTAATTCTTTGCATGTTTGCAGGTACGAGACTATCAGTGATTTGATGAATCTTCAAGATCAAATTGACCGATTTCAAAAGGTGGTGTTTCATCATTTCCGACCTACTAGCAATAATGAATGCCGTATTGCTTCCTTGGTACCTTTGGTTGAAGAAAGTTATGGCATCTACAAATTCATTACGAGTATGCTGCGTGCAATGTATAAGAGTAAGTGTTTTTTATACCACAACATGTAGAGCCCTGCTAAGAAGGCTGACTTACAACGTGTTTCAGGAACCTCAATGGGTGGTGCTTTGGAACCTTTGAAGCAGAGATACAATAGCCAACATTATGCATTGCTAAGATTCTATTACGAATGCTCAAATCTGAGATATCTCACATCACTAATTAGTGTCCCCAAATTGCCCCAGGTATGGACATAAAGAGTACATTCATTCTTAGACATCTCTTTCATCCCTTTCTCACACCATTGAATCATAGGATCCACCTAATCTCGAGGAATCTGATACTCCAACGCAGTCAAAGAGAACTGTGCAAAGGGAAGCTACACCTCCCCCAGCACCATCCCCTGAACCTGTAATTGACTTTTGGTCTGAAAGCCAGGCTAAGCAACAAAAAGAGTATGAGGATGAGCAGAGGCGCTTGGAAC
This sequence comes from Umbelopsis sp. M5902, assembly GCA_037039815.1. NCBI lineage: Eukaryota > Fungi > Mucoromycota > Umbelopsidomycetes > Umbelopsidales > Umbelopsidaceae > Umbelopsis > Umbelopsis sp. M5902. The sequence continues at coordinate 660,894 of JAXQGL010000048.1, forward strand.
AACAGCGTCTCGAGGAGCAAAGACGACAACAAGAACTTCAGATGCGACAGCAGCGAGAATTTGAGGAGCAACAGCGCATGCAGGCTGAGAGAGCTCGCCAGCAACAAGAAGAACTTATGAGGCAACAGATGGCTATGCAGGCTCAAGGTCGCGCTGCCGAATTAGAGAGAGAGCTTTTGGCTATGCGTTCACAATTTGAGAAAGATCAAATGCTTTTGGAACAGTATGACAGGGTACGTTAATAATGCATAAACCGTATGCTTACATAGGTACTGAAAATGTTTCTACAGAGAGTGAAGGCACTGGAGAACGAATTAAGCTCTTTGAATATGCACGCTCAACAACGTGATGCTTCTAAGGATGAACTTATCCAATCTTTGCAAGGTATGCAGTACTGAGTAGTTTGTACACCTATAATTCTACAATCTGACAAATTTGATATACTCCAGATCAAATCGCAATGTGGAAGAATAAATACGAAGCATTAGCCAAGCTTTATTCACAGCTTAGACAGGAACACTTGGAGCTACTAGGCAAATACAAGCAACTGCAGGTGAAGGCGCAGTCATCTAACGAAGCTCAAGAAAGACTCGACAAAATGGAGGCAGATATGCGTGCCAAGAATATGGAGCTTGCTGATATGATTCGTGAGCGTGATCGTGCCAAGAATGACTTAACGAGAATGCGTGGTGTAAGTACGGCGGGACATGCTCACATGAAATTTCTATCTGGCTTACTGACATTGGCAAATACAGAGCCAACAAGATGAAATAGATCGTCTCCGAAGAGAACTGAATGACTCCAATGCTCGTGCAGAAGAGTTAGGCAAGAATAAAGGGGCAGAAGTTGCTTCATTGCTTGCCAGATTCAATCGCGAAAAAGCTGATTTGGAGAACTCTTTGAACGAAAAGCAGGCACTAATTGACGAATTTTTGTCTCAACTGGAGTTGCAGCAAGGTGAAGCTGATCGCATTAGACAGGAAAAGGACGAGGAGATTGCAATTATGCAAGCTGGTATGGATGACTGCTTGCAACAACTAGCAGATTTACAGCATCGTTCTGGATCAAATGAAAGTGGCTTGCAGGAGAGACTCAATAACTTGGAACACGAGCAAACTAACAAGCTTAATGAGATTCTGGACAATATTCTGACCACCTGCATCCAGAAGATCAATGACGGCATATTCGAGCTCGAAGCTCCTGGCCAACACGGTAATGAAAATGCTACACCAGAATTTGTCCTGTCTATGATTGAGAAAGCCAGTCTTGGATCAGTGGAATTTATGTCCGCTTTCAGCAAGTTCCTGGACGGCAGTAATTCCGGAGACTACACTGTAACAATTACGAAAACATTGGCGTTTGCTCAGGCCATTGTTGACGTTCTTATCAATGCAAAGGGCATTGGGCGTCTCATGGGTGATGAGAACGTGACTCAACTAATTCAAGATACAAGAGGGTCAGCCGAATCATGTATTCAGTACTTTAGCACTTTGCGATCGAGCTACCTTTTGCGACTTCCGGCGGCACAACGCCCAGAAATTGTAATTCAAGGTGATATGCGAGTACAAGACGCCCTAGGAAAGCTTTCTAAGCAAGTAGAGGATCTAATCTCATCAAGCAATACCAGTGTTAACCACCTTGGAGAAAGAGAAGTTGGAGACCTTGTTGAACAAGAAATGTCTAATGCGGCTCGTGCTATTGAGCAAGCTAGTGCAAAGATTCAGACTCTTCTGAACAAGCCTTCAAACCCCGAGTTCTCTGCAACTGATATTCAGGTCCATCAGCTCATTTTGAACTCTGTTTTGGCACTCACAAATGCCATCGCAAACTTGATCAAATGTGCTACTGCTTCACAACAAGAAATTGTGGCTCAAGGCCGAGGTTCATCTTCTAAAGCTGCTTTCTATAAGAAAAATAATCGTTGGACTGAAGGACTTATCTCTGCCGCCAAATCTGTGGCAGTTGCTACAAATTTGCTGGTTGAAGCTGCTGACGGTGTCATCAGCAAAACACATTCTCTTGAACAGCTCATTGTTGCTTCCAATGAAGTGGCGGCAGCCACGGCTCAATTGGTAGCTGCCTCCAGAGTAAAAGCAAGCTTCATGTCTCGAACACAAGAACGATTGGAATTGGCTGCCAAGGGTGTCAAGGATGCTGCGGCCGAACTTGTGAAGCAAGTTCGTCAGCTTGTGGCGAAGCAGGCTGAAGATGACAGTCTTAAGATTGATTTTAACAAGCTCTCTGTTCATGACTTCAAGCGTCAAGAAATGGAGCAGCAAGTCAAGATTTTAAAACTTGACTCTGAGCTTGTCAATGCTCGCCGTAAATTGGCAGAGATGAGACGAAGCGGATATCACTCTATGGATACCGAGTAAAAATGGGGTGTAGTGAAGAGTTAATTACTATGGAAATAATATTATTGTTAACAAAATTTAAAAGAGACCGTTGCATATGTATTTTGCTGTTTGTTTTTATTGACAGGACAGAATGTGTCACTGTAATCTCGAAAACGAAACACTGAACAGACTATCCTCTAGCAAATCATTATCTTTCAACAAAGGAAACCATCACAGAGACTGCGATGATATTTACTTTTGGTAAGACCAGACGTTCTTTAGGACTAGAAAGGAAGAGAAAGTTAGATTGTCTTCAATCTAGCGACAAGATTGTTTATGACACTTACGACCGTCTTGGGTGGCAAGGCGGTTGATGGAGTCATCAGCCTCGGATTCCTTGCGAACGAAACCGCAGAGAGCGTAGGTGGTGAAAGAACCAGTGTAACGGCCGGAGGCGTCGACATCACCAATGTTGATCTGGACTGAAGCATGGTCCTTAGCAGTGATCAAACGGTTGGTGGCGGAGCTGTGGGTAGAAGGTTGTCAGTAAGCTGTATTACTTAAATAACTAATGGGCAAAATAGCGCTGGTTGGTATGTTTAAACCGTCCCCAAACGACATTAGTGAGCTTGCTCTGCTGTGCATTTGCACTGGCTGAAGCAAATGACTTAGTTTGTCGCATTCGTTTTGCTCTTCACTCTGGTGTTCACGAAAGACCACCACAGAAGCATTGAAAATTTTTTCTGCTCAATACACATGCATTTGTTGTATAACAATACGTCGAAGTTGCCGGAAGTTTGCCCCATCATATAACCAAAATAAGAGAATAAATAGATGCGTACCACTTGCGGGGAATGTAGAGATCGACGAGTCTGCCTTCAGAGTTCTCCATTGCGGTAGTTTAGTTCAAAAAAGAGAAAGAGCTCAGGACAGCAGCACCAAACAACAAATTTGAGACTGAGCTAAGCCACTGAAAATATATCACGGGAATGACCTGTTTGATGGCAAAGACGGTCACGTGAATCCAAAAAAATTTGCTGTTGGTGCACCATTGAATAATTTTCTTCAAAGGGGAATTGTGAACATTCTTTCTTTTTCGGCAATCACCAATGTCCAACACTTTTGAAAAGGTACCGTATGAGTACTATTAATGTGATGCTCAGCTCAATCACTTGTTTGCGATGAAGCAATGCTGCTTCATTCCAAGTGAAACTGGCTAGCAAACGTTAGCATTAAATAATTGACTAATTGTGGCTTATCCCTTTGTCCATGTGCAATCAACTCACTTATTTTACTCGCAATTTCATATTTTACTATCATCATTCGGCTCTGTTTCGATAACTCATATGCAACTTGCCCATTTAAATCAATCAGGTTGTTGTCATCGACGGCAAGGGTCACCTTCTTGGTCGTCTTGCTTCTGTTGTTGCTAAGCAAGCCCTCAATGGACAAAAGATTGTCATTGTCCGCTGCGAAGAGCTCAACGTTTCTGGTTCCTTCTTCCGCAACAAGTGTGAGTACTTTTCACAGATTTTTCACACTGATTGAAGGCAGGAAGTGGCCAAAGACAAATCTTGATCACGGCATAGTGGATCTCAATATCATGATTGTTTGATCTGTTTGATATGATGCCAGCGAGCTTTACCCATACTACCTTTTGTAACATACTAATCAAATGCGATGTTTTCTTTTGATTTCTATAGTGAAGTACCATGCCTACCTTAACAAGCGTTGCATCGTCAACCCCAACCGTGGTCCTTTCCATTTCCGCGCTCCCTCTCGTATCTTCTACAAGGCTCTCCGCGGTATGGTGGCTCACAAGACCGCTCGTGGTGCCGCTGCTCTTGACCGCATCAAGCTTTTCGAAGGTGTTCCCCCTCCTTATGACAAGATGAAGCGCATGGTTGTCCCCTCTGCTCTCCGTGTCTTGAAGCTTAAGCCCGGTCGCAAGTACACCACCATTGGCCGTATCTCCCACGAGGTCGGCTGGAAGTACCAAGACGTCGTTGCCAAGCTCGAGGAGAAGCGCAAGGCCAAGAGTGCTGCTTACTACCAGCGCAAGAAGGCCGTCGTTGCTCTCAAGAGCAAGGCTGCTGCTTCTAAGAGCGATGCTCTTAAGTCCGTCAACGAGTCCATCACTGCCTATGGTTACTAGATTGCTTCCTTTTGCCGGCTAGGTACCTCTTTGGATAATTGGGAGATCTAAATAATAAAAAAGTATCTTAAAAAAAAAAGGGCTCGTTTAGTCCACGTGAGTTGATGCAATTTAATGGCGTGCGAGGTGTCTTAGTTGTTTCTTTTTCTGCTATCTTAAGATGCTGCCACGATCAGTTTTGGTTATATCGACCGCATTCATTGCAAATGTAGTTGCCTTACAATTCGAACAAGGCAGTACTACAGGAGCTGTACCTGTAGAGTTGTTCGTAATGAGCCAGTGTCCCGATGCCATAAGTTGCGAGTCGGCTTTCGCGGAAGTTTGTAAGTTTAGCCTTCTACATACTGCTTCGACTTAGAGTCTGTAGCTACGTGCATGGCCAATTAGTCGGCTTATCCTATAACTTTCATTAGTTAAACAAGTCACGGTTCCTACTACTTTGGATATCAATTTCATCGCACAACCCAATCCAGCCGATCCACTACAATTGTCATGGTGAATTTCCAACATGATTCTAAAGTTATCCGATAATTGTATCCTAAAAATGACTATATTAGCAAACATGGTGCACAAGAATGCTATGGAAATATGCAAGAATTATGTTACAAACATGTTCATGGGTCTGAAACTTGGCTATCCTTTATTCAATGCATGAACACAAATCGGGCCGCCATTGGTACTGATGAATGGGCGAAGACCTGTGGTAAGAGCTCGTAGGCCTCTAAGATTATTGTATTGTGACATGATGTTAAAATGATTTTGTTTTAAAGCTGAGAAGCAAGGAAAAGCATATGGTCAGATTGCCGACTGCCTGGTAGACGGTACTGGCATAAAATTACATGCACAATCAGCAGCTCGCACTTCTTCACTTGGTATTACAACAAGCTGTACGATTCTTATTAACAACAAGCCAAGATGTGTACGTGACGGTAATGAGTGGAAAGACTGCCCCGGTGGCAGCTCAATTAGCGATTTTGTGAAGACCATCAACGATGTGAAGGGTACTGAAGGCACACCAGCAACGGACCCTCCGCTCTCAGACCCCAATCTTCAAGTTCAATCACCTCAAGGATCTCTGGCTTAATGTAGACTCAATGCGACCGGCGTATGTTATTCGAGATAAAGCATTCAGAAAGTAAAAAATTGGATAAAGAGATTTGGTTACGTTATGTTAAATATATCAAAAGACTATATACAGACAGGCCACAAAACTAAAATAATGGTACCCGGGAAGGGAGAGTACAATCCCTAAGCAGAATTATTTGTCCAGTGAGCTTAGCCATGATTTTGCTTGCTTTGTTTAGAAGAATAATTCCAAAATGGCGAGGAAAGCTTTAAAGTGAGTAATTGATTAGTTTTGAAACCCCTAAAATATAAAACCTGATAGCTACAGAGCTTAACGTACCTCCACCGAAAGTGATGAACATAAGGACGGCTAACACTGGCATCGAAACTGGCAGATTCCATTCCTTCTTAGGTTTCTACAACGCAAAAGGTATGAGCGATTTGACGCTCGGTATGCACATTCAATACAGCAGGATAGTTACCAAGGTTTCCTTAACATGACCACGCTTGTTGACGTTGTTCTGGTATGCAGCATTCTTCTTGCGGAGGGTGGGAGTAGTAGCCTGTCGAGCAGTTAGCAGGACTATCAGTAATCTAGTATCATAAGTGTCAGTGCCTTACCATGATGTTGAGACGATGAAAAGCAGTGAAACAAAACGTTACCAACAGCTGCACCGAATATATTTCTAAAACTGGAGCTCACGCTTCAAGCGTTGGAGGGGTGCCATTGGCTCATGCCAGATCGGAGCCCCAAAATCAAACATAGAAGGGCTGGGACTGCGAAATGCAAAAGTCAAGTTGGCCGCATGCGACCTGACCTGTTTGTATCTCACGACCCTTCTTTTCTTACTGCTCTTTCTTATATACTACGCCTTTCAACCTTTCTTCTTTGTCCTCAGCGCGCGATTTCATGTCCATAGCTTCTGAAACATCCATCCAAAGCACAGCGGCCTTCCTCAAGGACAAGCTTCCTGAGCACTTCCAATCTGTCAAGCTTGGTATTATCTGTGGCTCAGGCTTAGGCGGCCTGGTAGACACCATCGACCAAAGCTCTAAAGTAGCATTTGCATACAAGGATATTCCAGGTTTTGCGGTCAGCACAGGTATGAATTAAAATCCATGTTAAGGAAGCAAAATTGATAAGGCTTGTCCATGCCATTGGCAGTTGTAAGCGATTTGTTAACCTTCCCTATGTTCTCTCATACAATCCTGATAATTTTATTAACCGCTTCCCACGATATTTTGCAACATTGTATTCAATGCAGTCGCTGGCCATGCTGGAAAATTGGTGTTTGGATTTTTGGGTGAAAGCAACGTACCTACAGTGTTTATGGTTGGCCGATTTCATTTTTATGAGGGCCATACTCTTCAGCATTGTACATTCCCTGTACGCGTGATGAAATTATTGGGAGTGGAGTCGTTGATTGTCACAAATGCTTGTGGATCATTAAACCCAGAGCACAAGGTGGGAGATATCGCGGTCCTTAATGACCACCTTTCGCTGCCGGGGATGTCGGGTTTTAGCCCACTGATCGGACCTAATCTTGAGAGCTTTGGGCCCCGCTTTCCAGCGGTTTCTGATGCATACACTTACTCCCTACGAAAAATTGCTTTTGAAGCCGCTTTAGAGATCGGATGGTCAGAAAACGATATTAGAGAAGGTGTGTATGCCTTCGTGGCAGGTCCATCTTACGAAACAAGAGCCGAGGCTCGCCATTTAGCAAGTATGGGCGCGGACGTCGTTGGTATGTCCACTGTACCTGAAGTCATAGTGGCTCGCCACAGCGGCATCAAGGTGTTGGGATTGAGTTTAATCACAAACGCTGTGGTAGTGGCGCGCGGTAAAGATGCGAAGAAGGAGGTTCTTCTCAAACTAGGCAAAAGCAAGGATATCGATACTGAAATCGATACCGAAAAGGTGATTGCCAATCATGAAGAGGTTTTGGAGACTAGTGCCAAGCGAGCAGCGCAAATGCAACAACTTGTTAAGAAAATTGCAGATTTAATTAATGGCCAATAAACATAGCTGTTTTGTTTTATTTAGCCAATAGTAATGCCCAGTTAGTGTCCGCCAATAAATTTGGTGGCCTGTGAAGTTTTTTTGCTCGAACTTTCCACTATCGGAAAAGCCCGCCAGGTAGCGTAACTGAGTCATCCCGAACAAAACACAGAAAAAAAATTTTGTGGTGCCTTAAATTATCGAGCTTTGGCTGCCCTACAGATTCCTTCGTTTCTTTCGCTTTACTCCACAAAATGTACAACTTGGCAAAGATCTCGAGATCCCGCATTCTTCCAACAGTTGCTCGTAACCCCAGTGCTCTTGGCGTCTTTGCTCGTAACTACAGCTCAAACATCAATGGTCCTGTCATCGGTATTGACTTGGGTACCACCAACTCTTGCGTTTCCACTATGGAAGGCAAGCAACCCCGAGTTATTGAGAATGCCGAAGGTACTCGTACCACTCCTTCCGTCGTTGCCTTTACCAAGGATGGTGAGCTTTTGGTCGGTCAAGCTGCTAAGCGTCAGGTATGTACAAGTTTCTTTTCAAATTTATGGTGATACAATTCATTATTCATTTACTCATTATTATGATTTGATATTAGGCCGTTGTCAACTCCACCAACACTGTCTATGCTTCCAAGCGTTTGATTGGTCGTGCTTACACCGACCCTGCTGTTCAAGCCGATGCTAAGACTGTCTCCTACAAGATCGTTCCCCACAGCAATGGTGATGCTTGGGTTGAGGCTCAAGGTCAAAAGTATTCACCTTCTCAAATTGGCGCCTTTGTTCTCGGCAAGATGAAGGAGACTGCAGAAGGCTACCTTGGCAAGAAGGCTAACCATGCCGTCATTACTGTCCCCGCTTATTTCAATGACGCTCAACGTCAAGCCACTAAGGATGCTGGTAAGATTGCTGGTCTTGATGTTCTTCGTGTCATCAACGAACCCACTGCCGCCGCCCTTGCCTACGGTCTTGACAAGGAAGGTGACAAGGTTGTTGCTGTTTACGATCTTGGTGGTGGTACCTTCGATATCTCCGTTCTTGAAATTCAAAACGGTGTTTTCGAGGTCAAGTCTACCAACGGTGACACTGCTCTCGGTGGTGAGGATTTCGACTCTCACCTCGTCCGCTATGTCGTTGAAGACTTCAAGAAGGAGTCTGGCATTGATCTGAGCAGCGATCGCATGGCTATCCAACGTATCCGTGAAGCTTGCGAGAAGGCCAAGATTGAGCTTTCATCCACTGTTCAAACTGATATCAACCTTCCTTACATCACCGCTGATGCTAGCGGACCCAAGCACATTAACAGCAAGCTCACCCGTTCCAAGTTTGAGACTTTGGTCGGTGACCTCGTCAAGCGCACTGTCGCTCCTTGCGAGAAGGCTATGAAGGATGCTGGTGTTAGCAACAGCGAGATTAACGAAGTCATTTTGGTTGGTGGTATGTCCCGTATGCCCAAGGTTGTTGAGACTGTCAAGAGCATCTTCGGTAAGGAGCCTGGCAAGTCTGTCAACCCCGACGAAGCTGTCGCCATGGGTGCCGCTATCCAAGGTGGTGTCCTTGCTGGTTCCGTCACCGATATCCTCTTGTTGGATGTCACTCCCCTTTCTCTTGGTATTGAGACCCTCGGTGGTGTCTTTACCCGTCTTATCAACCGTAACACCACTATTCCCACCAAGAAGGCTCAAGTTTTCTCCACCGCTGCCGATGGTCAAACCCAAGTCCAAGTCAAGGTCTACCAAGGTGAACGTGAGCTTTGCCGTGATAACAAGCTTCTCGGTGATTTCAACTTGACCGGTATCCCCCCTATGCCCCGCGGTTCTGCTCAAATTGAAGTCTCCTTCGACATTGATGCTGATGGTATCGTCAACGTTGGTGCCAAGGACAAGGCTACTGGCCGCGATCAATCTATGAGCATCGTCGCTTCATCTGGTCTTTCTGACGGAGAGATTGAGAAGATGATCAAGGAGTCTGAGCAATTCGCTGAGTCTGATGCTAAGCGCAAGAATGCTATTGAAGCTACCAATGCTGCTGAATCTATCATTTCTGAGACTGAGAAGCACATGAATGACTTCAAGGATCAACTCGATAACACTGAAGCTGAGAAGATCCGTGGTCTCATCACCCAATTGCGTGACACCATGGCTCAAGGCGAGAGCGCTGAACCCGAAGACATCAAGAAGCAATCTACTGATCTTCAACAAAGCTCTCTCAAGTTGTTCGAGATGGTTTACAAGAACAAGGCCCAACAAGGTGCTGCCGGCAATGAGAACGTTGTTGACAACGATGCTTCCGCTGGAAAGCAGTAAAAAAATCCAAAACACTTCAACTTATAGATCTATCCCTCTTAGACTAAATAGATTTTCTCTACTTCATTGTAACTGTTGCATATAACCTTCCCCGCTGAACACCTCTTTTCATGTCTTAACCCACGATGTACCATAGACCCGTTTGATATAGAGTAGTAATGACTTGTTCAAACAGATAAAAAAAAATATATATAGGGTTATATTGACCAATCTCATTTTTCTTTCGAAGTCCCTGATTTGGTGTCTGATAGAACGTAATTCTGGATAAGGCACACCAATGGCAATTTCCTGTTCGAGACTTTTTCTTGTACTTCTTGGTTTTGTGTCAAACATATACGAATTCTGTGTCCGCGGTTCAACGTGATCCAAATTTCAACTCCACAACTATACCCTATGACGAAAACTTTTAGAAGTTCTCATTTCAACATACCTCGTGCTACTTCATAAACAAATCTTAGTAAATCACAGTAAAGAAAACTTGGCTGCAGGAGATGTAATGGATATCATGGAAGGTAACTCTTCGCAGGGAAGTTTACCGCGGAAGAACTCTGAGAAGCTCGGTTTTCTTGGAATCTTAAGGGCGAAACAAAAGGGATTATACCAAAACTAATTTGATACCCAAAATTGAAACATATATAAAACTCTGAATTGTTATGACCTTCTCTTCAAAACTATCCTTTTAGATTCAAGGATTCAACTGCTATGATCAAAGTCAGAAAATCTCCTCCATGTCCTATATTTGTACATCATGAAGCAAGTTTCTTCAGTGATGAAGACAATATTTCAACACCAGAGCTCTCTTCCTCTTCAAACTCACCCCCTCTTAGTCCAGAAGATCTTGGTACCTCACATAATCACAGCACTATTGCAGATGAAATAGTTGAAGAAGATGTCCCAATGACTTTTCTAATGTATAAGCTTTTCCGGTAAGTTTGTATCTGCATGCTGCATCAAGCATACAACGTATTAAACATGTTGCAGTATTCTTGAAGATCGTCGGTGGCAACAATTAATTTACTGGACAGAGGACCGATCTTGCATAGAAATCAGTAATATTGAGTTATTCTCAAGAACAGCACTATATGAATACTTTGATACCAACAATATACATACTTTTCTTCAGCAACTATACTTGTAAGTTTTTCAATCCCATAACCTTCAAGCAAAGTGTAGAATCTGAGATTGATGATCTATATTATCAAAGAAATGGCTTCAATGTTGACACAATTGGAGATCATGAGAAACAGCGACGAACATTGAACAATAGGGTACGCATTATGCACCCTGAGTTTGCGATGTTCAAGATTGCCACGAGTATAGACGATACCCATCAGATAGATGATTGGGCTGAGACTACAGATGACCATGTATTCTTTGCAATAGAGTCGATGAAGGCTGTACAGAACAACATACTACGTCAATTGCAATTGTTGAAAGAGAGCATGACCACCTTCAGAGCAGAAATGGCCGAATTACACTCGGTTCAAGATCACCACCAACAGGTGCTCGAATATATGCAGGATGGAGTGAAAAAGGTCTGTAACAAGTTGTAAAATGGTTCAAACAGAATGTAAATACAAATGATATAATCTACTCGAAAATGCAAAATAAATAAAATCACATCCTTTATTCGCAAATATAAATGGAGACATAAAATGTCGGCAAATTTAGTTATTATTGTAAGGGTCCCTGCTTTTGACCGTAGACTTTGAATATCAGATCTTTGGCGTTAACGAAATCAATGCTTTTAAACATCGAAGGATCATCGTTGTCAGGTAGCAACAGCCTGTCATCACTTGCGAAATGTAGCAGCATTCCGGCCATCAGTATTTTCATGGGGTTGGTCGAGTCGGCTTTGGCTTCTTCTGCATTTTTTAAGAGTGTTTCCATAGGAATTCGCTGGACGTTGAAATTTTGACCAGTAGCTTGCTCTCCCCATTTGAGAAGCTCATTCCAAGAGGTAATGGTTCCTTTGATATATGTATATTTGGGCCACGGACGAGGGTCATTAAGTAGCCATACGATAGCTCTACCAATATCATCTGCCCAAGTTAAAGTGAGTGAATTGTTGCCGTCACCAGGAATGATGGCGTTCATCCTTTCAAAATCTACAGGAAGGGTAAACTCTTTTCCAAGATACTTTCTATCATTCCTAGGAAGGATATAATCCATAAAAGTGCTGGTACAGATGCAAGTATATTCAATCTTATCCTGTTCAAAAAGAATCTTTCGGAATATTCGTTTGAACTCTACAAGATCCATGCCACCTTCGAACTTTTGAACGTCCTGCCCGAATTCACTAGGGATAAAGCGCTTGACGCCATTAGCCTCAGCAGCACGGAGGAGGTTGTGTTGAACTTCGCTATCCGGGGGCAATCTAGTGACACATGAAATGACTACGTCGACTCCTTTCAAGGCTTCAGTCAATGATGGAATCGAAGAATAATCGACTGTGCGCACGGTGACTCCACGACTTGCAAGCGTTTGCTTGGTCTGATTAAACAAACAAAATGGTCATGTTAAAACCCAGTGTTCTTAAATAAGGTTTTTGCAATGGGGACATACACTGCGGCTGAGGACAATCAATTTGAAGTTACCATCTTGCAAGATACTATCAACTATGTGGCTACCAATACCGCCTGGGAGCTGTTAAACAAAAATGCGGCTCTCAATATATACTATAGTTGTAGTTACCTGCCCCTGCCAATGCAATCGTTTGAGTCATTATATGTCCACTTCAAATTTCTTTGGCACGAGTTTCGGATTGCAAAGCTCATAGACTTTATATTAAAATTTACGGGTTTTTCGGAAGACATTGCGCGACATCCAAATTTAGAGGCACTCGGGGAAAAGTGCGCGATATTTAGACACACGTAACGTTGTCTCCTACGTGTGCGAAAGTGTTTGGGGCTGGCCCTGTTCTTCTATGATAAACCTTGTGAAGATGGCGGTTAACTTATCAAAGGCGGTTTTTCAGAATTGACTGTACAATAGGCACATATATCAGGTTCTAAGAAGTATATCATTAAATGATACTTCAAATTTATGTACTATCTTCTAATGCTGAAAGTTATTATGGCGGACAATACACTTATGAACCAAGTAATATTTTACGAGGTTCAAAAGATTGAAGGCAGCCTCGTAACATTAATATTCTTGTCATTTGTCGTATTGTATGAACTGCAAACCCTCACAATCCATTGTACCGCACTTCAACATATTGCAACTTGAGTTATCATCTATATCACTTGGAACTATAAGCTATTATTATCATAGGTTCTGCACTCTGAATTGACACAGTACAAGTTAATGTGACTTGCAACGTGGGGATATTTCTCAGGTCGGCAATTGCCTGCCCATTCACTATTAGTTCTTCTAAGCATGGCTGCCTCGCTCAAATCTGTTTTGATTCAGCCAAAAGCTGCTCACACTGGAACGGTTATCTGGCTTCACGGTCTTGGTGACAGTGGAGCTGGATGGTCTTTCATGGCAGAGCATTTGGCAAGACAATTTCCTACCATCAAATGGGTACTTCCTAATGCGTAAGTGCAGGCACATAAACAGAATATGCAAAACTCTCGAACTAAAAGACTAAAAATGCGTTAGTCCCAACATTCCAATTACATTGAACGGAGGATACCGCATGCCTGGTTGGTTTGATTTGAACAGTTTATCTTTTACCGAGAAAATGGTAGAGGATGAGAAGGGCATGTTGAGTACCGTTAGCACAGGTTAGTATATTTGGATCAAATTGATATTATACAAGTCATAGAATCTATAGAATAGCAGACATGTATCTACAATGAACAGAGTGTAATTCTAACATGTGATGCTCGATCTTCCACTAGTCAACCAGCTTGTTCGCGACGAAGTCGATAACGGAACACCGTCTGACCGTATTGTTTTGGGCGGATTTTCGCAAGGTAAAGATAAGAAGAATCATCTATGAATCTGATTAAGCAAGATGTGCCATAATGACTGACATCTGTTCCGATTCTCTGGATTATGCAAACAGGTTCCGCCATGGCTCTGCTGACTGGATTAACGTCAGAGTACAAGGTAATTGATGTATGCATATGCAGCAGAAAGATTAATGTTCATATCTGATTGCTGTCTCGCAGTTTGCTGGAATTGTCGGGTTGAGTGGATGGTTGCCGCTACACTCTAAAGTGTTTTCTGTGAGTAGTTTGATTCTTTGCGCCTTGAGTTTATGACATACTGATCATAAAGTATCGGATAGATGGCAAGCGACGCCAATAAGAAGACTCCTATTTTCATGGGTCACGGTGACATAGACCCTGTAGTGCAGTTTGCATACGGATCAAAGTCGGCTGATCTGCTTAAGTCCAAGGGCTACAATGTTGACTTTCATAGTTATAAAGGAGTGGTCCACACCGCCAGCGATGAGGAGATATCTGATGTCGCCAAATTCTTGAGCAGCGTTTTGACCACTAAATAGAGGAAAAGGTGGAGCAGTAATATGGTATCTACGTAATGATTGTGGTTAGTCCCAGTCGAGTTTGATCCGCGGGAGACCATTAGCCTCCCCTAGAGAACAATAAAATTTTATTCATAGTGTACTTCGGCTCGTTATAACTTATGCAACCTTAATGTAGAATGGGGCCGTCAACCGAAGCATAGACCGAGTTATATAAATGACCACTGTCTTATAACTCGCAACCAATTTCTGCTTCCCTAACCTAATCTTAATAGAGAGATTGACAAGGTCACACACTCAGCATTACCGGAATTATCTGAATATTTAGCAAGCACATCGTTGCTTGTATCCGTGCAATGTATATTTTGGTTGATAAAACCGAGTCTGAACAAGGCAATGGATCAGCAGCAACTTATTACAAGCGACTTGTAGACTATGGTAGCCGACCTTTTGTAGACCCGAATTTCAAATGGTTGATAGCTTGCGTTCCTGTCCTAGTAGTAATCGTTCTAGTGATCTGCCTTCGAGCTAGAAAAGCCCGCCAAAGGCCGAAATTTGCACAAGTAGACCAGGTGCAGCCAGAATCAGAATTTGCCAATAGCCCTGCACCTGATACAGAAACATCGGAAACACAGCTAGATAATCCAAATGCTAGGAGGTTGGGCCCACCTAATCGGACAAGTGGCTCTTTTGGGCAAATGCTACCGCTGTGGAACGCTCGCTCCACTTCATTATCTCCGATCTGCTCAGTACCTCCACCGGCCTATGTAAGAGATCCACCGGATCCACCCAAATATGAGGATATCATCGGGCCAGATGATGTACCTTTGGCACATTGCGCAAGTCGACTTTTCAGACAAGCAGGCTGATGCATGCATTACTTTTTTCAATTATTTTCATATATGGTAGAGCTGACCTCACATCCTCCAATGTGACGGTCTTTATTCAGCGGGACCAAATTGGGCTCACTTTTCATCTCAGTCTCGTCCGCAAAACAGAATTGCTACCTACATCGGTGACAATGGCTTTACCCAACCTTTGGAAAATATATGCGTCGTTTCGTACACCTGAAGAAGAACGACAGTACTCAAGAGAAGCTTTTTTCAAATTCTCTGGTTATATCATCTCGTGCATCGTTATGACCGCGTTGGCGTCACGAGGATTGGGAGCAAGACAATCTGCGCAGCTCATTTCAAGCAGTGCTAGGAACTGACATTCTGTAAATAATTAAATACCTTCCTAATTTTGTTGTAACATCATATCCATTTTTTTTATTATAGCGCTTGCTAACTCATAGAAGGTGCAAGTGTTTTTTTTCTGTATATTTTAAAAAGGCCAATACAAATATTTCCCAGCATTTCGTTTAATTTTCATTGTAAAAGATTATTACTGAACTTAGAAAGAGTGCTCAGCGGTCAAATCGCCCAAGAATGGAAACCGAAAGATTTGAAGTTGGGAGAGGCAATTGCATTTCTACAAACCTTAGTTTTGTTGCTGACAACGAATGAAAACCCTTTTCTGATTTTGGTGCCTCCGAATGGATGAGCAAAAAGGGAAGTTGAAAGACCAGAAAGGCAAATATTTCAATTGACTGGTGGCTGAGTTGGATCCCAACATTATCGGAGGCTGCGCGCAAGCACACTTTTGCTTGGTATTGAAGGGCAACTGGAGGTTTTCTTTCTAGCTATTTTCCATTCTTCTTTACCATTCCTAGTATATATATAAGCTTTTCAGAAAAAGAAAAATATTGATGTCCGGAATGACCGCTGAACCAACTAGATCAGGTACGCCAGGTAGAAACAATTTGGTGATACAGCGCGACTTTCATGGAAGGCTACTACTATGTGATCATATACGAAATACAATGATTACTGCTGAAGACTGGATAGCTCATGAAAGATATCGAGTCGGCCAAGATATACAACCACGGCATTGCGAGGACTACGACATGCTAACGCAAATTATAGATGATGTCTTTCACCTTCAACAAGAATCTTATGATAGTTGGGTGAACAATAAAGCTGAACGAATACCCGTGAAAGCACCGTTAGAAGCAAGACCAGCCTTAATTGTAAAAGCTTGTAATGATACTCCAGGTGATGAAGTATCACAACTCAATACACCCAATCTCTCACCAACCTCAGTGGATATGACAAGTCAAAAGCTACGACAAAGTTCACCCGATCATTCCCTGCCACAAACACCATCACCAGTTTTATCTCCAGCTCCAACGAGTACAAAAAATACCAGTATCCATGTTTGGAAGTCACCGCTGCACCGTCTGTATTTGTATTGCTCAAAAGTGGCAGGGTGCGTCAATGTATTACTGGAATTAGAATCTCTACATAAATTGTGCGAGTCATGGGAGACAACCACAAACAACTTTCATGCATTTCAAGCTATACTTTCCAACCATGTAGCTGCTCTTATTCAATCAATTGCTCTCGATGCAAGTGAAAATTCAGATTTCGCCACCATGATGGATATTCGTGCAGAACTCATTTTATATCTTGAAAGCAAGCATAATTGGTCCATGATGAGCGGCCGATTTACCGGCAATTTTAATCTCGTCAGCTTTATGAAATTAGTAACAGAAGCTCAGCGAGATGCATCTGTATCCCATAAATTGATCCAGGTTTCCGAGTCAGACTCCAATCAGCATACAAACCGTCCTGGCAAGCGACGAAGTTTGCACTCTAGTAGTGAGAATTTAAAACTCGATGCTGAAGAAGCAAGCGAGGAAGTTTTCAAAAAGAAGCGGCAGGAATCGATTTCGGCTCTTCAAGAAAGACTTCACAAAATGAAAGTCGAAATAGAGCAGACTGGCCTTGCTAGAATGCATCCGTCTGAAGACATTTCATAAATTGTACCATACGTTTTCATTTTACATCCACTTATTGTCCTTCTTTCAAATGCTGTCTTCCTTTTGGTTTTATGTAAATGTCATCATTTTATCATCTTTTCCTTTGTTAATTTACATGGCTGGTAAGACGACTGTTGAACCTTTTTGTTTATAATAAACACCAGAATAAGTCAGGCGCTTGAGTGTTTGATTGATCGGCTTTCAAGCTTGCTTGTCTTTGTTTGTCGTTTGATGGCGCTCAAATTTGTTAAACGACTGGTATTTCTTGTATGGGAAAGGCTGAGCCAGCTCAATTGCCTCTCGGGGGAAAACGAACTCCAGGAATATCCAAAATAAATAATCCAATGCCATAACCATACAGAAAATCTTGCCAGCATAAACACCACAGCCATAATATCGCCTTAACCGCTCGATAAGAGGGGAGGTTTGCGAATAGGATATTAGATCGTATACCTAAGTTGGCCAAATGGGCCCGTTAACAACTCTCTTTGACATGACCCAGGCATCTTACAATGCCACATTATATTTACCTTTTCTGTCCTTTCTGCAACATTTTTCCAGCTGTATTTGTCCTTAAGCTCTTCATTGAAGGTTAGTGGCTTGGGCACCTCGTACCGAATCATGTGGATGGCTTTTGACACTGCAATAACAAGATCTTTTCATCGCCGAAATTAATGCCTTTCCGGTGGATTATTGCCCATGCTGATCATATACATCCACGAATCACTTACCGTCCTCTTCAGGTTTGGCGTAATTGATCATGTGGCGTGGAAGTACTTCAGGCACTCCGCCTACTTTAGTGCTCACCACCAGTAGGCTAACTCATAAAATATATTAGGAAAGTATAAATTCGGTCCGGATAAGCGAGAATATGTCATTACCCGGCACACGCTGCTTCCACAATGGCTATACAGAACGCCTCGGTCAGACTGGTGTTCAAGAATATTTGCCCTTGTATTAAGACATTGCGGACGTTGTGGTGCTTTACGGATCCAATGAGCTCTACGCGGTCATGTAAAAGGTGCTTTTCTCTCATTTGCTCGAGATCTATACGTTTAGGTCCATCTCCGCCTATTACAATGCAAATATTTAATATTCGAATGATAAGAAACAGTGGCGCAAAGTTATGACCATATTAAATACCTATGATGAATTTTACTTTTGGATGCATCGCACATATTCGGGGTATAATGGCCACCAGCAAATCCATTCCTTTTCTATACACCAAGCGACTGATGACAACGATCGTGACTTAAATGAAAACTGGCGGTTATTACAAACGATCTTTCAGATGATCAATTAGCCACACTTACTATAATTAGGGTCTGCGGCCGTAGGATCTGGTAAAAATTGTGATGCTACAACAGCGTTCGGTATAACCGAGACGTGTCGCGGGCTCAGAGCAGCCCGAAGTACGGTATTCTCTTTACTATAAATTCCAAAAATGGTGGTTAATGTCACATTGCATGGTGATCCCATCCAGCTGTTTGTTTGATTAAAATTTACCTTGTATGAGATACGCAGATAACATGATCGATGTCACTCAAAGTAAATTTGAGCAGTTTGTTCGTCAAAATACTGCTGGCATCTGCGAAACCGAATAAAGAATGGTCCGTAAAACATGCCTTTAGACCCATAGTTTTGCCATGTAAGATGGCTTCATGGCACAAGGAAGAAAAAGCTTGATGACCATGAACAATATCAATGCTTTCTCTAATTACAATGTTTCTAAATATTGGAAAAAATCCATAGATTGTGGGAAATGTGGCTGAAGAGTATATCACCATTGTTGGCACGTAGTACACCTTCAATCCATTGGTGAGGTATCGTACTCCAGTTCTATTTCCATATGCATGAGTAATGATAATGACCTATTGAGATATATCATATAGTCATCAGAGTGGATATACAGTGCGGTAGGCGTATATCGTAAGATATCTACCTTATGGCCGCGCTGGCTCAATCTTTGCGACAGTTGGTATAAATGCGATTCAACGCCCCCAACGTTCGGATAGAAGAAATCCGAGACCATGCTAAGATTACAAGCTGTTTAACACTGATATGAACTTCTCAACTACATCACAGTAGGCTCA
Source organism: Umbelopsis sp. M5902 (assembly GCA_037039815.1). Lineage (NCBI taxonomy): Eukaryota > Fungi > Mucoromycota > Umbelopsidomycetes > Umbelopsidales > Umbelopsidaceae > Umbelopsis > Umbelopsis sp. M5902. Next base: position 680,154 of record JAXQGL010000048.1, read on the forward strand.
CCAAATATTATAAGGCATTTTGCAGTAGCATTGATCAGCCTTCAGTAGGTAGGTAAAGTCACCACTGTCGGTTCATTTGAAATTTATTAATTTATGCCGACAGCGGGGTTATGCATTTTTATGCGACGAAAACCAATACAGCTAATGATGTTCAGGAACGACGCTCCTAAAGTAGTGAGAAGTCCATGTACGACATGTTAGGTTGAAACAGCTATAGCATATTTGAGGTAACAGGAAATATGCGATTGATTCACCAAGTCTGTTGGGTTTATGGTATATGATAAGAAAAACAAAGTTACTATCGTTGTTCTTTAACTAGGAATTTGAGAAAAGCAAAAGCTGCAGTCATGGTAACCGCTAAATAAATGACTAGATACATAACGTCTTTCCAAAAAGCTTGTCCATCGAACCCAAAGCGGCTCAAAATGATCGGTCCTGGAATCTGGATATCGGCGATGGATTTGTCTACCAGCGTGATATCTTTCAATTCATTCACAATCAATGCCTCGTAACCATAATTGAAGAAGCTGAAATGCTGTAACCAACTATATATGACGAATATCAATTAAGTTAGGGCTTGTTGCTCTTTTGCGATATTTTTGGTTACTTAACTTACCTTAAAACTGGAGGTATGTGGTCTGATTGAGGAATAAAGTTGAAAAGGAACACAGGGTTAGATTTGATTTGCGATATTTGGTAGGAAACAGAAAAATTTACCTTTGTTCAACAGGAAACCACCAAACAACATTGAAAATAGTATTGTTAGATTGGCCAACAGATTAGCGGTTGCAACGCTTTTGAACGCTGTGGCAAAGCACAGACATACTGCCGCTGCGACAAGATTAAATAGTACAAGGACTATCAAGAACTTCATAAAAACATAGATGTTGGCATTCAAGCCAATCATATAATAGCTCACTGACCCCATTGCAAGAGGTGGAAGGATACGGAGTGGTATTATATCAAAAAGTACCTATATCAAGCATTAAAAAAACAAAAATGGTCGACTGCTTCAAGGATCTGTTTCTTACCTTTGCCGTAAAGTAGCTCGCGGGGCTGTAATAGCCATTCTCACGTTCTCGCATGAAAAGGACTCTTTCTTTGCTGAACATATCCAAGGCTGATGTGCTCGCAAATCCGAGAAGAGCGCACATAAAAAACAGAACACCTAAACGATTTTGCACACCTGAAAGGTCAATATCCACTTGCCAAAACAGGGAGCCTAAGAGAAGTCCCAAGATGATTGCAATGGTGATGTGAGCAAAAAATAAAAATGGATCACGATAGAGGTTCAAGAAAGTGCGTGAGGAAAGAAGAGACTAAGCAAAAATCATAGGACATGAGTTATTGAATCACTCGCAGGACTCCAATTGGAATTGGAGCTTACCAATTCGTGAAAATATCGTCTCAAAGATATGGAGGGAGCATTTTCGGTATAATATGACATTAAGAGAGAGTAAGGCTGAGATCGCGAGCTTGTAGCATCAGCAGTATCATTTGCACCGTCGATATGAGCTCGAATTGAATTTGCTAAACTGGAGTTTTGGTATGCTTCCAATAAAGTATATAGGTTGTTGGAGTCTGATAGCAGATCCATGTCGCCTGCGATAGAAGGATTCGTCTGCGATATTCTCTGCACAGTGTCCGAAATAATTGCATCAGTTTCATTATCATCGTCGATATGGTTAGAACTGTCATGGCTGGGATTAAGATCGGCCAGCGATCTTGTACTAACGATCGACGTTGAGCTGACTGCCCGTCCACGACCAGATAGAAAAGGAATTCTTCGAGAAGAACGGCTCTGTTGCTGTTGTGGCACATGGTTCGGGGAAGGCTTATTCATGGTAACGTCAACTAGAAAAGAATTTAGTTTATGAATAGCATCTTCGCAATGTATAAGATAGTTTCTTACTGAGGTAGTCTGCAATGTTGTAGTCCTGAGGCACAGGATATCCAATGTTAACAAAATATTGAGAAGCAGCTTTTGCTGGCCCGAAGTAAACTGTGTGCCCATTTGCTAGAAGCATAAAAGAATCAAACATTTTGAAAATATTCGAGCGAGGCTAGAACCAGCCGGGTTAATCAATCTCTAGATGACTACCTGGTAAACTATTTCGCAATTTTTTAGACTCATACCTGATGAATAGTGGTGATAATCGTGCGTTTTGAATTTCTGGCCAACCTCAAGAGGCATTCCATTACCACACTGGCGTTGTAGGCATCTAGCCCTGAAGTAGGTTCATCGAGAAACAATATACTAGGGCTAGTTACTAGTTCTTTTCCAATACTGACTCTTCTCTTTTCGCCTCCAGAAAGAGATCGCTTTCCAGCAACTCCAATATACGAATCAGCAACGTGAGTTAAGCCAAGTTCACCAATCGTCTCTTCCACACGTTTTTGCTTTATGGCGAGAGGAATTGTGCGCGGTAAGCGAAGTAAAGCAGAGTACATCAGCGTTTCTCTGACTGTTAGAGTGCCAATCAAAGTATCTTCCTGATCGACATAGCTCGATATTCGTTTGAACTGCTTTCTTGTCGGAACCTCTCCGTTAATCAGAATTCTTCCGCTGATGACTCCTCGTTTAGGTTTTCTAGCCAAAATGTCCTGAACACAATATATGTTAATGGCGATTATATAGGTCAGACCGTCCCTACCAATAGTCTTACCAATAAGCTGGATTTGCCCGCTCCAGATGGTCCCATAATAGCCAGCAACTTGCCCGGTTCCAAGTATCCTGATATGGATTTCAAAATTTGCTTACCACCTAATGCCCGCAAATGAAATAAAATGAACCAGTATATGTCAGCAGAGATTGCCATTACTATATCCTATTGTATCACACTCACCAACAGTATATGTAACGTCGTCGAACGTAATTTCCGTCAGTTTGACTTCGTCGTCAAAGTAGGCAGTATCATCATCTTCGTCAAGGCGGATAGATCCGTCTCCAAATATCTTTTGTTGCCTTCTCATAGTCATCCTAGTGACTATCCAAATCAACCCAACCACAAATATAAGAGCAAGAACTATATATAGCTCAGTTAATCTTGGGAAATGTTTTTTCTGGAAATTTGCATTAGCGTACTGTTGATGACCTGTAAGTATATAAAGTAAGACTCACAATTGGCTGTACATCTCGGAAGTCCTGCTCATTTGCACATTCACCAACTTGGCAGCTCAGTCCAATATTATCAGGAAATACATCTTTGAGTGTGGAGTATTCTGAGGAACAAACATTTAACAAGTTTACCTGATAAACTCAACAGAACAACAAGGCAAACTCACCATTATACCAGCAGTCCTTGCCAGCAATGCAATACCATTCGGATGGGCCATTGACGTTCTTTACCAATTCGGACATATCAATTTCCCCACCACACATCCAAGCGTCCTTCATACAGCCACACGAAGCTTTGGCGCAAGAGCCATGCACGTCAAATTCTCCCGTAGCTGCCAATGCGTCAGTTAGGCAGCAGCATCGAACAGATTTATACCCATACACGACTTACTTTCTTGTTCACACTCTGTCAAGTGACAGTAAAATTGTTCTTCGTAGTCCTTCCAAAACTGAAATACACATTCATTATTTTGCCATTCACATTGAAGAGATACATGAGTGTTGTCTATCCATGGTATGTCTAGTTTGCGACGGCATTAGAGCTATGTCCTACAAGGTATATCTAGATGTTGATTTTCTTACTTGTAGTATCGCACCACGCGTTCATATTTTTGAGACCGATACCAGTGGTGATACATGTAGCGTTATCTCCCTTCAAATTTCCACACGAAGCGTCTGCGAGGCAAACATTGCAATTTACACCACCCCATCTGACAAACGGGTTTTGGTCAATGCAAGTCAAGTAAACATTGCATTGTCGATTAGTATACCTACCCTGGCTCACATTCGCATTGCTCTCCTTGTCGTGGTTTTCTATCTGGCGCTCCGAGAGAACCACATAATGGTTCTGAACAATCCTGACCGCCTATGGAAACGGCAAGCTATTAGTCAACGCAGCATTCGAAACTTTCAACCTTCGATGACTGGATCTAGAGAGCTTAGATTTATAAATACGAGGTCTTGCCTGCCGGCACTTTTACATACCCCAGCCTGCTGGGCAGACACAGAGTCCCGAATCGTCGCAGGAGCCACCATTCACACACGAATTTTGCGGCAAGTGACAGTTAAAGCAGGGAGGACAAACCGGGCAATCTTGTCGATATGAAGTGAACATATCGTCGTAAGTTGGGCCTCGCGACTTCAGCGTCAAATTCATGTTCTCTTCCAGCGGGATGCAACTTGTTTGCTTTGAGGTCTGGAGAAACACACTACAAATAAGGAAAATACAGATTAAACCTGCGCTACGGAGTATCAATTACCATCCAGCTTCAATCTCTAGAGACATTTGATATGATGTTGCTACTTTCTTTAAATTACTATCAAATTGTACCATTTTATTTTGGAAACATTGAGCTGTGGGAATGTATTTTGCCAAAAAGACTTAGTGAATATATAAATACGGCTATCTTCTGCGAGTCCCTCCAAATCCTGAAGATTCCCTCATAGAAGTGGAGGGTATTGAAGGCTCGTTTGAGGTATATGATCGAGAAAAGGATGGAGACGACCGAGATGGCCCTGAGTACTGAGGAAATCCTTGTGTTTGGCTATGGCACAAATCAAAATCAGCAAAGACTCGAACATTTCAGAAAATGGAACAACGATTTGAGTACTACATACCTCGGGGCAGTACGTTGCTGAGTTTGTCTATTCAGCATGTATGCACCTAACCCGCCAAGACCAACGCCAGACCAAAATCCAGGTGAGCCGTATCCTCCAACTCCAGGCGACTGGTATGTTCTACCGCCTTTTCCTGGTGGGAAACCCCCGCCACCATAGCTATCATCGTCCCCACTAAACCATGGCCGATCTGGACCTCCAGGCCCACTGCGCCCAAGTCCTCGGCCCATACATGATTTATAGATGTTCCAAACAACTGCGGCTAGTACACCAAAGGAAATCAGTGAAAAAAGTTTTGATATAAAGTAGTCGAGGCTGGAAGGAATCTGTATCGAGGCCGCTATGTATGAGACGTTAAAGCATATTCTTAGTGTGTGCTTGTGTATATGAGACAGAGCACTTACGTCCAGGTCGGCTTTTTGGAAAATATCTTTCATCATCATTATTGACTACTCTCTCCGCCTTGTTCTTGTAATAAAGTGAATATTCTAGGCCACAGGAGTTCACAAGCACAAAAGGGTCTTCAGGGAAATCAAAGCCTTCGCAGCTAACTTCTATATTCCCAAATTCAATATTGTCAGGCATATTAGCAGTGCAAGTCCACTGAACGTCATATCCATCAAAACCATCGTTCTGGCACTGAAATTTTACATATATTAAATCAAGTGAATGCGCTATTGTCTGCCGATCCGTCCTATTTAAAAACGAGACGTGTCTTGGCCATCGCAATTCCATAGTTAACACTTACTCGAACAACCTTGGGTTGAAAGTCATGACAAGCATCTCCACCGACGCACTCCAGTTGTGATATAGGGCTACTACGTCTAGCACTTGTCTGCTTGTCTGCATGTAGAGTTATGGCAGTCAGATCACGGAGTCTGACCTTTTTCGGGGCTTGCTGATTGCGGTCAGCGGCCGCTAATGCCATAAGGAACGCAAGAACAGCTAGAGAATATCTCATTATCAAACTAAACTATGTCGAAGAAAGGTAACGATACGGCACTTTCGAATTGTACAAAGTAAAGATTGATTTTATTTCACTGCTTTTCTTTCGGTAGCCTTAAGCGTGGAGCAACGTGGCAATCAGTCACAAAGCAGTCCTGTACCTGACACAAAAACTCCGTCATTTCAGAAGAAAGATCCACTTTGCTGTTGCTGGCCATTGTTATATGGCGACTGTTGGAAACCTGTCATCTGTGACTGCTGTTGGAAGCCTGCCATCTGGTTCTGTTGGAAGCCTGTCATCTGATTCTGCTGGAATCCAGTCATTTGGGGTGTCTGGAAGTTCATTCCCGTAGGTTGAGATGGTATCTGTTGCTGCAACTTTTGTTCCTGCATCATTTCGAATAATGATTTTTTGTTGTCTCCTTGGTTGGAAGTCGGCGAGCTGAAAGAAGCTGTGGGTTGACCAAAAGGATTCCGGCTAGATTGGCTACCAAAAGATTGTGCTGGGCTATCCAAGAGGCTGGCATCAAAGTTCTTAGGAACGTTGCTGCTAGAGCCGATGTTGGCATCTCCTGTGCTCTCCCCCATCCTGGCATTGTCTCCACCGTTATTCTTGCTATTGTATTTGATTTGCATACTGTTGGCAAATCCAGTTCCAACAGGTATTCTCAAGTTTCCAGTGTTGCCAAAGGAATCGATTCCATCACCTCCAGAAGCAAGGAGAGCATTGAGTTTCGAAAATTTGGAGTCGTTCGGTCGGGAGGCTGCCGGTGTAGATTTACTACTGGTTGGCGTGGGGTAGGTAACTTGACTAGTTGACGCTGGGCTCGGTTGAGGTGAGTGACTAGTCATAGGGCTCGCTTGGAAACCCGTCTGCTGAGGTTGTAGGCTTTGTCCAAAGCTTGAAGTTTGCATACTAGGGCTGGATCCAAATGCTGACTGTTGACTGTTGCTGCCATTTGTTTGCCCGAAAGGATTGTTCTGTCCCGCTTGTATGTTGCTCATAGAAGATGATGTAGGAAATTGCATACCGGTTGGTTGAGCTTGCTGATACTGCATGCCGGTCATTTGTGGCGTTTGGAATTGCATACCAGTTACCATGGGTTGTTGCATCATGCCAGTATACTGTTGAGACTGCTGCTGGTATGGGTTTGCAACAGTTTGTTGTTGATAGGGATTATTAGGTACACCAGTGAACTGTGAGTACACTGGATTGCCTGAAATGGGGTTTGAGAATGTCATATTGGTGGCACCAGTAGCTTGCCATGGTACTTGCTGCTGCTGCTGTTGGTAAGGGTTTACCGTTGACTGTTGAGGGAAGGGGTTGAAACTAAAATGATGGGCAGCTTTAATTTGCATTCACAGCAAAATATTAACGAGTATCAAGATAAACTCACCTGGATTGCTGAGAGTCAGTACCGCCTTTACCAAACAAAGCCTCTTCATTTTCTCTTTCCAATCGCTCCCGGTCTCTTCGCTCCTTTTCACGAGCTTCTTGTTCACTCAACCTGATTGCCTTCTGCAAATCATCCTCGCTAAGAAAATGATAAATCAATATTGTGAGCACTTAAATTTTTTCAAATGATTGAACCGTTCCACACATACTCGCTACGTCCGCTTCGAGATTTTTCTTCGGCCAGTCGTCTGCTTTCCTCCAGGGCTCTCTTAAGGTCACTGTCTTCATCGTTGCGTCCTGGTTTCTGATATCCAGGTCTATCGAATGAGCCCCTGCGCTCACCCCGGGGAAGTTGGTACTCTGCCATAATATTGTCTACTCCTGCCATTCTATCTCTCATTTGAGTTCGTGAACTTCGCTCTTCCGCAAGTCGTGCATCGTCCATTAGCAGACTAGAGATTTCTTTGGCTTTTTGGCGGACTACAAAGAATATCCGATGAAATTTTAGCGGCAAATTTCCGGCATCATATAATTATTTCCTCCCTGTCTTACCGTTACCACCAACATCCCGGCCACCATCATCGATATGCTGGAATTCGCGCAAGGTCTTAACAACATAGGCATTCTCCTTTGCATATAAAACGACATTTTCTGACCCAACATGTAGACAATAATCCAAAAGCGTCAATGCCTACAGTAACGACGATAAGTACATTGGTCTGCGGAATCGTATGGTGCATAAAAGTCAATAGTGTACTTTGAAAACATGTCTCCAGTTCTTTCCCTTGTCGTTAAGCCGCTTATCTATCATGTCCATGATCTCCAAGAAATCTTGACTGTATCAGTAGAAGGTAACAAAAATGTTAAACAGGGAGAAAGGTCTGAATACATTGTTGTGGAAGAAATCAAAACTTACGGATTATGTGTTGCTTGGGCAATCTCATTCATGAGAGTACCGCTAGGGCCCCATGTATCATTGGACGTAGCCTCACGGACTTTGATCTGGATGTCCGAGTAGCCCTTGGCATAGTTTTTGCTATTGAGATGAAAGAACAATTTCAAGATGAGGAGGAAGTAAATAAGGCACCTGAAACAAGACCAAGACAAGCTGTCCCGGGAAGGACAATGTTCGAGATCATGTACTTACACACTGCGCAAGACGCCTTTGCCTGACATTGGAGTGTCTGTCATGGTGAACAAAAAGGTAGTTTCCAATAACTCACTCACAAAATTTCAAGAACAGTTCCTTCGGAGTTTAGAAATGACGTACAGCTGGCCCGAAATGCCACTGTGGCTCCTTGTTGCACTCTTTCACAATCTGGCCAAGGAGTAACACAAGGCCATTTGTGCAAGTGCAGTCCTCATTGAGCTCGAGTTTTCAAAAATTGTGACACATTTCATCTTAAACAACATTTGTAACTTGATTGGAAAAATATCTGTTACTTAGCATGACAATTTCTACTCAGCATCCATTACAGATGAACAATCATTTTATCCCAATTGGGCTATAACTTCATGCCATCCTGCATAAGCTATCACAGCATGTCAATGGTGTGCAAATTATCGGTCTCGTTTTTATTAAATATTCTATGTTTGTATTAACAGATACATACACATTAACGTACAATGGTATCTTGTGAGACACATGTTAGTAGTTGTTATGCTACATATGATAGGTGAATAGATAACATATTTTCCATTGGATACTCATTTATATAGCATAATTACATTCAGTAGTCTATTGTCCGATCCAAAAGCTGGTCAGTATCTTTGTCCGCTATCAATCACAACCTCTCTCGGAAAATAACATGATGAATTACCTGCTGCCCATCCATTTTCCGCCAAGAAATCCTCTATGGCTTCGCGTAATGACCTATTTGGTATTAAATCTCTCTTGGTACACGGTCTACGCGTAAGTGGATCAAATTCTCCAATCTTCTCGAAATGCGTTTCAATGGAATGACGCTCGTAGGTTATACCATCTAAATGGCTAATTGTTAATTCACCAATTATTGTAGAGTGTAGTATCAACTCAATACATACCCGGCGTAAAACAAGGGTCATGCATGATATTGAACGATATCTGCACCATGCATATCATTAGTTACACACACTTGACAGCATTATATAACTTAGGCATCTTCTAATCTTACCTTGTCAAGGTAGGCGTCAGGAATCTCCCGTCGCTACATACAAGCTGTCAGTTTATACTGGCACATATTATTGTTCGAAGATTGCTCGGCTTACCATCACATTTTCCTTCGATTGCTCAAAAACTCTTTGTATTTTAGCAAGATGCTCATCCTGGTAATTACCTTTTAGTACTTGCTAACGTCCACCACAGTTGGGTATCCATTGTACTTACTTGAATATAGTTGATATCGTCTATTTTCTCTTCATCCCCATTGGCTTCTTGCAGAAGTTGTTGTCTCTCTTTCTCTACCAAACCCTTGACGTACTTGAAAATTTCTGATTCTCGTTCCATTCTAGCAACCTCGCCTTCGTCCCATTTCTTCTTTCTTGCAATAAGCAAAGCTTGCAATATATCGCCAACATACTTTACTCTCTGCTCCATTGCAAGTGTATATGCTTTTTTTATCGTCTTCGGTTACTAAGAATTGTTTGCATATACTTTTCCCTCCAGTTTTCCTACCTTTTTTCAAGCTTGACAGCGCTATTCATCATTGTTAACAGGCAAGGATTAGTCAGCAAGCTCAAGAACTGCTTGCTTAATGGCATTTAAATTACCTTCAGTAAACATTTTCTTTTGTATCAAGGCATTTCCCAACAAATAATGGCCCTTTACTATGTAAAAGTTGCAATGCAATGAGCAATTGGTATAGCCCGGGTTTTTCCTGCTGCTTCCTTACCTGTATGGCTATCGAGTTCGATGGCACGCCGACAGTCCTGTATGGCTTCATCATAGCGCTCAAGCTTGGAATAGCATAAGGCGCGATTTGTAAAGTATGTCACTTGTGTGGCATCCTTTATCTGTATTGCAGATCTATTAGTCTGAAATGTCGCTACAAGTCCGAAAAGACCAAGTGACTTACAATCGCCGTTGAATACTCTTGAATGGCCAGTCGGTAGTCGTGCTCAGCAAAGTACTTATTACCTAACTGCTTTTCAGCAGACTGTTTCGACTCCACAAATTCACAGTTACTAGCTTGAAAATACGACTTACCAAGGCCCTTGTGGTGTTCAGCTTGTGCGACTGGCATTGTCGGGAAACAAGATCTACTTTCTTCGTCAGGCACACGACCAAGTCTATTCAGAAGATAATTCGAAACTCCGCAAGCTTCCTGAAAGATCTATACGATTTATGGTGCATCACTACGAAGTGGTCAAAACCCATGGAATGTCTTAGTAGCAAGATTAATCTCGAGAAATGCTTTGATTAGACACACTGTAACTCCATATTCAAAAGCAAGCATGGATATAGACCCTCATCCATATTATGAGCTTCGAATTCAGCTTAGGCTTACAAGCTGTTCGACATTTAGAGTACCAAATTCAATGACAAAATTTGGTGGCGTCACATAAACTTTCCGCTTTCAAAGGTCGCTGAAATTGCAACAAAAAAAATTGCAAATTGACCATTGGCCGACATGAGTTATATAATGTTGAGCAGCCATGCTAGCCGCATGACCACGAAAGCTGGCATCACACGAGCACTATCCACTTCAGCTGTTCAATTGGCTGGACGTCAGCGACCGGGACGTCGATCTGAACATCCTTTCGATGTTGAGAACATGGAGAAATTCAACTTTGACGATCAGACTACTATCGGTCATGAGCTTTTCGATAACATTAGAGAAGTTCGCAAATACCTCAGAAAGACAAAGTACGAGATTCCAAAACTCAGTGGTATGTTGGAAGTGTTAGTTTGTTTTTGACTACGAGTGAATTTGAACCTCATAATTTGCAAACGCTCGGTTTTAGAACATGCCAAACCTTTTGTTCCACCTACTTCATCACAAATTCTTCGTTTCAAGACCCACAACTATATGGGAGAACCTCACCCCGTAGAATCAAAATGCGTCCTTAACGTTAAAGTCGAGCACCTCGGTTTGAATGCTTCAGAGCGACACAAGCTTCTTGTCTTGTCTGGACCTAGATATAATCCTGACAATGATGAATTAACTCTGTCAAGTGAGAAGTTTCCCTATGTCAATCAGAACAAGAAATACATTAGTGATCTCCTGGACAAGCTAATTGCAGAGGCAAAGGTTAGATACATTTGCTCTAAAATCATTGTGAAATTTTCAAAATTTTTCTAACTCGTATTTTTCCTTCTATCTCAGGACACTACCGATAATTTTGCTGATATCCCATTGGACACGCGACATGTCAAGTCAAAGAAGAAGCTAGAATTCCCTGCAGAATGGGTCCGCCCTAAGAAGTCGACATCAGCATAAACCTTAAGATCCATCATTCAATTTCCCCAGACCTTCTGTTTTGTGTAGACGACTGACCTAGTGTTTTTATCTACTGAGTTGTGTATAATAGACATTGCCTCAGGGCAACTAGAATTTTATAATGTTTATCTTTCATTTGATGAGCACTGGGGGTTTGAAATGTCGGCTTGAGGTTATATTCCATATCACAGGTGTTCACATTTACGGTATACATTTTGTACTGCACAAAGTGAGACGTTTCGTAGCGCTGCAGAAATATTTTATAGTTAGGAGAGAGCGAGCATGCCAGTGTAGAGTCCTGCATGCTTGAAACAATTTGCACATTTTTGGTTGGAAAATACGTGGCAGAAGCTTGCCATTACTTTCCAGTAATTTCTACTTGCGATCAAATGGGTATTTCTATCTTTGGGTAAAGACTTGATCAAAGTACAGTAGTTCAATGATGACAAGAATAGCAATAAGTTTTGATCATTTCTTCAACCATGCTTGTTACATAAAAAAGGACAAAAAATTAAAATAGTAGCTGGCAAGATAACCATCTAGAAGTCTGCTTCGAGATCTACTCTCACCTATCAATACTTGAAACAAAATCAAGGTGGAGATATCTCATGTTTTGCAATATATCGTATGTGTAGTGTCATGTGGCACAAATTTGCCGCATTTGAAAAAGTACATGTTAGCCTCGAAAGGTTATTATGCTACCTCTTATCTTTCCCACAGCTGTTGGCTACACGAGATATTCCAAATGACTGATTTTGATTTTTGTTGGTATAAAACCGCTATTGTAACATAAACCCCCCTGCATTTTCTCTTTCACTTCTTTTCGATGCCAAAATTGACAGCTGATGAGATCGCGGCAAAAGATGCTGCCAGGTTGAACGAACTTGGATATAAGCAAGTAAGTACTGTTGAGTATTCAAGTGATCTACCATATCTGCCTGTCAACTAAAGACTTCTCGGTTAGGAACTTAAAAGAGAACTATCGGTACGTTTCTAATAGCATACTGGAAGCCATATTATGAGAGATTAATGGTTTCAATCTAGTCCATTGGAAATTATGGTGTTGCTTTGAGTGTTGTTTGTATTTCTTCAGGCTTGACATCGTTGTTCTCATACGGATTGAACACTGGTGGTCCGGTAAGTTGAATCATTTCTCGCTGGAGAATTTTCTTGGAAGTTATTTTGACCCTAAAACCGCACACTATAGGTTGCAATGACATGGTGAGTTTGGCTATATTAACATATCAGATTGAAATGGTAGTTTCTAAAGGTACAGCTACTTAGGGGTTGGGTTGTTGTCTTCTTCTTCACGACTTTTGTGGGTCTTGCTATGTCTGGTAAAGTGGCTTACAGTATTGATAGTAAAGCATGATTTCGAGGTTGCTGATAAATGCCATATACTCACAGAGATTTCATCCGCCTATCCTACCAGTGGTGGTTTGTATTGGTGGGCTGCACGTCTCAGTAAGCCCAAATACGCTCCATTTGCATCTTGGATGACGGGATGGTTCAACTTGATCGGACAGTTTGCTGTAACAGCTGGTATTGACTACGGTATTGCCTTGATGTTGGGATCCGTCATTGAAATCGGCACGAATGGAGCATGGGTACCTAGTGTTGGAGCTACAGTTGGTATGCATATCGCTATTTGCATAACTCACGGAATCGCTAATTCTTTGGGACCAAAAGTCATGACTACCATCAATAGTAAGCCCTAAATAGTTTTGCAGATAAGCCAATCTTTGATCGTCCATTTTTTTTAATGTCATATCTTTTAGGCATTAGTACTTGGTGGCAAGTCCTGGCGCCCACTATAATTCTCATTACTATTGCAGCCAAGGCTCCCACTCACCAACCTGCATCTTTTGTTTTCACGTTTTACAACAATAACACTGGATGGGAAAGCACAGCTTATGTCGTGTTGGTTGGTCTCTTGCAGGCACAATTCACATTGACCGGTTACGATTCCAGTGCTCACTTATCGGAGGAAACTCATAATGCCGAGGTTAGTGGGCCCGTAGGAATGACCATGGCTATCATTGGTATGTTTGCTGTTTTGATTGAAGCGGTGAATGAAATTCCGGGTGTACAATGACTAACAGTGGCGTGTGGAAATCAAATCCGAATAGTGAGTGGTATCATGGGATGGTTCTTTATCATTGGTTTCCTATTCTGTATTCAAGATTTCGAATCCACAATCACCACCGCTACCAATTTCCCGGTCATGCAGATCATCGTAGACTGTGTAGGAAGTGGTGGCGGAATTGCACTTATGGTCATTTTAATACTTGCATGTTGGTTCTGTGGATTTGCTTCTGTCACTGCCAACTCTCGTATGATTTACGCATTTTCTCGTGATGGGGCTATGCCGGGAAGTCATTATTGGCATGCAATTAATAAGAAGATTCAGGTAAACAGAACATATTAAGCTCTGACTTTCTGATCCTTCAGAGTTTTAACTTTCTTCTGCAATCGGTCACTGTAGACTCCGCTCAACGCTGTCTGGCTTTCAGTTACAGTCGCGGCAATCTTAGGCTTGCCTTCACTTGGTAATGCCACAGCCTTTTCTGCTATCACATCTGTCGCGACCATTGGATTATACATCTCCTATGCCATTCCTATTTTTGCCAAGCTGATGAACAAGAAACAGTTCAAGAGAGGTCCTTTGCATTTGGGTCGGGCCTCCGAAATTGTTGGTGCAGTTGCCGTACTTTGGATTTGTTTCATCACAATTCTTTTTGTTCTCCCGCCTGTGAGCCCAGTAACTCCAGTCACCATGAACTACGCATGTTTGGCAATTGGTGCCGTTATTATTGGTGCTGGCGGCCGTTGGGTTATTGATGGTCGTAAGTGGTTCAAGGGGCCTGTCATCAACTTGAGCGACGCGGAACGTGCGCATGTACATTTAGATCAAGATGAACCCCCGAATCAAGCTGATGACGAGGAAAAAGTTCGGCACATTGATGAAGGCATGGACAATAACGAAAAAATTGCTGCAGTCTCTGAATAGGAGAAGGTCTCTGAAACAGACGATTAGGTGACCAATTGAATGATGTTTGCATATTTAAGACATTGCCAGGTGGTCTGGTTGTTATCGACAGCTATATTGTGAAAGTGTACAAAATAATATGGTAATATTACATCTATAAATCCTTCATATTCAGTAAATGCAAGACTGACGTGATAATTGTCAACCGTGTTGATTATAAATGATAAAATGTGAAGGTCTATTATACGATAAGATCATCTTCTAGATTTAAACAAGTGCATGAAGCTATAACACTATTGGCAGTCTAATATTTCTCACAAATGCCAGCATTGTTGGGATCATGCCAAAAGGCAACAGCTCTGCTTACACCGATGTAATGAGTGACGGCAGCGATGACAACAAAGACATGGAAAATTTGATGGCTTGCAAACTATACAAAGGTATGAATGTCAGAATGATGCAGACCAGCTATGTTTAATATCATCAAAATCATACCCATATGTTGAACTTTCCAGGATACCATCGCTCCGGGATTCTAAAAATTGAATTGGTACACTTTAATACCTTTTTTCTTCTTCAATATCTAACATGTTTGCAGCCACACACCTATTTCCATAGATTAATGCGCCAACGACGTAGAATGCTCCCATGGCAATCATATGTCCCAATGAAATGGATGAAAGAGCCATCTTTAGCCCAAAAGTAATGACACCGTGACCGATTGGGATGATTCCAGAAAGGCCCATAGCAAGAAAGAGAGTAGTTCTCATCCATCGATATGCTGGTGTTCTAAAGTGCTTCATCATTGTCACGCAGCCCTTATAACATACACAACTTTAGAGATCAACAAACACTAGAATGACTAGGATGGCTATATGATGGACTTACAGTTGCAAAACCTATGATACTGATAGCGGACATGTAAAATATCTGTAGATAAGGATGGCAGTAGAATCCATAGTATACAGCGGGATAATATGAGCCTCTAAGTGATGCAAAATGACGACTGTTAGTTGAATAGTCATGCTAACTCTCGGGAGATGTGATGTGCTCACAAAATTAAGGTAATGATTCCCAGATAATCACATCTATTCCAGAAAGCAGCGGTCTAAATATATCAATGAGAAGTTGTGAGCTGCGTGCCGGCCAAAAAATATTAGAAAATACAAGTATTTGTACCGGTTCAGAGTGACATGAAACGCAATGATAAGAGCTACTCAAGCCGAGGCAAGACAAAGCACCGGCAATGAAGGTATAAAAGAAGATAACATCCCATATTGTCCTAGTTTCAGCAATAGGATCAAGTACATCCTTCCACACAAAATATGCACCGAGAAAGCAGAACAAAATAAAGCCGAGAGCATGCGACCAAATGTTGACTGTATCAAAAGGTTTGTTGAGCTCCATTGTCCCGATGAAACAAGTTTGATCGTCAATGACACGTACCAAATTCGTTGTGGAGATATGATACACTCTTGATGCATTCCCAGTAAGAGTCTAGCTGTGGTCTATAGCCACCGGTAATATAAACGTTGTCTTGCAGCCATTCTGGCAACTCCTTCCATGACACAGTGCGTATTTTCTGAGCTCTAGTTAGAAGTGGTGTTTTGGAGTCAGCACCGTTGAGGATACTAGCGTTGTCACCGTTGGCATGTGAGCCGTTTAAATTCATTGAGTTAACTCCGTTGGTCTTTGTTGCTTGTCGTCTCTGTGACATTCCGTGCACGAATGTATAGAATGACTTGAGGTTGAGAAGGGGAAAGGAATTTGAAAAATATCCTTTTGTAGAAGTTGTGACAGCGAGCTGATCTTAAAAACGTACGTGCAGAGACACACAAAACCCCCAACATTTGGTAGAATATATGTTTGTCACAAGTGAATCGTATCTTTCATATGGCAATAGCTATTCCAGGACATCATTACGGGGAAAATTTAGAACATGTAAAGCAATCTTGTATTCCCAATCGCCGGTATAAGCATGTGAAAATGGTGACACAAACAGCGTTGCCGGTAACCAAGACAGCACTCGGAAGCGATGATGCTTGGATGACAACGTTATAGGACGTGTTTATATCAGATTACATCTAACGTTAAATTAAGAGATTAGCTGATAGAGTATTGAGGTGATATGTCAGCATCAATTATAACAGAAAGCGGAATTAATGGCAAAAGCTGCGCAAGGGCTACCCGCAAAGCTAAATTTCAGAAATGTAAGGCAAGATTGAAGTGCTGAGCTCAGATCAAAGCGACAACACTTGATCCTAACACACTAGTCATCGAGTGTCTGTCTTTTTTTTTTACATGTTTTTGTTTTGTGCCCCAGGATATCATAATTTGGGTCTACTGAGGTAATTAATGAATTATTATTGCAACATGGCGATTAAATTTCAAATTTGACAATGCTATGACTTGTACCGCTAAGACTGGAACGAGATCTATCAGCATATATTTTTAAAGCTCATATATGAACATCTCGAATAGCAAACAATATGTCTACAAAGCGATACAGCATGATTTATTGGCTATTCCATTTCTACGTTATAACGTTTATTTTTGTTCTATATTATATACCCTATTCAATGACAAATACTGGTCGGCCCTTATCGGCCTTGCTGGCCCAAACACTTTCTACGTCAGAGAGTTTGTGTGCGTCAACCTCTGCAACAAAGTCTCCAGATGCAAGTCTCTTCACAAGCTCGCCCAATTCAGATCGAAACTCTGGAGGACTGACTGAACCTAAGCCGCTGCCACTGACATAAAAGTTTGCAAGTCGAAGCACAGAAGCAGGAAAGTTGATGGTAGGGCCGGCCATTTGCCCAATTTGCACCCAGTCTAATCGTTGAGCTTTGTCTGCACGGGCAGCAATAATAGTATTGATAGCAAGTTCAGCAGATGGGCCCCACAAATAATCCAAGACTACATCCACATTTGCCGCTTCCTTGGCAATCTCCTGCTTAATCCTTTCCGTGTCGTCTGAGAGGGCGATAGCGACATCAAGTCCTTTGCTGAGCAAACTGTCGAGGACTTGTTGGTTGCGACCAGCACCAATGACGCGTGAAGCACCCAAAGATTTGGCGATTTGCACGGCAAGTTGACCGGAGATTCCTGTGACACCCATGATCAAGACGGTTGCGTTTGGCTTAAGGCTGGTACGGGTGCGAAGTGCCAACCAGGAAGACATGGCGGGATTCATCAAGGCAGCAATGGTGTTAGCATCTCCTCCGCTGGGGATAGGCAAACAATCGAGCTTCAAGATATTGGCGTATTGAGCCATGGTGCCAGTGCTGTCCTTATCAAAAGCCATAATATATACCTTCTCACCATTTGGAAGCTCACCGACACCATCGACTCCGGGAACCAAAGGAAGCTTAGTGGATGCAGAGTAGTGTGCACCACTAGCACGACTTTTGACCAGTTGATGCAAGCCTGCTGCCTGCACTTTGACTTGGGTATGGGTTTCCGGAGGAGCAGGAAGGTCAAAATCTAGATAGGCTGGTGATTTGCCAAACTCAGTGACAAGGGCGGCTTTGACGGTACGTGACATGGATGCGAATATGTTGTTTTTGTTGATAGCTTTGGACAAAGTGCTCATAAACTATTGGAGTGAAATAGCTTTTTAGAGGAGAAATGTTTCGTGGCTTTTATACGCCAGGGTTCTATTTATGCGGCAAAATTTCACCCCGTTATGTATTTCGGAGCGCTGTATCATTTGGGTTGAAATTTTTGGCCAGTCGACCTTTCGGACCGATATTCCCCCCTACATTGGATTCACTTTTGACCAAACTTGCCTACTTGTTTTCACCTACTAAAGCTGTAGTGAACCTGGAAGACGTTTCTGATACATATAAGCGTTTGTCACGCCGCAAGTAGGCCAGTCAATTTTATTCACAACATCCCAGCTTCGTCTTCAGCGCTTTCGCGGACCATCGGAGAAACCATAACCATGGCCGCGTAAGTAAGATTATAATGTTATGTAGTTCGCTAAAACATGATTTAAAGAGAAAGCAATAGCTTATTAACGATTATGGAATCATAGCTCCTAAAATAAGATAGAACAAAATCAATCCATCGGTTTACTTTTACGCTGCAGCACATCCGCTGACAGCTTATGGCGCGTCCATAAATATTAATCTTAAAATTCGCGAGTTGTTCATATATTCAGGATGTATTTAGGCAGCCACCCCTTGTCATGGTGCTTTGACCTTATTTCGAGCCAGGTATTGTGATCGATCACACATTGTACTTTTCGCTTCCTGCTATCTCATTGAAAGACTGTGTGCTACAATCTTAAATTTTGACAAGGTGACCGAAGCGCTGGGATGACTGCTAGCCACTGAGCTCTATTGTGTGATTCGGATTGGCGACTGTAATATTGAGCAGGTTTGTTTTGGGCTTTCGTTGATAATCTGCAATATTAGACAAACATTTCAACCATAGAAATAGCGTTTTCTAGTACTTCGTTAATGAATAGATTAGGCGTTTCTCCCCAGATCTCTGGCATGAGAAATCGGGTAAGGAAGTAGCAATTTGCTTGGTATCAGTTTATGCTTGACCCAAATGGATTTGTTTGCCCATCAAATCAAATGGCCAGAGAGTAAGTTTATTTTAATGTCCAAGATGTGTCAGAAAGCTAGCTAAAAAGTATTCATTAGAAAGCTTGATGCTTACGCAGCAATAAGCTTGGGAAATCCCATGACAGACTGAGTTCTTTTTTAATAAGTGTGCCGGAGCCGAAAAAGGGTGAGTGGCGGGGACAAAAAAGATCTCTCTCACTTGTCAAAAATCCTTTTGCCCCGTCTTTTTCTTATTTCTCTCACCCCGAGGCATATACCTTTATTTCTTTCGCCCTCACTCAATCTTGAGCGAGGATTGCTATGTTCAAACAATCCTGATCTCTGCATTTGATCCTCATACCTTGGAACCAAGTGTCGAGCGTCTATTTTTTGAAACTTAGTCCTTTTATTATTTTGTTTGTGTCTCTACTCTTCCTCATTACCATTCCACACTACACTACTTGAGAATCTCCAATTCCTGAGCATCGCCTTAGTGAACTGGCCATTTCTCGCCTTCTGCGCTCAACTTCACTGGCATCTTCTGTTATTTAAGCCATATGGAGACCAAAGAAAATACAAGCTCAATCATGACGGGTCATGTATGTGTATATCATAAGGAAAATAACAAGCTCTGGTTTAGGCAAATCCCACTAACTAGGCATACTATTGTATAGATACGAACATTCAATCCAGTTATTCTATTTCACGACCATGAATTTGCCACTGAGAATACCATCAAACATATTCACATTCCCTATCGTGATCCACATTATGAACCGTATATACAAAAGCGCAAGCAATGCATTGATCAAATGCTTGAGGACAATGGCAAGTTCTGGTCCAGTTTTACAGAAGATCGTATTCGAGGTAATATAAAAATGACGCTCAGATCAAAAGAATATTACGGAAGGCTACTTTTGACAAGACCGAATATTGATTATTTCTTTTTTCGTTTTATCATTCAAAGATGACGACGCAGCCGAGTGTTCGCCGATGCCATCTCTAACATCATCCCCCACCCCACCACTTGTACCGTACGATTTGCCATCACCACCTGATTCGTCATCTTCGCCCTCTCCAACGCAAGATACATACGGTAATCGACAAAATGTATTCTTAGCCAAGCCGTACCATCAAAGCAAACGTAAACGGGGTAATCTTCCCAAGACCACCACGGCTATATTACGTGCTTGGTTGTTGAAGCATAAGACGCATCCGTACCCAACTGAAGATCAAAAGCTCGAATTGGCTCATGCTACCAATCTGACAGTTAATCAGATCAGTAACTGGTTTATCAATGCACGCAGACGGATATTGCAACCCATGTTAGATAAGGAACACTATTCAGAATTGGATATCTACCCTTACGAAGCAGGCACTTCAGGTAACAGACTGGCCAAATAATGATACGGTCTGTTTGTAACATGAAAAAAAGTTGCTGACTGAAACTGGGCAATTGACAGATGAGCATCATATGAACACGTAACCACCTCGGAGCTGAATTTGTTTGATGTCTCCTTGACGTCTGTGCCATTTGCCATGCATTGGTTTCAATCATTCCCCCTTTTTCTTTCCTTTTTGATATCTTTCCATTGCTTGTCAACAAACCCCCTTTTTCTTTTATCCTATCTGACACACACACTCTCTTTTATATCTCTATCCCCGATTTTTTATTTCTTATCTACATCGTTGTTTCACCGCGCTTTTTCTGGGATGTCCCAGTTTTTGAACCCTAGCTTCATCTCATCAAAATACCTTTTTGATTTGTTGTTTAGCTATTTTCTCTTTAATCTCTTTTTTTTTTTCTTCATCATTCTTTTCACGCACGCACTCCTGAAGAAAAAAAAGAGATGAAGCAAAGGGTTCCTGGCGCTTGTGGGCCATGTACAGAGGTCCACTTGCGACTGGTAGCCGAGTCTAATGGTGTTCTCAGGGACGCAATGCTCGAAAAAAACCAAAAAAACTTCGTACAAAGATCACTTTCCCCCAAATATTATTATGTTGTATTTTTCCTTTTTTATCCCCATTTTCAGTACTATACACATATACGCATAGCTTTTTTTTTTGGTCCGAGAAGTAGAAATATACTGTCTATTCTTCCAAAGATGAAAGAGTGTCTGATGTAACCAATCATTGTGATAGTGTGTGATATGATGTGCTTGTGTGTGGGTACATTCTTGGCGCGCCCTATGCCTGTGTCATCACCCAATAAAGATTATGGCGATTGGCTGCTACGCGACTGATGTGCTTATTCTACCGATAGTGACAGGGACCATCAAAAGAACAATCTTTTGCCTTCATTCACATACGTTGTCAGAACCTGTGCCTGAAGCATGACACCTGGATATGTCTGTATATGCATGTTATTGCCATCTAGAAGATTTTTGTCGCTACCACAACCGTGAGAGATTATACCATGTTCATGCCCAATAAGCTGTTGATACTCTAGCACATTCTCACTTGGGTTATTCGCTGACCGGTAGATTGACAGTGGTGTTGATACTCATAGCAACTGCAGCGCCTATGGTAGCCTTAGTTGTTAAGTATATATGAGTTCATAGAACCATGTTCTTCTTTGATGATAGTGTGCATGCTTCTAAACATCCTTTAGTCAGGAAGCCGCATGATCACTGTGGGGAAAACCAGAATCTGTGTGACTTCTATCAAATTATTATGGAAAGGCATGTTCAGGGCACAATTGTCAAATTTCACTTGGCCACAGGAAATGTTACACTTGTGGCTTTCTTGGGTATGACAATCTGGAGCCAATTGTTCGAAATACAATTTTTTTGATTCTCAGGACATCCGCTCAACATATCGCTTGGGAATCTTGAACGTGTTTGCTTTGCTGCATTGTTGATCAGATCTCCAAGGCGCGGGATTATATCAATGCGGAGTTGCTCAGGCCATACAAACTCCAAGATTTTACCGAGAAGAGTGGGGGAAATCAAGTGTTCGACCTTTCAAAAAAAAAGTAGATATTTCTTATCATTTACGCCAACTTCCGCAAATCAATATAAGCTTTCTATCTATCCAAAATGGCCGCTGTGTGGAAATAAAAAGCTTGATTATTTGTGTGGAATCCAAAAGCACTGATATTGCCACTTGATTTTTCCGTATGTTCAATTTTTTGTTGGGTAAAAAGTTCACCAATGGCTACACAGCGTTTTTTACTGCTTATCCTTTACCAAATCTAGCAAATAGATGGTACGATAGGACCGTGCGATCTAATTATAGGTCCGCACTGAACCGACTTTCTCAGGCAAAATGTCAAAGCCCAAAGCCCGTGTATCGATGGAAGAGTTAACTCAGGCAATAAAGCGCGACATTTTAAAAAAAAGTTAACTGCTAAGGAAAAGACATTTATTGTATCAAAATGAGTCAAATGCCTGCGATATTTGAATCAGGTCTTTCTTTCCAAAAAAATATATTATGTAGAACAAAAAAAAATTTGGTGTAAAACATTTGTTCCTCGGTGTTTGATAGCTCGACAGGAATGCTACCAACTGTCTATTATAAACCATAATAAAAAAATGTATACGATTAGGTATTCAATTTTGGACACAGTTGGGTCAGATCGGCAGGGTCGCTCAAACTGGGGAATAGGCAATCTGGTCTTTAGACTGAGAGAGATTCAATTGTGCGATTGGCGTTGCGGAGGCACAGCAAAACGGTAAATTGCGGGGAGCGATTGAACAAGTAGTTTAGCTGCAACTGGCATTGGCCATCCCCCGATGTACAGCTCCGATATAAATATATAGCTATACACCAATTTCTATGCAGAGAAATTCGCCATTCTCAAACATAACCCCACATGAGAAAAAAAAATAAGATTATGAGATCTAGACTCTAAACAAATTATACTTGATAGCTATTAGACTCATGGCGGTTGGGGGGGAAGGGTGAGCCTAATCGATATTGGAAACAAGATTTAAGATATGTCGGAAGCGGAGGAAGAAATAGTTATAGATATTGTAGATGGTGAGTTCAGATTCTACAATTGCGTATATTTGTACCATCGGATATCATAGCGCACACTGACAGATTGTATTTCCGATCAATTGCTATTCTATATAGTAACAGAGATAAAGATCAAATTGATAAATCCCATTGTTGCCCAATACATTGAAGGGAAGAGGGGGGGGGGCCAAAAGGAAAAATAAAATGCCCATGTATTTTCACTAATAATTAGCAGGGGTGACACATTTATGGGGGAGAAAAATAAAAATTATAATGGACATTTGAGAAATCGTCGGCGCGATAAAGGGTGGTTTTGAGCCGAGAGGAGGAGTAGAAAAAAATTATATTGGGCAGCATTTAGTTTGGAATGGGAGTACAGCGAACACTGTGTTCATGACGACATCATGATCTAGGTGGGAAGAGGCTCGTTATTAATATTTATCTTTCAGCATTTTATTATTTTCATTTCGTTGCAATAGGGTGGTTTAATTATTAGACTATTATACTTAATAGCTGGGGAAAGGAGAGATAGGTTTTGGGGTATGATAAAAGGCAAAACAAACAATCGCAAATAATCAGTAGACGGTTTGGTTGGTAGGGTCGAGACAAATCGGAGTAGAACACGGAAATGGGCCTATCTCCATTTTGTGTGATAACAGTTTTGGAAAAAAAAAAAAAATTTATATAGCTTTGACCTTTTTTTGCTTTTCGTAGAATTTCCTTCGTCTTTTCACTTCACTCTCCATCTTTTGGTTGACTGCTTCAAAGCCAAGCACTTATCGCTTGATTGCTTCTACAACCTCTTATTGTGTCTCTCGTTGTCAGTAATTAGATACTGCAGCAGCACAAAAAGTTATATATATATCAATTGTTCATATTTCTTTTTTTTTTTCTTTTTGGTTCCTCTTCCTCACCACACACAACTGTCATAGCCATAATGCCATACACAGCTTCCACAACCACCACAGTACAAACACATAGGCGAGTATCACTGTCAAAGCCAAGCTCGTTCGATACCCAACGAGACCCAGATTGTGACGTGCCACCAGAGCCGATGCCCAACGTGCGCCTACAACTCGCCACCGACGATTCCCCCCTAACCAAACCGGTATTGACTACCGCCACACCCACACCCAAATCTGGTCTCAGGCCAGTATTGAAGCACAGAGCCCATACTGCGCCTGTCAATGCCTTGCCTAAATACGTTCGCTTTGATCAAAAGTTGGAACATGTTCGTCTATTCCTCAAGGCCCAAACTCCCTCGTCTGTCAAAAACGACCCTGTCTTGGACTTGGAGGAGGAAGATGTAAATACTATTAATCTACAATATCCCAACTGGCAAAACAAGATTCAATCTAGTGCAGGCAATATGGTTTCCATCGAATCTTTGGTATTGGCAAACGACCAGAAATCGATGATTGGAAAATGCAAGGTGCACAATGTGGCGTTTAACAAGCAAGTGACAATTCGATATACCTTTAATTATTGGCAAGATGTTGAAGAGACTCAAGCCGCTTATCGAGAATCCGTTGGACGGGATACTGCTTATGACCGCTTCATGTTCAACATTCCATTGAATGATAGAATGGTCAAGAGCAAGCATGAGACCATGTACTTTTGTCTCAAGTATACTGTGAATGCTAGTGAATTCTGGGATAATAACGATGGCCTCAATTATCAAGTCGAGATCCACCGTGGTTCACCACCCAAGGCCACCAAGACATCTGATGATGATTTTGCTGTACCCGTCAAGTTTGGTAACAAGACTAATCTGTCATCCTCTCCAACTTATGACTTTCCTGCAAAGCCCTTGCAGAAGAAACCTCTTGGTTCGAGATATGATTTTGGTGCTTCTTTGTCCGCTGCCGCTAGCAACAAGCGTCAAACCAACCGACCTAATGTCAAACCACCCCCTATCACTCGTGTTCAAAGCTTCCCATCGTACTTTTCACCTGCCGTGGATGAGCAGCCAGCCCCATCACCTCAACGTACTTTGTCTATCTCTTATAACCCAGGTTTCTCCACTTTGTCTCAGGAAGGTTTCGTCACAAACAAATCCCCTATCTCACCGCAAACCGTGTCCAATCCCATTCCCATCCACGCTCGCCCAGCTGCCAACTCCCCCTCATATTTTGACTTGGTGAACAAGTATTGTTTCTACGGTAGCGACAGTCCGCTGAGTCGCTCACCCAACTCTACACCAGCCATCCATTGTTAAATGGCTGCGTTTTCTATTCTTGTGTAAATAACTCCCCCAAATCTCCAAACCATTACGTTTTATTTTTTCTTTTCCATCATTGTATCGTTCTTTTTTTTCATATTATGTTCTCTTTTATTTTGATTGATTCGTTCTCGTACACCTCACTGCATTTTTTAGTTTTGGAAGTCTCAAAACTTTTTTTACTACCTCACTTAAACCAATTCCCAAGCCAGAATTCTAAATTGGCCGTAATAAATTGATCCGAAAGGTGCATACTGATAAAAAAAAATCCGTTACTTTTGTTGTGTGGGCTGACAATGAGAAAAATGCAACCATGCATGCAGGTCTGTGTTCTGAGTGGTGGAATGTGTAGAAGTTCATAAACAACGTGGTTTGACGAGCACGGGCTAGATAACGACACGGAACGGTGTTGTGGACTTGCGACCAATTGTTGCCTGCATACAACCAGTTGTTGGGATTATGCAGAAAATGAGCCATCAAAACCTGATTATATTGTTTGATTGGGTGGCGTGAGCTAGCGAGATATTCAAGTCGGAAGTCTAAAGCTTGGACTAGAAGATACACTATCGCTGCCTAGGTGAAAACTTTAACTATTTATCAGCGGTTTTTCTCAAAGCGATATTCGAGACAGAGAAAGTGTGTATGGGAGAAAGATATAAATTTATATTTTTATATACTTTGTTGTATGAAATGTATGTATGCTAAGCTAATGATACGAATGAAAATAATCTTTGTCTAGTCAAGGTCCAATTCAGGCACGGACAGATTGAAGGGCATTCAACAGGGTGTGGTTGGGATCGTCCTAAAAGATGGCGCAAAGATTAATATAAATCCCGAGCCACGGAATCAGAACAACTGGCGATATCCTTTTATCATTTTACTTACCATTTCAAGAGACCAGATGAAAGCGCCGGAACCTTGTTGCTTGGCGTATTGAGCCTTAGCTTCCAAAGATTGGGCTAGAGAAAATAATAGAGTAAGTATACAAACAAAATAAAAAAATCGAATCTAAACCATTTTTTGCTTTTTCACATCCACAATGTTGGATGTCAGGAAAAAACTTGAACTTACCATTGTCATAGGTAACGATTTGCTTCTTCTTGGCGCTGAAGGCCCAAGGGGTCTGGGTGGTGTCATCATAATTAACGGTCCAACCATTGCGACCAGCGTCAATGCCTTGAGCAACAATAGAGCGCCATTGCATTTCACCAGAGTAAGACTTGGTGGCACCGGGACAAGGATCAGCGGATAAGGTGTCGTATTGGTCACCTTGGATCTGAGTCTTAGAGAAGCGAACGTATTGAGACTGAGCAGTGCTAGTGATGGTGCGAGCGGTCCAGCCGTAGAAAGCAGCTCCCACAGAGAGTTGCTTCAAGGGAACACCAGCGGATTTCCAGGCGCTAAAAGCAGATTCAACAGAGGTGCTTTCGCCTTGGGAGCCATCCTTAAGGGGAGAGTTAGGGCCCTAAGAAATGCAAGGGTCCAGGTCAGCAAACAATTCTCAAAAATAATTTGGAGCTGCTCAGCCAATTTGCTCTGTCTTGTTATATATAATTAATTACAAACAGGGTGAGAGGTTGTTGTCTCCGCCTCAGATTATCAAGCTATGTAAGTGAACCCCTTTTTTTAAAAACTTACAGTTGTGGGGTCCCAGTTACCGTTGATATCGTAGGTCTAATGGAGAAAAAAAAAAAGAAATGGTGGATTTAGTTATAACCAAATTTGGAAGAAATTATGGAAGTTGAGTTGTGAAATTCCACCTACCATAACGAGGAAAGAATCGACGACCTGGTTGGTTGAATTAGAGTTATATTATTTTTCAAACCAATCAAATTAGTCAATTTTTCATGGGGCGCCACAATAGCAATAAAATAAAAAATTTAGCTTGAGAATATCGCACTTACGTTGGCAAAATCTGACAGATCCTTGGAGGGGTTACCAGTTTGGTCGTTGAAAGGAGTGGTACCAGTAGCAAGAGTGATCAACTTGCTACCAAGACCTTGGCGGAGAGACTTGAGCAAAGTCAAGTAATTATCCAAATCTTGAGCGGAACGAGTATTACAGGTCATACCGTCTTGGGAATTGGGAAATTCTATATCACGCAATAAAACAAGCATCAGCAAAATGAGTCTTCCCCTCATATGGGGTACGAGCATCATACTCGGACATGCATAAACTGGCTAGCTTAGCAAATGAAATATCTTACCCCAATCGATGTTAATGCCATCCAAAGAGTATTGCTTCACAGCATCCAAGATGGTGTTGGCAAAGGAAGTGGAGGACTTGCTCAAGATGTCAGAGATGTAGCGGGATCCAGTCCAGCCACCAACGCTCAAGGAGACACCAACATTGTTAGCATGAGCTTGTTGAACAACTGTAGTAACATCAGAGATGTATGAAATATTTAATTAGTCAGGGGCCCTCCGGCAGGCAATCTTTTTTATTGTCAATCACATTGTCAAGCTTAATAGTCATACCTTGTTCAAGTTGGGTGGTGTTGAAATTGCCCAATTTTCCAGATTGGTCAGGTTCAGCGAATGAGTAGATTACATGATCAAGCTTGGACCATTGAATGTTGGTGGGGAGTTCCTGTTAAATGTCTAAATGTTAGAACAATTCCTGTGTGCTTCAAATGTTGGTAACAGATCCTTATTTTAACCTACCCAGTCAACGACGTAAGCGATCAATTCAGGATTGGTGGAGCCGACAGCGCTGACTGAGGCAGCCATGGTAGCTAGCAAGCCAATGACGCTGGTGGAGATCATACGAGTAGTAACCATTATGAAAGGAAAGGAAAGGAAGTAAAAGAAAGGACAGGTGAAATTTTGACTTTGATCGTCAGGTACATGGGCAGTATTTAAATGTGATCGACTGTTGGGCTGAAAAATTTCAGTCTCCTCCTATAACCAGTGCGCCGTTCGCAGCTTGCCGCTGAGAATCTAATACTTTGCCAATCCTTTTTCATCTTTTGACTACTTTAATCCCTCCTCTTTCTTCTAAAGCTAGTCCAACGTTTATCAAGTTTCGATGATTAGCGAGGTTTCACATTCACCTCAATTTGTTTCAATTTGTTTGAGATTCATCTACTGCCATGCCCCAGTTACCCAAATCCGAGACTAATTGGATCCCGGTTCAGACTTTCTGCAAACTAATACTGCCAGCCTACATCAAGAAAAAATTGATGCGGGCAATAGCCTTTCATGACAACTTTAACTTGAGAATCAAATGATATTATTTCAAAAAAAAAAGGGGGAATGTAAATGGATGAAAACGGAAACACAAATGACTGGATTATTGTACAATTGGCTATTTCTTGTTCTGAGCACGATCGAACTTCTTGTATGAATGCTTCTCATATTCCTTGAGTCTGTAACGACGCTTGTGATTGACTGGTAGTCTAGGCTCAATGATGTTTCTCTTTTGCAAGCTAACAAAGCGATCCCTGAAAGCATTGCCTTCGGGCTGTGGCGGGTAGAGAAAATGGAGTAATATTAGTCAATGATTGGTACTGAACAACTGAAGATTATCTGAACATTGACGGAGCCCAGGTGGCCAGTGGCGGTGCCACCACTTTAGCGCTGATATGTTTCAGAAAAAAAAATGGGGGTATGGGGACCGTGCTTACCTTCAGACTTCGCAAACTCTCGCTAAGTTCGTCAGTGAGCTGAACTTCGATAGGAGCTTTCTGAACAAAATATTTGCCCAAACGAGGCAAACCAGCCTGTTCTTGGGCTTCTTTTTTGGCCTTTCGTTTCTCAGCCTTGGTTAGGCTGGACATTTCAGATTCTTCAACAATCTTTTCAATTTCTTCCAACTTGGTGATCTCCTTGTGCAAATCCTTTTCTTGCTTCCTACGTAATTCCAATTGTTGAGTCTCTTTGGCCTTTTTCAATCGATTTCGCTCAGATCGAGTCTTTTTCTTGTTCTCCTTGCGTTTCCGCGTCTCTTCGTCATCGTCACTGTGTGCATCAGATTCTTCGTCTGCTTCACTATCTTCAGCTTCCTCTTCGTTGAGGTCTAACAATTCTTTACGATACTCCAATTGCTTGCTGATGTTTTCACGTTGACTGATCTTGTCGGCTTCCACCTTGTGTGCCTTTCGTAGTAACTCTTGATGGTCTTCCATGGTTGGGTTGTAGGATGCTCCAGCTTCGGCTACCTCAACAGCGGGCTGATGCTCTGCAGCTGCGGGTTTCACCTTTAAAGTCGTTGGTGCCCGGACTGTGCGTTTGCGCACTGGCTCCAAATAAGGGTTCAGATCAACCGGTGTTGGTTCTACAAAATGCCGCAAAGAAAGAGAAGAGAAAAGAAAAAAAAACCAGGCATGTTAGTGGACCATCCATATAAGCAATGTGATTGTTTACTACATGCCAACGCCCAGCTATATAGAGCCACCTCCTTTGTCTGTGCCAATTATTCCAATGGCTCATTTCCCCTTGTGGCTTACCTTCATCGGCCCAAACATCGTAAGCAGTGCCCTTCGACTTTTTAGCAGGCTTGGCTGGCGCTTGAGTTAACTTTCGCTTTGCAAGCTTTTCAATCTTTTCACGGTTGACACGACTCTCCTTTCCCTTGTTGTCTTTGGTGCTCTCTTTTGGCAGTGCGAACAATCGTGTACCAACAGCCGGTATTGCTGAACGACTCTTGAGGATTTGATCAATATACAATGGCTTATCTTTGGCGAGTTGACGCTTCACTCGGTCATCTCCCTTCACGTCAAGGGTGAACAATTTGTCATTGGCACGTTCCGAGATTTTGCCTCTGTTCAGGGAGAATCCAATTAGAAAAACTTTTTCAATCCTAACCAGTCATACCGAATGTTCAAGCCGCTTACCCTGCTCTTTCTTCACTTCGGACCCCTTCGAGATGTTCCTCAACATCAGTTATGTCGATGTTCTTTCTCCAGGCCTTCTTGCCTTTACGGCTAGGCTGCGCATTCTTTTGTTTTACAGGCATGACCAACCGATTAGCAGTAAACTGGCTGTACGTACAACTTTTTTTTTTCTTTTAAAATTTCTTGCCTGTCTGCCCAAATCAGGAGTTAGCAGTCACAGTAGCTAAAGGTTGGAACACAGCATGGAAGCAAAACATCTGTGCAAAATCTATTCTGCGCAAAAAATATAGAAAAAGAGAAATATTAAGACTGGTACGTACTATTTAGAGAGAGGTCCAGAAAAGAAGATAGAAAAAAAGCTAAGGGTATTATGGAAAGTGCGTTGGTATATGTCATAGAAAAACTTGTCTTTAAAAGAAGCTAAAAGCTCGAGTTCTGAAAAACCGCTCACCACCAAGGATGAGCAAAAAAGCCGTTGCGCTCTCCACTTGCGGATTCCAGCAGCAGCAGCAGAATGAATGAATAATTAAAAAAGCATATATATGAAAAAGAAATATAAAAAATCGTAAGCGGGTATTTACACCTGAATCTCAGCGATGCTTCCTAGCCCAGTGTCTAATTCTGCCTTCCTGGTGCTGGAAGGTCCATCGATAGTAGTTGTCTGTAAAGCAGGAATATAACCACCTTTGCCGCACAGATCTAATGTTTCCAAAAGCTGATGATAGACCCATTTGTAGCCCCAAACGTTACCGCGCATACGCCGGATATCAACGATATAAAGTCCAGGAAGATTTTTCATTTTACATAGTTCGACACTGAAGCGAATCTCATCGCCGGAATCCATACTTGGGTCGCCGTATATGGGATTTGTCACTTTGCTTGAATTTGTTGAGTTCACTGAACTTCCAGTGCTATATTTAATTGATGGTTGTTCATCACTGTCCTTTGTCACAGTCGTTTGTTCAGATATCGGGATGTTATCGGTACTCTGGTTGTGGGAACCGGATCGTCGAAGTAAATTGCGAATGACAATACTTCCACCAACTCGTCGCTTCTTCTGCTCGGCTGTACTAAGCGACATGCCACTATCCACCTCAAGCGTATCTGTGCTATCATTCGATAAAGACAATCCAGTTGAAATAGGAAGTGAAGTTTTTGTCTTTCGTTTCTTTCTTATGCATCTAATCTTGTAATCGCTATCGCATTTAGTCTCGATCCCCATGATTTGCAGTGCTTGTTTAACCTCGTTGAACACTTCATGGGGTGATCTAGAGGTTAAAGCTGATTGATCAACCGCACCGTGGTAGATTCGTAGCTTGTCCTCTTCTGGTACCCAACTTGATGCGTTAGAGCCATGCTGTGAAGACTGCGATTTCGTAGCAGAATGACCAAAAGATCGACCAAAGTTATCAAATGTAGAGCTAGATATACTTATAGGTGAACGGAAATCTCTCACTAAAGGTAACAGAAACGGAAAAAGTAAGTAAAGTATGACCCAAATATCATTCGAAATTAGCAAGCTTACAATGTGATTTGCGCTTGATCCATTCCATCATTTTCTTGCCTGTGGCTCTTGGACTGGTTGGAAGAGAGTCCTTTTCTTGCATGATTTTTGGACTATGTTCTTCAACGATACCCTCCATGGTACCGCTGTCCTTATCAGAGTCAGCATATGGCTTTTCCGATTTGGTGCGTCCACGTACGCTAACACGACGGCCAAAGGCAATGGCTCTTTTACCCGTTTCACTACCTATACCAGCTAGCCATCGATAGGGGTCATCTTTCTCTGTCTCTTCACTAATCGATGTGACCAACAAACTCATGGCCTTGCGTCGTGTACCGCGAACAGCACCTCTGATATTTGTGGATTGTGACACGGCAGGTTTACTCTGTGGCGCTGTTCGCGTTGAACCAGGAATTGGGCTTTGCTGAGAAACGTTGCTAGGAAGGATCGATGTACTCATGCTTGCACCTGGCGTTGGGCCTTCGCCCGGCAGGTCAGCTGAAGCATCATGATGGACAGACTGTCTGGAGGGACTATTGCTAATACTCGACAAAAATTTTGCATGTAGAATAGATCCGGTTCCACGAGGAACGGAAGTACTACCAAATCGACCATGACCTTTTGTTTGATTGGGATTCTCATTAGCACTTTGCTTAGTAGGTGAAGGAATTGGAGATAAATTCATAGTATTGTTTCTTCTCAAGGGACCTAAAGTGGACGATTTGGTCATAGAATTACCACCGCCGCTAAGTAAACTAAAGAACTTTTCAGTAGAATAGCCCTTTAGATGGCCACGCTTCTCAGTTGTGGAAGCGCTAGGTATGGGGGACTGTGGAAGTGATTTTTCATTTAAATTGATGTTCGCTGACTGCGTTCGTGAATGTTTAGGAGACTCTGTCGACTTGGGATCATTCTTGATGGGGACAACTTGATTGTGCTGGGGGACAGTGACATTGGCAGATCGCGATTCTGGTTTTTTCTTTGGTGACTCCTTGTTAGCATGCTCACGTACAGATTGCTTTGTCGGAACAACTGCGTCTTCCATTCGTTCGTCCTCATTCGAAGATTGATGTTCCTGAACACTAAATTCGTCAGTCACTTGATCACTGTGATCGCCGTCAGCATCGTAGTCTGACAATCCAGTGTGTCGGCTAGAAGCATACTCTTGCAATCCAAGAGATTGTTGCGCATATCGATAGGCTTCAGCACCAACGGGACTAAGGGTCAGTTCCGCAGAAGTAGTTGCTTCGAATTCAAGCTCGCGAACAGACCTTCCAAAAAGGGGCCTGTACTCTTTTAGCCATGGGTGGTTCATGATGGTTTGAATGTCACATCGCTTAACGGGATCAGGCACCAGCATTTTGACCAATAGATCTTGTGCTTTTTCACTGACATAGTCAGGGAAGGCTAATGATGAACTCAGGATATGTTTGTATAACAAATTAATATTGTCGCCATCAGGATTGGCAGGGTCATCGTCAAACGGAAGATAGCCGCAGAGCATGGCGTACAAGATGACACCGCACGACCAAATATCCACTGCAGATCCGACATATAGACCTTCACTAACGACCAATTCAGGCGCAGCGTAACAAGGAGAGCCGCATGAAGTTGCCATCAAATCATCTTTGGCACTTGAGAATTGATTCGCAAACCCAAAATCCGTAATGATAACGTTACGATTACGATCCAGCAAGAGATTCTCCTACAATGAAACGGAAGAAAAAAATTGGGCAGGGTTAGGAGACTGGTGTTACCAAACGTCAAAATAGGCGCAGAGTGTTACCAGCTTCAGATCTCGATGAACAATATGCTTTTGATGCAAGTAATGAACTCCGCTTATGAGTTGTGCGAACAGACGGCAAGCATCGTGCTCCTTTAGATAACGACGAGCAAGGATGTATTCGAACAATTCACCTCCTGAAAATTTTTTTTGATCGTTAACTTGGTCAAAAATCGATCCATGATGTTACGTTCAGGAGCAAGCATCGTACCTGAAGCACATTCTAAGATAATACCAATGTATTTTTCAGTTTCAAGAACGTCGTACAGTTTAACAATATACGGATGTCGAACAATCTGAAATTCCACAATATTGATAAATATACAAAATGGCTATGTCATATCACATACATATATCAGGTTTTTTTTTTAGGTATGCTTACCCTTAGTACAGATATTTCTCTTTCCACCTTGCTCAGTCTTGTAGAGTTATCAACACTTTCTTTACGAATGAGCTTTATGGCAACCTGGTCAAAGAGCGGTGTTTAGCAAGTCATGAAAATTTTGAAAGACAGATGTCATAAATGAATCCGAAACATAGGTACTTCTTGTTCAGTTTCCACATGCATGCCAAGTTTGACCTTTCCAAATTCGCCTTCACCCAGGGTTTGCAACATGAGATATGGGCCAAACATATTCTGTTTTCGATACTGATAATAACTTTGGCGTTGGCGATAATCCTGTGAATTTTGTCTGGTCGCATAAGGCGATTGAGAATAATGGGCATTGTGCTGATATGCTCTCATATAATTAGAATGTTCTATTTCGTTCATGTATTCGTGAAAGGGTAAAGGTACAGGTGTCGAGACAGGCCGTGACCTTGCGGTATGAGAAGTATGAATGGCAGGTTGGACAGGTATGGTATTGGGTGGCGTTTCACTTGAGGATTGTTGTGAAGGCCGATTTTGAGCCATAGGGAACACGGTTGCAGCCATGTCACTGTCGATTTCGCCACAATAATATGTCAGTGCCAACTTGTTGAATGCTGTAAGCTGCCCTTAAAACATACCTGGTGTCTATATTTATATATATTACAAACGTAAGTGGTGGAGTTGAAACTAGCTATGCAGGACAAGCTGAATGTAGTCGTGCAATGAATCAGGCCACTTTGCGATTTAACAATTGAGTAAAAGAAAAAAGGACTGAAAACAAAACCAAATATAAAATAGTATGAGCGAAAAATACCTGAGGTCAGACGATTGGGGAAAATGATGCAGCAACCAAATAATAATATATTATAAAAAAAATATTTTGGGATGAGAAAGAACCGGATGGGTTCCTATAGGCCTAAATAACCGTGTTCAGAGGTATGGAATACTCAGGAGTATTGTAAATGAAAAGGCAACAGGAGGCTCTAGTCATCCAAGCATTATTTGCCTCGCCAATCATGTTCACTTTGGGATGAATTTTGTAGCCATTACTACCCTCGCCACGTTACGTCTTTTACGCGCAGGAATGGGGGGTGGGGGTCATAAACCATTTTCCAGTCCTTGGCCTATTTGTATCAAGTAACTGCCATCAACTGGCCGGTCGTGCATTGCTATTTCAACTGTTAGGTCGGATCTGGATGGTGCTACGCGACTCAGGGGTTTGATAGCGTTACCACAAACCGGTTTGTGCTTGTAACCAATTCTCAAAGGCTTGCCGAGAAGTAATTACTTTTGCCGCTACAGAATTTCTTCCTTTGTATAGTGGCTGTTAAGTTTTTTGGGTGCAATTAAAATGCTATGATATAATATTATCTTAGTACAACATTTACCAATAATTATTTAGATGGTTTTGTGATGTCCACACCATGACGAAAAGACCCAGCTTGCATTAACATATTCAACATTAATTTTTATTGATGGGAAAAGATTTTACAGGTTGCCATGAGGAATGCAATGATGGTGAAGAATGATTTGCAAACCATTGAGGTGAAAAGAATAAATAAAATGGTTCACAATATGCATCGAAATATGGAGAATCAACGGCAAGCCAATGCCGAGGTGTAGTGGGGGGAGATTTTTCTATAACGGTTTCTATATGAGAGTAGCCATGGGGGGGATGTAATGATGGCCAAAGTGAGTATTAATGGTACACGAGTTAATGATAAAATACTTTTTGTCAAAAGAAAATTTGAACCAATTAGGCCCAAACCAACTCTCTTGGATTTGTCTTTTTCCATTCACCATCTTGATAATATTGATTGTCGTCGTCAGACATATCATCGACATCAACAGTTTTCATATCATCACTTTCTTCATCGTCGGAATTGACAAAGTCACTGGGTACCCAGCAGAATCGCAAAGGACTAGCTGGCTTGGGAAAATGAGCTACCACTTGCTTCCAAGTCTTTATCCTAGTAACATTGCGAGGTAATATCATGGCATCTGCCTCTTGTACACCCTTGCCATCGATGTTCAGGTGATTCCATGTATATTGACCATCTTTATCGAACAGCAGCACAGGAACACCGACTTGTGCACATTCTAAGGCATGCTCTAAGGAATCTTCAACAAGTAATTCGGCATTGATTTCCCGTAAAATTGCAGATTTTGGCTTTGAGATCAGCTCTTGTTGCTCTGCATTGGTCAAGTACAGATTACAGAAGTATATGGAATCAAAGACACCTGGAAGACAAAAAGTTTTAGTAAAGCAAAGATCTCTGTATACTAACTAAAAGGTATTTGTCATCAACGTACCTGGATAACACCTGTCGACCCAACGCTTTGTTTCCTCGGCTACCAATTGTTGCCTTGATGTAACAATTACCAGAGAAAATCGTCTACGTTTGAGCATACGAAGTGACTCCAAAGCATAATCATTGATTGGCTGCAAATCCAGAAAATGCTTGCTAGTGTAGAATTCTCGTACTTTCTGACATGCCTCTTCCCGAGATCCGCCCCAAACTTCCCATAGATTATGAGTGTGAAAGTCGGAAAGCTTCAGGTCAGTGTCGTAAGTATCATTGTGCCAAGCTGCTAAGGCTTCAACTGTATGTGCTAAGGTGTCGTCAAGGTCAACGGCGACAATGCGTCGATGACTGACAGATGGCATGTATTATAGGACGTTAAAAAGGTACGACTAATGAAGATCTCCGAGCACCGAGAAAAAAAAATTTTCAAATTCTCCCATTTTTTGATGACAGATTGGGATACAAAAATATTAGTGTAGAAAATCTCGGTGCTCTTAGCAATTGAAACATGGGTTTAGTTTTTGGCCTATCATCGGATGCCTTTTTGTTAAGCATAAGTCACGTATCCTTGTAAAACGTACAATGCAAGCCCGTGGTATGCCAACAGATGCACGGATATTAGATATCTCTTTTTGTGTTGCACAACGAAAAGGACAATCAATCTTTTCTAGCGGAATTCACTTTCAAAAGCACGCTCATTTGTATGATTGGACCAAAGTCGTCTGAGTATCATTTGCTGATATGGATATACCAATTAACACGGCGTTAAATAACTTTAACAAAACACATTACGTCCTTGCTCTGTCTGTACTCGGCCGCCAACGATCTACCTGTAGATCTTTGGGTTTTAGCACGGTGTGATCAACCGTCGACATTGATGCAATTAGGGTAGTACAATCATGTGCAAGTGAACATGACATCAAGTTGGCATCAACATCGGAAAGTAATAGAACATATTTTATGACATGTTAACTTTAAAAAAAAAGGTTTGATATTCAAGTGGCTCACTCAAATTTTGTTGACAACTTGTTGTAATAAATGAAATAATGATTTATTTATAATAACATTTTGGACATAATAACCTTCAGATTAGAGTTCATCACGCACATGCTGAAGACCATTGCGGATCTGCTCAGCAGTTGAGCGAGCTTGATCCTTGGTAACATCAGTAGCTCGCTCGAGATACGATTGAACAGCGTTAGCTGCATCATTAACCTCTTGAGTAGTGATATCCTTGGCATTCTTGAAGCTCTCAATAAGAGAGTTTTCAATCCAGTCAATGTGAGCTTGAGCATATCCCTTTTTCTCGAAAAGACTGCGTTCATTGCTTCTCAACCATTTTTGGACGTTCTTTTGGGCTTCATTGGTAGCAGAAGCTGCGGCGCTCTTTGCGCTGTCGGTGGCAGAGGCAGCTGAGCTTTGAGCTGCATTTACATTGGAAGTGGCAGCTCCGTATACACTAGATGCACTCTTGGAAGCTTGGCTAGCGGCGTTGGGGGCAAGGTAAGACTTGATGGATGCCAAATATTCTTCCAAAGTGGTTTGGACAATACCGACAATATGGTTCACTTGGTCCTTAGTTTGCTTGGATTGCTCGCTGATGTCATCACGGAATTGTTCGAGATAGGTCTTTTGCTGTTGAGCTTGCATAGTCTTCCAGTTAACATTCCCAAATCGAGCTTTGATGGCGGCAATAATTTCATTGACCTTGGCTTGAGTGAGATCGCCAGATTCTCGAAGGCTGGTGGACACGCGTTCGAGGAAAGGTGAAAGATAGGCTTGGCCCGAGTCATAAGCACCATTAGCATATTCGATAGCAGAAGCCTTGAAACCGGCAAAGTCATTTTCAATGTTAGCGATGGTTTGCTCGGCTTGCTCCTTGGTAAGATCAGCCTTGGTTTCCATATCTTTGGTGAGTTGCTTGAACCATTCCTTGTCCTTCTTGGCGGTCTCCTTACGCCAGTCGTCAACGCTCTCAATGCGAGAGCGCATAGAGTCTATGATTTCATTGATTTGCTTTTCGCTAAGATCCTTTTGCTTCTCAAGATTAGATCGAGTTTCATCCAACCAAGCCTTGGCACTGTCGGCAGCATTGTTCTTATTGTTGAAAAACTTTTGGTACCATGACTTCTTGGTGGTGAGGAAGTCAGCTTCCACATCAGCAGCAATATTGTTCCATTGCTCTTCAGTGGCTGCCTTCTTTTTGAGAATATCCTTCTTGGCCTTGCTTAAACCTCCCTAATAGAGAATAGCACGATTTAGTTTTCAAATCTGAAACACCTTTTTTTACACGTGTCGTTCACTTACTTGAATATGTTGGTAGTCAAGTTGACCTTCGAGCTCGAGAGTACGAAGTTGTCGCTTGACTTCATCAACAATATAATCAATATTGACATCAGTGATTTCCTTCTTAGAGGTCAGGGAGTTGCGAAGTTTGTCAGTGGCTTGATCGACCTTGACACCAAAGAGTCCAGCATAATGAGAGGCAGAGTCACGATATTGCTTGACCAGACTGGATAGATCAGAGCTAGAATCGTAGTTGATTTTGTGCTCAGTCAACCATGCTTTAAGCTGAGCTTTATCCCATGTAGAAATGTCGTCTGTGTCGACCTTCTTACTCGCTAAAGGCGGAGGACGGTTAGGGAATACTTTTGCATAAACAACCTACTCATAACGTGAACTAAAACACTTGGTAGCTTACCAGTAAGAAGCACCAACGCGGAGAGTGTGAGTAACAGTATTGCTAGAAGCTTTTTGGAAGAAAACATGATCAAGCAAAAGGTGTACAAATCGTACTTTTTGCATTGTTCGCCTTGTATTTAAGCGAATTCAAATATGGCGTTTCAACGTCATTCAGACTTCACTACGATGTGGCCCAAAATTTCCCGTTTGGGCAGTATGTGGTCAAAGTTTTGGTAAGCGTCATGTTTACCGCAATATCATAATAGAAAAAATTGACATGTTTGTTTGTAAAATCACCATAACTACATAGCCAAATTTGATTTTTCTCGAACGTCGCCGGCGTCTGTTTAAGAGAACGTACTTTTATTAGCTGTTAGCTTAAACTAACCATAGTGACAACGCTGAGCGTTGAATGACAGTCCAAACTCCGATAAGCATATGCCTTCGATCCATATTGCCAAAAATGATGTTAGCAGCGTTGCAAGCACGTACCCTGGTATGATACGTTGTACTGCCATCTCGGTGTGAGACGGCGCCATTTTAACACATTATATTGGTAGTACAGTTGCAAAGATTATTTGAATTGGCCGATCACCTCAGGCTGAAAATCCGCTCAGAGCCCGCTATTGTGTTGACTTGCTATATGTCTTGGCCAACCAAAGCATTGGTAAGGGAAATGAAATTAAGATGCTAACGCTGGTATAATCTCCCTTGTTTTTTTGCCATTTTTTTGTTCTTATTTGGGCCTATACATAAATCTTGCCCAAAAGCTATGTTTTGGATACTTAATACTCGGACATGTGTTGTCACAGTAATATCAGTACACTGCTTGGACTGAAGAAATGAGCTAGTGGATGCTCTACTGAGCAGTGGTATTCGCGTTTTTGAAACTCTTACATCGTCAACAAGTTCGATAGACTGGCTAACCCTTTACTTTATTACATCCCCAATTTCGCCCGTGAAAATCGCCAGTATTTGGGTTACAACAAGGAGGCGACCAATAAAAATTTTGGCTTGCACAGATGCATTGACTTTGTTCGAGATCAAGCATGGAAAATAAGACCAAAAGCAATGGACAAAAAGAATCAAGTGAACATGAAAAAGCCAGCTTCTTCGCAATCCGGCTATGTGGCTCACAATGGAGGTTGATGCCGAAAGGTGATACAAACCAGTCAAAAAAAATCTGCG
Source organism: Umbelopsis sp. M5902 (assembly GCA_037039815.1). Taxonomy (NCBI): domain Eukaryota; kingdom Fungi; phylum Mucoromycota; class Umbelopsidomycetes; order Umbelopsidales; family Umbelopsidaceae; genus Umbelopsis; species Umbelopsis sp. M5902. The sequence continues at coordinate 720,038 of JAXQGL010000048.1, forward strand.
TTCGAGAATGCTCGTGTTACCCATTTAATTCCAGCATTTAAAGCAACTGCTTTGCAGTAAAATCTTCTCCTGAGCCTCTTTCTTTTCGCAATGTCTTTGGAACATCCTTTTGGCATCAGTCTGTATAGTTACTTTGATACTGCATATCAGGCTGTCACTGGAAAGCCAGCAAGCAGCTTTCAGTATATCCAAGGTCAAACACCGCTGTCGGATAATAGCACAGGTACTGTGACAACCAAAACTTTTTTGACAGGAATCAGATGAGGGTAGATGAGCAAGATCCATATGAGTCTGACGCGTGCTTTTAGTATTATGGACATGTATAGGATATTACTTTTTGGTCTTCACTACACAATTAATCTTCAAACGCTTGGATATCCCTGCTCTTCGCCTGAAGGGTCTGTTCATTTTCCATAACTTGCTTCTTACTGCCGCATCTGGCGCCTTACTGCTTTTGTTTCTTGAACAACTGATCCCTATTGTCTCCAAACACGGGCTCTTCTATGCAATTTGCAGCACGGATGCCTGGACTCAGCAGTTGGAGCATTTATACTATCTTAATTACTTGGTCAAGTATTGGGAACTGGCCGACACCATGTTCCTGGCTGTCAAGAGAAAGAATATTGGTATGTATGGTTGTCAAGACGGGGAGGTGCGGTCCATTGATACTGACAACATTTCATTTTTATTTTCATGTGATGGTGAAAAGGCTTTTTGCACTGGTATCACCATAGCATGACCATGGTTTTATGTTTCACACAACTCAACGGCAAAACCAGTGTGGTAAATATAATTTTTGAACCTGAACATTATCTTTTCCGCAGAGAGCGCAGTCATTTAACCAAAGTCAAACGATTTAGTCCTGGGTTCCTATTGTTCTCAACTTGATGGTCCATGTTGCCATGTACTGGTACTATGCTCGTACAGCAGGCGGCCATCGCATCTGGTGGAAAAAGTATTTGACAGTAAGTGTAGTACAGACGTGGGCGGCGTATATTGCAGCAGGTTATTAATTATATTGAACTCCCTAAAAGACCATGCAGATTACTCAATTCGTCATAGACTTGCTTGTCATTTACTTTTGCTCATACAACTATTTCACCTCCACATTTTGGCCTTTCATGCCCTATTATGACAAATGTGCCGGCGAGGAAATTGCTGCCTCCTTTGGTGTTTTCTTACTTACTAGTTATCTATTCCTGTTTGTCAATTTCTACCGCAAGACCTACAAGCCTACTATGCCCCGAGAAAAGACCAAAGAAGCATAAGCATATCAACATTCATTTTAATCTGTTTCGTTATAGTTCATAATACATCTAATATAATACCAGCATCGAACCAGTTCTTTACCCACCTTTATTGTGTCACCAATGTTCAAATGTTCACATGTCATTTTTGCAACAATCATCAATTAAGTAGAAATTCTCGCATTTCCTTATTTCAAGTTTATTTTCATTGCTCGTTTGGCATTAACATTGCGATAAGGTCAAAAGAGGAACTTATTCCCTATGAGTAGTCCTAGCATCAGCTTGAGCAGTTGGCAAAACTAAGTTGGAAAGGCAATAAAATCGCTCAGTATATTAAATGGATGAGAAACAAGCAACCGACATGAAATACATACCAAGGACATCAGCAATATTGACGTGAGCAGGTCTAGAGGCGGTGAAAGTGACAATTTCAGCGACATCTTGTCCGACCAATGGTTGAAGTCCTTTGTAAACGGCATCAGCCTTGGAAGTGTCACCACCAAAACGAATGGTTGAAAATTCAGTGTTTACAAGACCAGGGCAAATCTGGGACACCCGGATAGGGGTGTCAACGAGCTCAAGCAACAAAGTTCTTGAGATAGCATCAACGGCATGCTTGGAGGCACAGTAAATGCCGCCACCACTGTAGACTTGCTTGCCAGAAACTGAACCAACATTGATAATATGACCTCTCTTACGTTCCTTCATACCCTTCAAGACGGCTTGAGTAACAAAGACAAGGCCCTTCACGTTGGTGTCCAGCATAGTCTCGATAGCGTCTTCCGTTACGTCGGCAACCTTATCAACGCCAATGACAAGTCCAGCATTGTTGACCAAAACATCGATCTCGCCGAGCTCGGCAGGAAGAGTAGTTATAGCTTCACTGACAGCACTCTGTTTGCGCACGTCAAGCGCGATAGGGTGGAACTTTTGATTGGGGTATTGGCTTTGGAGTTCTCCTTGCAAAGCCTGCAAGCGCTCCAAGCGGCGTCCAGTTATGATCTAGATACGAGCACAGAGTTGAGTTAAGTTATATCAACCAGTGTTCAAGAACAAGTACTAACCAAGTGAGATCCTTCTTTGGCGAACTCTCTTGCACAAGCTTCACCGATTCCAGCGGATGCGCCAGTACTGTCATGTTGAAGTGGTTATGAATGGCACAGGATGGATTGCCTCAAAAACTCCAAGTAAGTATCTTACACAAGAACAACCTTTCCTTCGAGTCTTCCCATAGTGTAGTGTCTTTTCAAAATGCTTTGGTAATTGCAAAAAGCTCGAGACAACAGTGTACGACTTGCTAAATAGCCAAACATTTGAACTACGCTCTGACACAGGTCGGACACTGCTTTAAAAGTTTCACGGACGAATGCTATTGACCTCACGAGCACCCCTCCCCATATACGCTCTTGTATGTTTGATTGACGTGAGCCGCCACATTTTGCCTATGCTGTTCGCTACAGTTGATATACTTCAAATCGAGAAGTCGTTAACCTTGTAGTTGTTGCATGAATTCAACGGATATATCCCAAACTTTACATGCTTACAAATAGTTTACCTTCTGCTTGGAGAAAATGGTGCCATATCTGTTCAAAGTACGAAATGAAGATTGCAACTTTTCGAGTTTGCTTCAGCTATAATATCAATGAATAAATGAAGCTGATCTCCCGATTTGATGAGTTGGGATGTAACGATTGTAGTTATCATGGTTTCATAACTTGTATAATGATCTATATATTCCCTTATTATTCATGACAATAGAGTACAAAAGCATCCTTTAGTTATTGTGCTCAGGATTGCTTGGCTATCCACCCATGTAGTGCTAATTGCGCTCTGTGGGGTATAATGGTGATACTTGATAGCTTATTGAACGTCTTGTTTCACATGTTAGTTTGCAGTGTGTCAGCACAAATTGCACCAATTTTATAAAGCCGACTGCTTTCAATTTCTCCTCACACGATCCCCAGCTTTCTTCTACAATCACTTAAAGACAACATGGCTGCTCTCAGAGACGATATGCTCAAGTCGGCAGTGTCATTCCTGTCTGATCCCAAGGTTCAATCTGCTCCACTGGCCAAAAAGGTTGCTTTTTTGGAAAGCAAAGGAATGACTTCTGAAGAAATTGAGGAGGCCATGGCCAGAGTCAACGGCAAATCCACAGCAACCACTGTTACTACCAACACAACCACTACGGGACCAGTAGGTGCATATCCAGGTGGTGGTGTAGTTATGCAAGCTCCTCCAGTACCCGCCAGACCGAGATATGACTGGCGAGACGTCTTTATCGCTGCGGTCTTGGCTGGTGGTGTCGGCTATGGCGTTTGGCACTTGGCAAAGGTAAGCAGTTGTCGCGGTCATGGTGAATGAAATGCTTACAGAGTAGCTGATATGTTTGTCATTTGCAGAGATTGTTTGGTCCATTGTTCAATGTGCCTACCAGTGAGGAGTTGGAAGTTGAACAGAAGCGATTGGATGAGCAATTTCAAACAGGTTAGTATTGAAAGTGGGGAAAACATTAATCAAGGTTTCTGTAGGCTAATGATTTTACAAAACCGTATAGTCGAGGACTCACTCAAGGATATCCAAGAGCAAACTAATACCGCTCTTACCAATGTCTCTGCGCAGTCAGACAAGGTCAACGAGAATCTCGCTACTCTCCAAGAAACTTTGAAAAAGCTTCAAGAGAGCGACGAAGGCAAGGATGAGGAATTTAAGTCCATTAAAGAAGATGTTGAGGTCATCAAGGGATTGATTCCCAAGGTAAGATGCTTACTTGCATAAGTGGTTGAACAAAACCCAAGGTCTAACGTTTGTGTGAATAGATGCTGGATCGTAACAAAGATGCCCAAGCGACCATTCTGAATGATTTACAAACAGAAGTCAAGTCATTGAAATCACTGTTAATTAGCCGTCGTCCCGTCTCCAATGCTTCCTCCATATTGGATCAAGCTGGATCCGGTGTGACCTCACCCGGCCCGGAGACCAATGGAATCTCCCCTCGCCTTGCATCCACATTTAGTAGCTCCTCCAGTCGCCCCAGTATTCCCGCCTGGCAGATGGCAGCCAAGACTGCTCCGTCTGCTACTACAGGAGGTAGCAGCGATAAACAACCCGCTGTTGACGAATCTGTCGAAGCTGCTGCCGTTGAAGCTACACCTGAAGTGAAGGATCAGTAGAGATGGAAGGAACAAACATAACTCAAAGAGTGCGATTGTATTATAGAAGTTTTTCATGATATAAAAATTCTAATGTCTTTATTTAAGAATTTATTTTGCTTTTAATTTAAAGCTTCATCTGAAGCTCTTGTTAGCCATATGTCCTTTAACATTCACGACTGTAATGCTATGAGAGTTAAGCAATGATGTGACTGTAAGGGGACAGGATATATACAAAACTTAAACAGCTAGCGCTGAGCATTGCGAGTGATTTATTGACGGCAAACCGTCATGGTGTACGTATTAACTTTAGAATATTATGAAGTCTGAAATGAAGGGAATCCTATTATTACAAATTTGTGAGAATGAATAAAAGAAAGATATGAGTATGGAAAGTGGTTTGTGATTGAACGAACATATGTAGTAGAAACAAGAAAAAGTACAACTAACAAAATCAAAGGGTATATGTGAAGTTATTCAGAGTCCTTTCGCTGAGCCGCCTCCAGTGCTGCTTGCATGTGGATCAACAAATTCTTCTTGTATGGTTTAGTAATATAATCTGTGAAGCCATGCTCCATGGCTTCATTCTTATCGGCTTCGGCTGCATTGGCGGTCACGCTGTAATGGACATGTGTTAATTTCACGATACTGATCTGATTTTTAAAGCTTTTCAGTTTTGATACTTACGCAATGATGGGACAAGTAATACCGCGCTTTCTAAGTTCAATGGTAGCTTGAATGCCATCCATCTCAGGCATGATAATGTCCATGATAATGATGCTGAACCTATCTGGTGAAGCCATGACGGTATCAACAGCAATACGACCATTTTCAGCGATCTCCACAACGTAGTCTCTGCCAAGTAGTTTGCTTGCAATCTTTTGACAAAGCTCATTGTCTTCAGCTACTAGACACACTGGTTTTTCTTCAATTATATCAAGTTCAGGAACATCGTCATTGCTAAAGTAGCCACCACGACGTGCGGAGGATGTTCGACCACTGTCAATAGAGGATTGTCGACCGCTTTCACTTGTAGGTGGAGTCAGCAGTGATTCCGTACAGCAGCTTTGCGGCGTTCCTACATCAATGAAAGCCGGAGATTCTGAGCCAGTAGCCGGTTCCAGGGTGGATGCAAACGACCTTTGATCATCATTCCTTACGACACCTGACATAGCTGAATGGTTGGATGTTACACTCCAAGCTTTGCTGCTTCCACTTGGATTGCTATTCACGATAGATATTCTTGGTAAGATTGCTTCGGTCTCGTAGAGATTATATTCTATCTCATTTGAGATCGCCAATGGAAGGTTGATAATAACTGTTGTGCCTTCATTGACTCTACTGTCGATGGTTATAGTACCACCCAATAAGTCTACAAGATGATGAGCTACATATAATGGTTAGTCATGTGCGTACTTTTTTCAGCCGAGGATTAGTGTATCACTTACAGATTGATAGTCCCAGTCCTGAGCTGCCAAAATGGTTGCCAATCGATATGTTCGCTCTTGAAAATGGCATGAAAACCTCCTGTAGCTGTTCTTCAGAGATTCCTGATCCAGTATCAGTGAACTTGAATTGTACATCAGCCATGCTCGGGCATTCTGAACCGTCAGTAGTAGCTGACACCTCCATACTAATGACACCTTTCTCGGTAAACTTGACACTAATGAGAAGTCAGTAAATTTGCTACAAATTTCGATGGTTTTAAGAAAATATAGGAAGGTACTTACGAGTTATCAAGAACATTCTCAATGATTTGACGCAGACGATATCCATCGCTATTGACAAAATCTGGAACATTGTCATCAACCTTGATCTCGGGCACAACTGCGCCGTCAGATTTTTCTGTAACAGATCAGCAAAATATGTTAAGAAACTCTGTAGTATATAAACGTTGATATCCTGACTGATTACACATACCACTGAGCATGCGAGTTGCATGTCGTCCTTCTTCTTCAATAAGATCTCGAAGATGGAAGGGCTTAAAGCTGAGGCGAAGCTCATGTTGAGAGAGCTGGGCAATGTCAAGAACATCATTGACTATGCTTTGCATATGGCCACAAGATGTCTGGATATTTTTGAGATAATCGACTTGATCTTCCTCAAACAGCATTTCGCTAAGAAGGTCGCTCATGCCTGAAACAACATGCAAAGGATCTTCCAAGGATTATTCAGTTAGTTATTTGTGTATTAAGATCGATCGCGCGACAAACAGAAAAATTATGAAACACTTACTTCGAAGTTCGTGACAGACAAAGGCTAGAAACTGTGACTTCTTCTGATTTGCATCTTCAGCATCTAACTTTGCCTGATGAAGTTGTTGAGCAGCCTCTTTCTTAGAAGTAATATCTCTCATAAGAACAACTTGAGTCATAAACGGGCGGCATTCATCATCATTATTGATATCTTCCATATAGGAAAAGTTTGCTTCCGCGATAAAGCCGTTTTCGCTGTCTTTCCTCTTCACTAGCACTTCATGAAGGCCAGGTTTGACGATATTGTCTTCGAAGATTGGACTTTGCTCGGAATCTATAAACATTTGCTTGAGATGAATGCCTATCAATCTTTTCTTGTTGGCGACGCTGAACAACTCTAATGCTTGCTTGTTACAATCAACAACTCTTCCTTCACTATTGAGGATGACCAATGGATCAGGGACGGCTTGCAGCACAGCTTGAGCACGGTGCTTTGAACGATGGTAATTATAGCGCTGAACATTGGCCTCTCGATTTGCTAGCCTGTAGTATTGCGTACCAGCGAAAAGTCCCAAGGAGAATAGCAAACCAATGATGATAACGACGGCCACGGTAGTAGCAGGAACACTGAAGATATTATAACATGATATTATTGATAAGCTTCTGGACATTTTAAAAATAATAGATATTTCCACTTACTTTGAAGCTTGATAATGGTTTCCACATATGATAGTCCACGTTTCATTCAGGATATTGAAGTCCAGTTGCTGAAACTTCAAAGTTTCGTGTTCTACGTTCTGAGTTCTGTAGGCAATTCCTCCATTTTCATCTCTGATTTCGAAAGAGTCCAGATTATCTTTCACTCCTCGTAAGGCTATTGCAATGGTTCGCACAGAGTTGAAACATCCAGAAACAGCGCCTTCGAAATTCGTATTGCTTTCGGTATAATTATAATAGGTTGGATAATATGCGCAGAAGCCGGTCTCATTCGTTCCAGCTAGTCGCAGTATTGGTGTGATAGTAACCTCTCTCTTGGACAGAGCCTTTTGTAAGGCGGCATTCCGCACCGGTTCTGAGCTGATATCAAATCCACCATATATGCTGATATCAGGGTATTCCCAAACCGTTGGGAAGTAATAGGGTCGCTCAGCTGAAACACATGATTTGATATTAATTATTATTTTCTTTTGTTTAATGTAAAAAAATAAAAGTTTAACTTACGAGCAACGGCGAATTGGTTGTCTGGAAGCAATGTGGTAATATTGTAATGATTTTGTTGCTCCCATTGAGCCCGATCGCTACCGTTAATAGCAGGAGCAAAACTGATCGTTCGTACTTGCCAAGGATCTACGATGAAAGTGAGGATCGGTATATTTTAGTGAACGCTCAGAAGCAGATTTCAAACATGTTCGTTATGTATAAAAAACTTACTGATGGTATTGTTCAGTGCTAAATCGACTACTGAGAAGAATTGACTTCTAGTTCGCTCAGTAGGAGTAGTCATGTCGAACCAAATGGCGACACCGTTAATTGAAGTGAGAGTTCCGCTAATTTGTCGCTCGATTGCCTGTTTGTGTAAATTATCATAGAGAGAAAAATTCTTTAGTAAAACGTAAATTGACATTGAGTCGTCATGATAAATACATACAGTAGCTCTGTTTGAGCAGTCGGTATATACGGAAGACATAAAGTCTCTTACGTCCCTATTATGCAGTAAGAAATAGAACACAAGTCCAATGGCGAGTGCAATGAAAGGTATAATGATGATAACACTATAAGCTATAACGTGGTATGGTATACCACACACTCGGTAGTAAGTGTGAACTCGTGATGCTCCCTTTTCCGATGGGGCATAATAAGACTCTCGATCGTCTATGTCTGCTTCAAATACTGGGTATTCTGGTGTTATGGAATCATTCTCTCGTTCTGATGATAGTGGTGTGGTGTTGATGGACGGTAATTCCAATATGACTGGGCTGCTTAAGATATTTGGTTTCGTAAACCTGCGTGGCATTGATGGTTATATGATAACAATCAGCCTATAAGACAGCTGACGGTTACTAGCACAAGAAAGTATGAAAGTAAGAGAAAGCCACCACAGGTGTAAGAGTAGATTCAACGATTGTAAAGCAGACAACACCGATTTAAAACGAGTTACAGAATGTAAAAGAAGAGCAAAAATTCTAAAGGCCGAAAACCCATTAACTCGTAACCATTATCCAAAAAAGCAAATCAAACAGAACAAATATGCCCAATCGTATGGTGTACAAAGGTCTACAACAACAAATCGAATGTTCTCAGTCTTGAAACCAACCGGCTCCCAAGTGCAAAATGCTGATCGGAGGTCACGTGCATGACTAAAAAGGGCAAAAATTTATCAATGTAAGGTGGCCTGATATGTCAGAGAATTCGGTAGAAAAGGGTCCACTTTAGCGGATTAATCGAAAGGTTTTGGTTTCAGTTTCAAACCCCTGTATATTTCGCCAGGTCTAGCCACTGCTTATTACCCAAGCAGCTTAATGGATCTGTCAGTAACTCAAAGTTGATTTGGTTTTGGAAGTAGGTTATCCCAATTGTCAAGAAAGCAGTCACTTTCAAGCGCTCACAACGGAAAAAATAAAAAAAAAAGTACTAGTTTGGGACCAACATTCTCGTCAGTCAACCAATGGTCAGGTACGAGCTAACAACGATCATAATTACCCGAATACATGGGTCTTCCTTTCACTTTTTCATTACCTCTTGATACTGACTGTTTTTTAACAGTTTTCAGTGCGATGCTTGCTGCGATGTGGTAAAAAAACCAAAATTAGATCAACACAGACAACGATGCTGGGCAACATTCACTTGCATAGATTGCTCAACGACATTCCAAAATCAGGACTATAAGTCCCACACCTCATGTATCAGTGAGGCTGAAAAATATGAGAAATCCGTGTATAAAGGTCCGAAGAAGGTAGGTCTCAAACCCAACTTGGAATAAAATTTACCATCACCTTGATGGCACCATAACTAATGAATTACATAGGGCAAAAATGCAACGGAAAAGAAAGTTGTCGCAGATCAAGCCAATAAAAGCTCTAAGGACGCTACCAAAAAATCACAACCTCAGTCTATCATTGCCGAACTTCAGAACAAGGACAAGGAGATCGATGTGAATGGAAGCAAAGAGAAGCAGGAGGCTGGTGATAAAACTGAGAAATCTGAAAAGAAGAAGGATAAGAAAAAGGACAAAAAAAGAAAGAAGGATGAGACAGGAGATGCATCTTCGACTAAGGATCAAGAAATTTCCTCAAAGTCTAAAAAGTCAAAGGTCTGGAATGATAAGGATCTTGCAAGTGATATGCAACACAACATTTCGTTGGCCATCTCCGCTGTGGTACCAAAGGTGAATACAATGTGAATCTAACGAACCATCTGTTTAATTGCTCGACTAATTTCATCTTGCAGGATACCGAAATAACATTCAAAGACTTGCAAAAGAAGGTTATCAAGAAAATCGCATCGCATTCCAAAAACACCGCCAAGAAGGATGAAATCAAGGAAGCCTTCGAAGCACTCAAATTTATTCAAGACGATAATGGTCGTGTTTATATAAAATAGGATTCTGCCAGCCATGCCGTCAAACACGGTCATAATTTCACGAACAATAAAGTACAAGCATGAACTCAAAAACAATAGCACAAGCAGTAAATAAAAGTGAAACGGAAAATTCGTCCTTATTAGGATTAGAATTCCGCCACTGATAATCTTCAGCAATTTTTTTTTTGTTTGTCCAGAATCCAATAGGACAAAACGTGTTTGGTTTTTTCATCCAGGTCCGTCCGCTTTCACCTCTCCACAGCATAGCAAGTCTCAAATATGCAGAGAGCTACTCATATCCTCCGCGGTAGGTTAATTATTTCTTTGAAAAACGTGTACACCTTGGAGATCGCTCCCTGTATACCATAAAAGGCGTTACACTTGCGGTACCTGTATAAACAAGTTTGAGACAAGGGTCTGACCGTAATTCAATGCAGTCTCAAGCAACGGGATTGCTCAACACGGCCTCAAGGCTACTCCACGCGTCTTCCAACAACGTTTTGCTTCTACTGTGACCGGTGTTGCTCCTAAGCGAAGCAAATGGCGTACATTCAAGAATGTTGTAAAGTATGGTTCCGTTGGTGTTGTAGGATACGGTTTTTACAGTAAGTAGGATGGTGCCCGTGTAGATAAGAGTTTTCTTGAGGTAACTGTAACTAACCTCTGTTACGTGAAGGCTTGTATCAATCTCGTTATCCTTCTGATCAACTGCCTTTCGACCCTTCAAAGCGTACCATTGTCGTTTTGGGTAGTGGTTGGGCATCCACTTCATTCTTGAAGTCTATCGATACCGATGAATATAACGTGGTAGGTTTCGCAATTTGGTAGTTAGTCAGCTCGGTTATCCCGATATACTAAATACCTTTTAAGGTTGTTGTGTCTCCCCGCAACTACTTCTTGTTCACTCCTTTGTTGCCCAGTTGTACCGTTGGTACAATTGACGTGAGATCTATCGTCGAGCCCACTCGTTTCATCACTCGCCACAAATCCCGTGAAATTAAGGTGTATGAGGCTGAATGTACCGATATCGACCCCGTTAAGAAGACCGTCACTATTGCTGGTAAGCGTCAGATTCGGTTATCGTCTAAGCCCCTAGTGACACATGAATTCTAACACAACACATGCACTAGACAATTCCGAGATTAAGGGTGACTCAGCACAAGCTACCCTCGAGTATGACTATCTTGTGATTGGCACTGGTGCTACCAACCAAACATTTGGTATCAAGGGTGTTGAAGAGCACGCCTGTTTCTTGAAGGAGGTCTGGGATGCTCAAAAGATCAGAACCAAGGTGATGGATTGTATTGAAACTGCTGCCTTCCCTGGTCAAGCAGAAGAAGAGATTGAGCGTCTCTTGCATATGGTTGTTGTTGGAGGCGGTCCCACTGGTATTGAATATGCTGCTGAACTTCATGATTTCTTGAAAGAGGATCTCGCCTCTTGGTATCCCGGTATGTACCTTATATTATACTTTATTCCGCGTACAAAGAAATTAGTCTAATCATCCCAATATTGCAGAGTTGTCTGATAAGATCAAAATTACCTTGGTTGAAGCCCTTCCCAATGTCTTGCCTGCTTTCTCCAAGCAGTTGATTGATTACACCGAGAGCACTTTCAAGGAGCAAAACATCACCATTCACACCAGAACCATGGTTAAGGAAGTACAAGATAAATCCATTGTCGTCAAGAAGCCCGATGGCACTGACGCCACCATCCCATACGGTCTGTTGGTCTGGGCTACTGGTAACACTGTTCGTCCCGTTATCAGAAACTTGATGGCAAAACTTCCTGAACATCAAAAGGTTCGTCGTGGTTTGGACGTTGATGACTGGTTGCAATTGAAGGGAGCAGATGGTATCTATGCCCTTGGTGACGTTTCCGCCACCAAATACGCACCCACTGCTCAAGTTGCATCCCAACAAGGCAAATATCTCGCTCGCCTCTTTGGCCAACTTGCTGCACGTGAGAAGCTTGAAGACGAGGTTAAGGCTATTGAAAATGCTGAGGAGAAGGAGAAGAAGGCTCGCAAGCTTCAACGAGCTCAAGTGATCAAGCCTTTCGAATACTCTCACCAAGGTTCATTGGCGTAAGTAAATAGGGAAGCTGCTTTGATGTGACAGTAGGATTGATATAACTAACAATAATATCACTTGATGGTTATAGTTACATTGGTTCCGACCGCGCTATTGCTGATTTGCCCTTCGGTGGTGGTAATGTTGCATCTGGTGGTGTTGCTACCTTCCTTTTCTGGCGCTCAGCCTATCTTTCCAACCTTTTCTCTGGACGCAACCGTTCGTTGGTCGTCACTGACTGGATCAAGAAGAACATCCTGGGTCGTGACATCTCCAGAGAATAAAGCTATTCCCAATATCTTCCTTTTTTTCCTCTCTCTCTCCCGCTCTCTCAATCCTTCCTCTCTTTTAAAGTAGATTTCCTATCTAGACAAATGTTACATTTATCCACATCTGCGCTTTTTTTTTGTCAGTTATTTATTTATCAGCAACAATATAGAATCATTTTGAACAACATTTAGTTCTATCGTACAAGTTTAGGGCAAAATTAATCAGTGACCCATTAAATGTAGTAAACCATACATTTTGTGTAAGTTATCGAGGAATTGATATATATATATATATAGCAAAGAAAACAAAAAAGTGTCTATTAGGAAATACCTCTAGCAAAATCGAGGAGATTATGCACAAGTTTACTCGTCATCTTCTTCGTCCTCAGACTCAAGACCACCTTCTTCTTCTTCGTCCAGATCATCCTCGTCTTGCTTTCGATGGATGAAAGGCTTGATCAAGCGATCAAAGTAAGGATGCTCTCGTGGAGGGTTCTGTTGCTTGACTTGGTTAAAGTAGTGTTCATAAACATTACCATCCTTGCGACCAAGAGGGCTGTTGATAATGAAATCAGAGTAGTTGAAAGAATCAACTAGGGGAATAGCTTGGTCACGAACAACTTTGCAAAGCTCATTGACCTTGGTACGGATGTAGCTAATTTGTTCTGGTGAGAAATATGAATATTGCAAAAAGGCACCAGCATTGTCCTCAACGGTGTAAAGACCATAGAGCAGACAAACGGGGAGCAAGATCTTTCGCAATTCTTCGGGAGTTTTGGAAATGCCATCGGCGAAACGCTTGAACAAGTATCCATAAGAGTGAAGCTTGGCAGCATAGAGACGAGATTGTGAGCACTGCTCATAGGCTTCGTCTATTTCCATACCGCTCTTGATACATCCTTCAAACTCCTTTCCAGCGTGTTGAACAACATTAGCACACACAACATCCCAAGCTTCAGCAATGACTTCAACAGTAGCAACATCTTCGACCTTGCTGACAGTGCACTTCTTGCCAATGAGTTCGTTGAGGCGATTGAGGTAACCTACGCCGGCAGCAAGTTTCTTGCCCTCTTGAGCCTCGCGATAAGAACTGATCAAGTATCTTCCAGCTTGCAAGGTCAAGATGGTGTTGTCACCTTCCCAAGTACATTGAACGGCGAAATCTTGATACATTCCAGCAAGACCAGTATATGCAGAGTAACCGTGACCACCACATGCTTGTCTGCATTGTTCAATGGTGTTAAGACAATTCCAGGTACAGAATGCCTTGAGGCCAGCACTGGTAGCATGAGTTTCCTTCAAATTTTCCAAAACTTCGGGAAGATCATCATCATCAGGACCGGCGCTTTCCAGTCTGTCCATTAATTGAAGATACATAGTGTTCATCTCAGTTCCGGTGAAGTGCATAGCGAATGCTTGAGCCAAAAGAGGCATCAAACGGCGTTGATGGATGGGGTAGTCCAACAACTTGGTTTCAATACCTTCGTTAGCTTTAGTAGCGAATTGGCGACGAACAGCAGCGTATCGGATGGCGATGGTAAGAGCCTTCTTAGCTACGTTGCCACTATCCACAACCATAGCAACACGGCCTTGTAACAAAGCACCATAGGTCAATTGTTGTAACTTGGGTTCCTTGACTTGACCGGATCGAGAGACTTTAGTGTGCTTCATCAACATATAACCACGAGGAATACGGACGTTGGTGAAGGTGATGTATCCATTATCAATACCATCACGACCCATCTTCTTTCCGATATCGCCGATATTGATACCAGGGAGAAGTGAGTAATCAGTAGGGTCTCTTAGGGGAACAACGAAGGACTTGACACCATATCGCTTGCCACCGACTATGAGTTGAGCAAAGACAACGGCGTGAGTAGCCGTGTGAGCTGCTCCACCAATCCACCACTTGGTTGCAGTAATGGTAGGAGTATGGATAATGAACTGGTCAGAAGCCTCATCGAAAGTAGCTGTGGTCTCAACACCGGCAACGTTAGAACCGTGACCCAATTCGGTCATGGCGAAACAACCAATCATTCCATTGAGAGACACAGCACCCTTGGAAGCCCAATGACTGAACTGGCCTGGGGTTGCACTACCTTGTAGAGCACCAAAGAACAGACCGTCTGTATAACGTGACCAAATCATTAACCCATGTGAAGATGATTTTGACAGAGCACATGGAAGTTACTTACAATGAACTCCGAAGCGGGTCCAGAAACCAGGGTCAATCAATGACACCACCTCCATACGCTTTCTGAAGGTGTTGACAGACTCATTGGTCAAGTGATTAAGCAAGTTACGGAACTACAATACGTATGGTTAGTAATCTTTCAGCTTGCTGCCTGCTTTCTTACGTTGCAGCTCCTATCCCAATTCATACCTTTTCCATAGTTCTTTCGCGAAGTTGATCCTTGGTGAGATCGTGGAAATCATACATACGGAAAACGAGATCGCGCTCAAGTTCCAACATCATACGTTCACGTGTCTGTCAGATACAGAAGAGTCAGTGGGTTTAATTTGGACAGAGATACATACGTAGCACTTGGTATCTTACCTCTGTAGCTGACTTTCCTCCATCCAATAAATAAGTCATATCTCTAATATTGAAGGCCGCTTTGGCTCTCTCAGCCTTCATACTCTCCACAGGGCTACAATTGGAAAATGAACAAGTGTTTATGTGATTAGGGATTCTGGAAGCACGACCTGCGGATGTAAACTGGTGTTCGGTTCCTTACGAGACAGCAATAGCTCTTTCCTCCTCTGGTGATAGGTGCTGCTTGACAGCTTGGACTCTTTCTTTTGCAGAGGACATGTGGACAATTAAAAACAAGTTTGATCAACAAGAAAGTGAGGTAGGTGACGAACTTCGAGCAGGCTTTTAATAGTCCTCAATTAGTAGGAAATAATATTCTTATTATGGTAATAGCCTTTCTTCACAATCTTCACGTGCACACCTGGGAGAGCCATGTGAAGAACTTTGATACTCTCGTGAAATACAATAATGAGTATTAAAGTCCATTAGTCAATGTGATGATCTTGGGTATTAATGGGAAATTCCATTGGAACTGTGGGGCATTGACATCGAGCAACTTCATATGTAAAAACATTATGGTCAATGGTACCAAAGTCTTAATGGTAAAATACCTGTCTAAGGCATAACACGTCATGCTTAATGTTTTGCTTCATTTAGCAAACAACGGCGCTGTTGGACTCACTGAAAAGATGCTTTTATCCATCGGTACCTGACTAATCGCCTAATCTCTGCATAGAAAAGCTTGACCCCACATAAAACCCTCTGATTTGTATAAAATCGACATTTGGACAAATTTGGGTGATCACTGTTATGACAAAATGCTCTTTCTCTTTCTCTCTTTCTCTGATGGTAGATGATGGCTTCTTTCAGATATTCCACAAGAGCCACATACCACTCTCTGATACGACTAAAGGGATAAACAGGACCTATCATATTAAAAGTTTTTAAAAAAGAGAATATTCATTTATTGCGTATCTGTTATGTCTTGGTATAATGTCATTGTGCCTAGCATTGGATATATTTTGATTAAAGGTATATCGGATCCTACATTATTTCAAGTCTGTAAAGTGCACTAGCACAGCTTGACAGCCTGCTTTTGAACAAATTTACAGTTGTACTACTTTTCAAATTTTGGGCTTGATTTAATAACTTGTATGGCTTTGGTTCTTGTATTAATGAGAATTGCAAATAATTGTGGAGGACATGTCCAGCAATATCCTTGGGCTTGCTTATTTAGACCTTAACAGAGAACAACTTTTGCGTGTGTGACCCCACTAAATAAATTACAAACGCAGTGTCAGTCAAATTTGTAAAGTCCGCGGGGCGGCCCTGCCACATATTGCGGCTCGGTCATGATAAAATGTGCTGGCTTTACCTGCCCACAATGATCGCTATGTTGAGCCAAACAATAAATAGAGAGAAACGAAACAACTTTAAGTAACATGATAATGCACATTGCTCAGTTTAAGGTGGTTTGCAGTCAGCTCTTACCATTGGCCCCCAGTGAGATTAACTGGTTTGATTGGCGGGGGTGGCATACCTCTTGTGCGAACGGGTCGGAAATGTGTTTGTGATAAGCTTTGGTATTGAGGAGGAATTGCGTAAAGACTGAAGCGTTAGAGCTTTACAAAAAGAAGAAGATGATGAGAAAAAGTGAAGAAGGGAAGAAGGGTTATATATATTTCGTATTTTGATAGACAACCCAAAAAAAAAATTGGTGATGGGGGGCACAAAATCTTGGTTCGAAAGTAAATACACACCAGAAGGAACACTCCCGATTACGCTGTTACCTACATTGACGGGCAGCAAGCTGCATCTCATCCTTTCTTTCATAATAAGTATATATGGCTAATTACAGTGGAAGAAGTAAGTTTCACCAGTGAACCTCCTTGGATCAACTCATTTGTCACCTTGTCGATGAATGATACTTCTGCATTTTAGAGTTGCAAAACCAACTGGTTGTGCAGTTAGGGTCTACGACATTGTTTTGATTTGGTACTCTCTAGAACCTTGTAGAGACATGATCAACCGGCCGGACAGACTAGCATAGCCGATGTTTTGGTTATTAAGGGTTAACAATTTTAAAAAGGTCTTTGCGGTAACCGCATGTTTCAAATGAAATTTGAATATGTTCCTTGTAACACTGTAAGAGATAAATAACAAGAAGAATGTTGGAGGCTTTTGAAGCAAGATGATATGTTAGTTGGCGCAAGATCCTGAGCTGCTGTCATTTGCCCTTCTTTATTGAGTTTCCACCTTTTTTCTTTTGGCTTGCAGACTTTTTGGTCATTACCATACTTGGTAGATTTGGCAAAAAATGGGTACATCACTAATTTGCATCAAGAGTTTGGCGATCTTCAGCTATTCATCTTTACTGCAAACAGGGTGTCATCGACCAATGAGAGGATGCATTTCTCTCAGAACAAATGATATGGCACATGTGCCGTCGCAATGAGCAAAGCCATTCTCTTTACATCGATGTACAAGGATTCCAAAAGAAAGTTCTACAAAGGATCATTATGAGATATGAAGGGCTCGACTCTATTAAGTGCATATGTCAACGGCCAGCTTACACAACATATCTCATTATATTACGATTCATTCAAAAGTTATCCGTCCTCACATACTCTCGGGTCAAATCCATACAGTAGTAATTACTGCCCTGACCTATGGCAGTAATATGCAAAAAAAAAACCCCCCGTTCCACCTGGAACCGATGGATGTAAAGGAAGTATCATACTTTCTTGTTCAAGTCGTTACGTTATAAACTTTTTGCCAATAACCATATTTTGCTTAGATTTCACTCCGGCCTTATATCCTGCTGTGCCTTCGTCTCCCCATATGGGAGTAGATTACATTTGTTTGTCTTTAACAAGAAGCGCCAACCTTTTATTCGCTTTTCATGTTCCCTTCCGTGGAGTGCATAGGTGGTTTTTGTCAGCTGTCGCCCCTTCTGGATATATAATGAAAGTACATCAGACGTGAACATTCAAACTATTGCAGCTCATTCCACAACCATGTAGTTTATGTCATGTTTGCCTTGTATATGTGTGAGGTGGTGTTTTTCAGAGATCGTCTTAAAATTGTTTGAGTGCTACTGTCTGTGCTAAAAACCCTAAAACGAAAAATCTTGTGATACCTAAAATAAATTGGCGCCATTCAGTCGATATTTGCTTGTCAAATACGGTTGTGCGAACTCTATACCTCGTAAATGGTTCTAGCTTAAGTCCGGATATCAAGGCCAGCTGCACAGTTTCATTTGACAACTAAACCGATGGCTTTGCCCTGAAATAGAAATATTTTTCATCCTTGGCGACTTGCATATCAGTCGATGAGGATAATTACATGTGGAAGCTGGGGATTAGACGACAAATGCAGCGTGGACTATAAGTTGATTATACGCTTCATATTTAATATTCCGTGTATGATTTCGTCTATTTCTAAACTTTTATACTGTGGTTTGGAGAAAGTATAGCCACTGCTTTCAGACTGGCTTGGCAGGACTAACAAGAGCTACCAAAGAATGAGAGCATGTGGTACAAGGATGTTAGTAACAATGTGCACGCGAATATTTTTTATAAGACTTGCAACAATGTTTAGCATCTAAAGCCAGTCTGACGTCTATCCCAAAGTAAAGATCTCTGTAACGTCAGGAACGCCATGTATGCAAATCAGATAATGACTAAAATTGATTTTAATTTCCATTCTTGGGAGTTAATAGGCTACGTTCGACTGCAAGCAGTGTCTGATCTTGTGGTGAGACGGCTGATGTCTACCATAGCAATATAGACCAATCTGTCAGTGTTTCGATTTGCAATGCCAGTACTCCTGTGATTGAGATATGACTCTAATTAGAATATCGCAAACTTTTATATTTCTTTATTAAACATAGTCTTTAGACGTTCATATATTACTTCGATATTTAGCTTTTTCGGCATTAATTTTCGTAAATTCCAATGATTTGAGCGAACAATGGCGTGCGGCACACCAATTCCACAAAAATAAAAAACTACTTGTTTTACGCTGCACGTGACTTTCGACTCGATCAATACAAGCTCTCAACCTTCTTAATCGTAATTATATTAGCTGAATTACACTCAGTAGTTTCTCAAAAATTCAACAATGGTATGCAATTGATAGTTTGAATCCTTCACAAAACCTAATGTTTGCTGGCACCTAGCTAACGTGCATTCTGATTAGGCGCGTAATGAAGAGAAGGCTCAGTCCATGTTATACCGCTTCCGAGAAGCGCAGGCCGCTGAAATGGGATTGTTGCGCCCACAAAAGAAGAGACCAGCAGTAGCATCCGAAGTCAGAAGTTTACCAGAATCCGAAAAATGGAGACGACAGGTTTTGAGCGAGATTTCGCGCAAAGTCTCAAAGATTCAAGATAGTAAGCAATCTCAGTTTGACAAACTAGATTGGCAACTGCACACATACTGACCCAACCTTTTTTTTTTTTTAAAAGCTGGTCTTTCTGATTATCAAGTGCGTGATCTGAACGATGAGATCAACAAACTGATGAGAGAAAAACTGGCATGGGAGCATCGAATAAAAGAACTAGGTGGGCCGGATTATCTTGTAAGTGATCATACAAAACGATTTTACTTGAAGAAATGTGCTGTTACTGATAACAAACAATTAGAAAATAGGACCGAAATTGATGGACCAAGAAGGTAGAGAAGTGCCCGGAAATCGAGGTTATAAGTAAGTGCGAAGCAGTGAGAAATTGCTTATACTGTACATGTGTTTACGATATGCTGTATCTCAGATATTTTGGTCGAGCAAAGGATTTGCCGGGTGTGCGAGAACTTTTTGAGCAAGAAGGTATGACAAATAGGGAACTCTAAGCTTCAAAAGGGTGATCTATTAATTATAATTCTTCACAGCACCGGAGCCAACTAAGAAAACCAGACAGGATTTATACCGAAATGTTGATGCAGATTACTACGGCTACCGTGACGAAGAAGATGGTGCCTTGATAGAATATGAAGCCGAAAGAGAGAAAGAGCTGCGAGAGAAATTACAAGAAGTCCCGTATATGGCAGGAGACAAAAAGGAAGAAGATGAGATGGAAGTTGACGGTGAAGAGACACTCAAAAAGCAGAATGAGCAAATCAACGACACCTTAGTCAAAGGTGCTGCCGTACCCACTCAACAGGAAATAGAACAAATGTTGGTACAGAGACGGAGGCAACAAGTAAGTTGGACATAGTAAATTCTCAACTTTTCAAATTGTACAGACGTAATAACGATTTTGGTTTAGTTATTGGATAGATATGTTTCGCAAGATCTGGAAGAAAGTGAGAAGGAAACTAAGCAACTTACTGGTGTAGCATAAGACATAATTTGTAAATTTCGTTTTAATTCTATTATGAAAGAAAACAAAATCCTAAAAAACCACATAATGAAAAACAAAGCTTCTATCAAACCATTGGTGTACAGAGGTGCAAATTGGATCTGTGTGCTTGACGTGTGGAGTCTGAATGTTTAGATACAATCCTTTAAATGCGGCTACATCGAGAGTTAAAAATCAGGACATAGAAATTTGTGGCTTTGGACTTTGACATATTGACCCATCTTCAACCATTCACCAAATGTCTGGAATGCGAAGCACTCGCCCACTGCTCTCAGCAGCCAGAGCTATGACCTCTACTATATCAGGTCAAACTAGACGAAATATGGCTTCTATGCCGCTTAAAGAGCACCGTCCGTTACCCACCATTGCACCTCGCCGAACACCTTTGTTGATAGGAGCCGGCGTTGTCGGTGTATCTCTATGGATTGGCGGTCTTTCCTATGCTATGAATTATCAGCGTCAATCTAGTAGCGTTGTACATGGCACTATGTTCACTGTGCGTTATCATCAAGGAGTTCGAGACCTGCTTGGAGAGAATGTTGGATATGCTGATTCTTGGGCTTGGATTGATGGTTCTGTCAATCATTTGAAGGGCCAAGTTAATATCAAATTTGACATTAAAGGCGACAATGGTATGTTCAAATGAAAAGAGGCGAGCGTCACTTTGTAAATATGCTAATTCATGCTTTCTTGGATCCAGGCCATAAGGCAAAAGTACACTTTGCCTCACGCAGAGAAGGGGCCAATTGGAGAACCATCGTTTTCAATGTTATCAGAGATGATGGGGTTACTCTCAACCTTGATCAGCAAAGCTTGACTGACACTGGTGCGCCAGTCATGACTTTGTCGTCTTAACTGTATATTGTTTTTTGTACACATAACCACTTCAGATGTATAATAGACGAATAGTTTACCAACTTTTGTGAACGAAATATAGACTGCTTTTATGACTTTATCATTTATACGAATATTTTTATTAAATACGTGCGCATCTAAAGGAGAAAAGGTCAGTGAATAAATGTAGCAAAAGTGAATACTCAATTTTACTCATTTACATAGTATTAAAGAAAGAGCGAAGGCGTTAGATTCTGCTCTTATTGACAAAAGATATTGTAATAGGATAATATAAAGGTTTTTAAGACTACGCTATGATATGAGGTATAGTGAATAAAGCTTAAAGGAACGATTTGTTCTTCATGCGGATGCTGAGACTGGGGGAGCTGCAGGCAGTGTCTTGTCAGTCTCCTCGGGAGTAGCAGTGACTTCAGGCAGCGGTTTGTCATTGGTTTCGGCATCCTCTACTTGATCGTGGTTTGCTTGTTCTTCAACAGCAACGACATCATCTTTTGCTGCTGTGTCCTTTTCACTCTTATCATTAGTCTTTGAGAACTGGAAGACACACAGTCAATTAAAAGTTCATATACAAGGCACAATCACTATCATGGATCTGAGCTTACCTTGAAGATGTTAGTTAAACGCTTACCGAATGGTGAAGTGGATCTTTTGGGAACTTTTGTTTCTTCACCAGCTTTGGGTGCTTCAGCAGTGCTGTCAACCTGGTTGACAATGGTTTCAGGTTGGATAGGCTCCAAGTGCTCAATTTTGGGGAGCTCAGTGTTTGTGGGTTCTGATGCGGGCTCTTCAGTCTTAGTTTGAGGAGGAGAAGAGGTCTACCAATGGCAGCCAAGGTTAGTGAAAAGCTCCTGCTATGACTTGTTCGGTTAACTACATGTACAATTTCGTACAAGACTTACCTTTCTTGTGAAAAAGTTGAAACCCTTAGATTTTCTCTTCGTCACGGTGGGCTCTTCAGCACTCTTGGTGGGAGTGGGTTCTTCCGCAGCGGTTTCCGTGGGGACATTTTCAGTCTGCTCCTCTTGCTTTGTCTCTTCCTTTTTTGGTTCTTCCTTTCTCCTACCAAAGGGATTGAAAATTGACTTCCTCTTTACGACCTTCGCTGGCTCTTTGACAGCAGCTTCAGCTTCAGCTTCTGGCTGAGCTTCAGCTTGAGTATCAGCAACAGCCTCAGGTTGAGCTTCAGAGACTTCATTTGAAGCCGGAACAGCATCAACAGCTTCGGGTGCAGGAGTTTCAGTAGGAACTTCTGCGGTGGCAAGGGGTTCAGCAATAGGCTCTTGAGTAGCAGACATCAGTAAAAGTAATTAAAAAGGTTCAGGATCTATGCAAGAACTGAGAGTTGATAGTGTGGAAGAGAAAACGTATAATTGAAAAACCAGTTGGTGATTTTATAAACATCCCACATGAGGGCAAAGTCTAGGGGAGTATAGGGGGTTGGCTCTCAATGTGCACGCCAAAAACTGCCAAATCAAGAATAAGCCCCCCTTGGTACCAGATGCAAGCAGCCTTTGAGACGCTTTTCTTCTATCCTTCTTCATTATTGACCTTAATTAAAGTCAAGTCAACTTGAGCATAAAGTTGTATCGACCCTAGTAATAGAACCACGTGTACTATAAGAAAAGCCGTTAATGGTAAACGAACACACTTGCATTAAACTTTTAAGCTAAAAGCAAACTTGTTTTATTTGTTAATAGCCACAAAAGTAAATGAAAATAAAGATATGCATTTAGAGTCAGAAATTTGGTCAATTGCTTGCTCAATTAGATAGGGCAGCAGCTTCTTCTTCCATTCGTCGTGCTGCTTCACGTGCAGCTCTTGCTCCTTTAATAATAGCAGCCTGCTCCTCCTTGTATCTTTGCTGTTCAGCTTCTCGATCTTCTTTCTCTCGACGAAGTCTTTCCAAACGATCCTGTTCCTGTTTTCCCTCTTGCCATCTTTTAGCTTCAGCCGTTCTAGCCTCTTCTTCTATTCGAGCCACCTCCGCTTCATCTTGTGTTTGAACTGCGTGATGTCGCCGCTCGTCTTCCAATTGTTTAGCCATTTGTCGTTGGCGTTCACGCTGTTGAGCGAGTGACGTTTCCGATGAGATTCTTTTCTCCATCTCCTCTAGATCTTCAGCAGCTTTGGCAGCTTTTTCTTCAGCTTCCTTCAACTTTTCCTGCGTTTGACGTTCGACTTCTGCTCTATGCTCTCTAGCCAGACGGAGTTTCTCTTGTGCAGCTTCTTGTGCAGCTCGTAGGCGTTTCTGAGCAGCACGTTCATCTGCATCTGGTTGTGGTTTAGTGGAACGACTTTGATCTATAATCCGATCTTCGGGCGGAGCTGGAGACGGGGATAGGCCACGAGCAATTCGAAGTGCCGCCATTCGTTCTTGCACACGTCTTTCCGCTTCTTTCTTGATATCAGCGGCAGTTCTAGGTTTAGGTGATGTCGGTGCTTGATAACTTGGTGCTGGAGGACTCAATGTTCTGTCACTGTAGTTTGAAAATGGAGCTGGTGGAGGAGATAATGTGCTAGAGGTTGGTGATGAGGGTTGATAGTTTGAGGTATCCTGTTCCTCAAACGAAGGGAATCGGGAAGTGAAGGTTGGGTCGACATCTGGTGCCCGAGCGCTGGCAGTCTCAAGGGACATTTCTCTAATGAATGTCCTCATGTGAGACGCAACGTCTTCTCCGTCTTCGAAGCGATTACGTTCTTTCAATTTGACTTCGTCCTCTGCACGAGCATCAAAGTCAAGGCCGATAATATTCATGTCTCGACGAATGCCACGAATGGAATCCGACATATCTTGCAGAACACCTTCAAATTCTGCTATTTTTTCATCCTGGACTTTCTTCTCACTTTCAGCTTCTTGAATCAGTTGTGCACTCTCATTTGATTGTGATGAGCCAACTGCTTGCTTTTGACCAGTGATTTTGCCCATACGAGCAGCTAACATGGCTTTGGCTTTAGCACGAATTTTGTCACTCTCAGTAACCTCTCCATTTGGCCCAGTTCCGACTATTTCCAGGTCTGGTGTGCTTACAGCTATAGGCGAAGAGGTACTAGTTGAAGACTCTCCTCCTGATCGCTGTTTAGCTAGCGACTTCTTGTTATCAAAGATTTCAAGATCAAGGTCTCTGAGTTGTGATACGAGATCAGGGATAGTGCTTTCCAACAAATATTGAACTTCGCTTTCCAAACTTTTCTCCTGCTCAGATAAACTAGTCAATTCGCTTGTACCATATGAGTATTGACTCCAAACATCTGTTGGATTTTGTTGATCGACATTTGATTTAACAATCTCATTCTGCAACTCTTTGATTCTTGATTGAAGCTCTTCTATGTCCCTGCGATCAGAATATGACAAGGAATCGAATGGTGTCGCAACTTTCAACGCTCCACTTTCCATAAGAGCTTCCAATCTCTTCTTCTGTGCTGCAATTTGTTTCCTGAGATCAGATATTCTAGTCGTTTTGCCACGATATTCCGGAGTGGAGGATCGTGAAGTTGGCAATGATCCATCAGAGGTGGGAGTTCGAGATCGGTGTCTGTCCGGGCCAGCGCGACGAGCACTGGATACATATCCAACTTGAGAATCATCGTCCTTGTACTTCTCACGACCACGCGGGGAATTGGGACTAAGAGGGTTGGAACGTGTAGTTGGCGTACTTTTCGAAGAAGAGAAAGATAACGTGCTCTTTTTGTGAACAATGTCGTTAACAATTTTTTTCCTCAATTCATTCACACTGTCGCTCAGTTCCCGACTAGAAGGAGGTACCAACTCCTCTGGTAAGGAAGTTGGCACATCATAGCCATTAATTTTCCGATATATAAGGTGCATTCCGACTGCAAATTCATCAGCATTGAGTTTCCCTTGGTTATTAGGGTCTGCCAAGTTCCTTTTGAAAGGGTTTAGAGATTGCAGCGAGGATGTTCTTTATACATCGCATATTAGTCTTACCAGATTTGCATCAGTACGTTTTGAGGTAGGCCTGATTGTGAGAAGATCTCTTTCGCCATATCTCCTGTCAAATAACCTTTCTTCTCTTTATCCCAAGCCCTAAAAATCTCTCTGTATCGTTCTCGCTCTTCGTTAGTTACTGCCCATGGGATTTTAACCTTCCCGTTCAAAGGTTGAAATTCTTTTCGTCGATTTGCAAGATACATCCCAGTGGGCATGGGCATCATTCTACTCGTGAAATCCAGATTATGTGCGTTCATACCAGTGGGCATGGGTATTTGTTGATTAGGTACCATCATTGGCGTAACGCCGGTCATCATAGGCATTTGAAGACCAGGAGGCTGCATTTGCTGGTAGCCTGTCATTTGAGGCTGTAATGATCCAGGTGATCCATTTCCAAGCATACCAGTAGGTTGTGCACTGACGCCAGTCATCATAGGGTATTGCTGTTGCATTCCTGTAGCCATTGAGTTCTGAGGTGATGTGGCCGGATTACTAGTTGTATTAGTGGATTCCAAAGTGGCAACTGCAATTTGCACTTCCTCGGCTATATCATCCGAGAGAGAGTTTGGAACCGCTTGTCCTGACAGAGCTTTCGAGGTTAGATACATGGCAATTGCGAATTCTGGAAAGCTCAGTTGTGGAGAAGGAGTGACAGCCGACAAATCCCTATCAATGAAGTAAGTCACTGCATTGTGATATATGACCCAACCTTATCCCAAATGACTTACCAAACTTTAGCAAGAGTATCATCACTTAACCCGCTACGCGACAATACATCTTTGGCAGTAGTAGCTTTCATAACAGACAGATCAATTGATATCCTAACTTAGACTTTTACTCATAAATCTTCCTACCTGAAACATATCTACCGCCAGTATTGCCTGCTGCCTGAGCAAACAAAGACTCGTACTTGGACTGATCTTCCGGAGACAGGAAACTCAACCGAATACCTAACGAAATAACGTATTGGTCTAGTTAGTAAACAGTCGCTGCAAGGTTGAACTCAAAGCAGATGACAATGCTGAGCAGATGAGTGCAGAAGTTATATGCCAACCATGTGCGTTTCTTCAGCTGACATAAAAGCTGACCGAGACGACCACTACAAGCAGACGTTATTAGCTACATACCCTGTTGTGAACCAGGATTCGACGGGTTTTGCATCTGGATTATGTATGAGACCGAGAGGCTACTTGACGCGGAGAGCCAAAATCGTCGTATTCAACCAATTAGGCACATGACATCACCCACACACAAAGACATTTTGTGTTCAAGTTTGCTCCACGTTTTTGCCTTTTTCAACACCATCAATGCTTAAATTGAGCAGGTTCTCAAAGCAACAGTTAGGCAGCAATTATAGAAATGCCATTTCAAGACCTCTGTTGTCACGCCATTTGTCTCAATCTTCTGCGCAAGCGCCTATAGTCGCCTCTGTTGTCAATGGCGCAGATTCAAGATACAATGACGAACATTTGCGCATGATCTTTGACAGCAAGGCAATATGGCATCAAGAACGCAATGAAAATCCTCAAAACAGGTTATTTGACAAATATAAAAGGAATACCACAGGCTCCAATCAATTGGGGTTATTCAATAATCCAAATTTTGCCACTGCTACCGGGTTTGAACTCGCAGCGAATGAAACGATAGAAAGAGCTCAATTAATCGTTGAGCGGATATGGCGAGCTCCAGAAAATGGAGAGAATGAGATGCGGATGGTAGTTAAGAACCTCGATAGACTTTCTGATACCCTATGCTGTGTCATCGATATGGCCGAATTCATTCGAAATGCGCATCCTGATACCATCATTTTGGAAGCCGCAAACAAAGCATATAGCGACCTGTGTTCTTACATGAATACTTTGAACACAGATACTAGATTGCATAAGGTATTCATTTATTCTTCCATTCATCCTGTATATAAGTTTGGCCATCGATTGACCGTACTTTGTTGGAGCAGGTTCTTTACATGGCCCTGAACGATCAAAATATTGTATCAAAATTTACTCCGGACGAGATAATGACCGCTAAGGTGTTCATGAGAGATTTCGAAAAGTCTGGAATACATCTACCCAGTTCTCAGCGTTCTCAGTTCGTAGATTTATGCGACAACATTATACAACTCGGAAGAGCCTTCGTCCAAAGCAATCCTAGATCCGCCAAGCACATCAAAATCGAGCAATCTCGTTTGGCAGGAATATCTCCAACAATTATCAAGTCTTTGGTCGGACGAGATGGCTATGCTTATGTACCTACTGAGGGTATGGAATGCCATGCTATCTTAAAATATGTGAAAGATGAAGATGTTCGTCGCCAGGTGTATATTGCCATGAACTCTTCGACAGAGCAAAGTGTTATGGTCTTGGAGGCACTGATGCGAATGAGGGGAGCTTTGGGAAAGCTGGTTGGAAAGCAATCATACGGACATTTACAGCTTCAAGACAAGATGGCTAAAACGCCAGGTACGTGTAAACATAGTACAGATCATAAGGTGGATACCTTATGCTAATATATCATCAATTAGAAAATGTGGATGCGTTTTTAAATACTTTGGTAAAGCATCAACAGCCTGCAGTGGACGCAGACTTGCATCTACTTAAACAAGCAAAGTCTGGTATGCAGACTCCTAGCCAAGGCACGAAAATCATGGCTTGGGATCGCGACTACTACATGAATGTTATTTCATCATCTTATCAAGCTGTTCACCCTAGTTTACCCATATCACCTTATTTCTCTGTGGGATCAGTGATGCAAGGATTGTCAAGATTGTTTAAAAACATGTACGGAGTACATTTAGAACCAGAGGCTATCAATCCTGGCGAAACCTGGCATTCTCAAGTACGCAAATTGAAAGTAGTTTGTGAGAAAGAAGGCAACATTGGTACCATGTACTGTGACTTGTTTGCTCGTCCAGGCAAAGGCACCAATGCAGCTCATTATACTCTCCGAACTTCGCGGCGTGTTGATAATGATGATGCTATGCGCGATCTTGAGTATGCGGATCCAGAACAGCGCGCTCGGCTTCAGGCATCTATGGATCAAGTTACTGGATCTGAAATCAACGGTCGCAGTGGCCGGTATCAACTACCAGTTATTGTGTTGACATGTGACTTTCCAGAACCGAAATCCAGCACGATGCCTACGTTGCTTTCTTTTTACGAAGTAGAGACATTGTTCCATGAAATGGGGCATGCTATGCATTCTATGCTTGGCCGGACAGATTTTCACAATGTGGCTGGAACACGATGTGCGACTGATTTTGTGGAATTGCCTTCCATTCTGATGGAACATTTTGTGTCCGATCCTCAAGTCCTGTCTTTATTCGCAAATGATTATCGCAATCGCCAGCCTTTGCCTTATGAATTGGTAAAAACCTACTTGGAAAACAGAAGACGCTTTAGTGGCATCGATACCAATTACCAAATTGTGATGGCTCAGCTTGATCAGCGGTACCATTCGCAAAGAGCATTAGAGAAGAATTTCTCGGCAGAAAAAACATGGCATGAATTGCAGAAGGAGAATGGCCTGTTCGGAGGTGTAGAAAATACCATGTGGCCCACTCAATTCACCCATCTTTTCGGTTATGGGTCTGGCTACTATAGCTATTTGTTCGATCGTACCCTGGCTCGTCGGGTATGGCAAAGTTGCTTTGAAAAGAATCCTCTTGACCGCGAAGGAGGAATGCGGTTTAGAGAACAGGTCCTTCGTTGGGGTGGCGCTCGCGATCCATGGGAATGTGTTGCCAGTATCTTGGATGAGCGCGATGCTGCTACAATAGTGAAAGGAGATCAGGAAGCTATGCGCCAAGTTGGCGACTGGGGCATCGATGTCTAGCTTTGCAATTTTGAACTGTACACACTGACCGAAATCTCGTAAATAATACCCCGCATTAAATAAACATAGACTTTGCATATTGACAGCCGTAAATGTCAGAATTTATTAGCGATGGAGTATGGACTTTGCGAGTTATGTAGTACTACTAAATTATTTCTTCTTCTTCGCCTTAGATGATGATGATGATGACGACGCTGGAGCAGCCTTTCTCTTTGTGCCAGCTTTAGCTGCAGTTTTTCCACCTTTGCCACTAGCAGACAATTCTTTGGTTTTGATGTACTTGTCTTTTGCGAGATTTGTATCATCGTCTGCTGGAGCTGCTTCTTCTTCGGACACATCACCTCCAAAATCACCTTCCTCTTCAAAAATAGTTCCCTCTGGATCATCCATGGCTACTGGTAAAGCTTTCTTGATTGTTTGTCCGCCAGGCTGCAGCATGACAGGATGGCTACCAGCATTGTAGCTTACCAAATATTTTGGTCAGCTTTGTTTGGAAGTGTGCAAGATAACTTTATGATACTTACGTTTTGGTGAATGTGGTTTTCTGCTTGGTGTTTAGTTGAGACGCCAGGGTCTTCTGTCCTTTCAAGGGATATTCTAGTTCTGCTATGGCGTCGACTAGCTCTTTGTCAAGGAAGTATGAGTCCATGATGTCAATGGCTGTGTCGTAGTCTTCTTCCAGCAATGCAGAATAGATGCGCTGATTCAGAACTGGCAAATAACTTTGACGCACTTCATATTTGTCGCCAGAAGATTTCGTACGCATATGAATTTGAATTTCTCGAAGCAATCGCTTTCTCTTTCCAGTTTTGGAGTTTTGTCCCAGCCAACTGGTAATTATATGAAAATTAAAAACTCCATGGTACAAACGCTATATGCACAAAGATCATTAATCACTTACGCAGGAAAGTTAATACGATGAGGTCCAGCAAAGATGCCATTCATGAAATGGGCAGGTCGAACCAACGAAAACATAGAGTGGACAGGCATGAGTGACCAATGCTGTGTAGAGCTTGCGTTGAAATCATGTCATTAAAATCTACTACAAGCACCTGTAACTTAGCACGATGACTTGTGATGTCTTACCCGTGAATCATACCATCTACCATCGCACCTTCAGACATTGCATCAGCAGCGTTGGCAATGGCATCTATATGCCGTAACTCCATTTCATTCTGATTTGGTGCTGCCTTGGCACTTTCCGGCATCCATCGGAAATAGTTTTCCTGTGTTGATCACGTTCAGATGTCGAGCTAATACAGAGTATTGCTAAATGTACACTTACGAAAAACATGAGAGGAGATAAAGAATAATCGTGGAAGTAAATTTCACTTTTTTGAGCCAACGTCATCTCTCGGTTTTTGCTACCAGACAACAGAATGCCAGGGATATCGAAAAGGTTGATTTGGCTGTATTTTTCGTTGACCTTGCCACTGCGAGTCTATAAGTCTCATAATATGTGTGAATGAGAAGTGGATAATATAACTTACACTGCTTTAGCCTGATCAAAATTCATACTCTGTTGTCCTAAACGGTAAGTTGACATGATGTTGATGATTTGTCGAACATCATTCCTGGTTGCTTCAACCAGCTGATCAACAGCGTTAGCCTCCATTTTCAAGTTTTCTCTGCGATGAAGGATTAACTATGGCTTGTCTTCAAAAGATGTCATGTAAATATTTGGTATTCACCTGAAAGCTATAGTCATGAGTCGGGCTCGTAGTTGAGCAGCAGGTGTCCTATCGATCTTTATTAGATGTGCTCTGATGAGAAAGCAATGCTGTAATTTGGTAGCTCACCTCTTGAATTTTGCTTCATAGCATACTCTCAGTAGTGGCTCAATCTTTTTGGATCTAATGTCATTGCAAATACAAATGACTGGTATCTACAGCAGTAAAAGCCGAAAAAGTCAATACTGGATATAAAAATACTACACACGAATTAAAGTCATTACCTTCGAGTTCTTGATTAGCTTGGCCATCTCGGCTGCACCACCTCGGTCGCCAGCAGACATACCATCGACTTCATCCATAACCAATACAACCTTTTTTCCTTTGATATGACGATCGCCAGATTTCTGTATGACAGGCAATAAGTAATATGTAAGATTGCCAAGCGTTTACAAATTTTACTTACTGGTTTACCAGCAACAAAGAACTCTGTCATTGTTCGATTATCCATCATTTCAGAAACACTCTCTTCCAGAATTTTTTTGTTGCGCACATCACTGGCATTAAACTCCAAAAGCTCATAATCATTTGTTTTTGCAACGACATGAGCAGCTGTGGTCTTGCCTATGCCAGGTGGTCCACTCATGAGCACGGCACCGAAATCATTGATATCTTCCTTGTTTCTGAATTTGAATTTACTTCGATTTGAATCCCTAATTGTCATACAGCCCGTTAGATACTGCTGTCAGTTCATAAACACCGATATATCGCGAAAAACAATTACCAATCTTTAAGCCAGTTCGAAATGCGTTTCACCAATTCCTTATTACCAAGAATTTCCTCAATCTTTGTGGGTTTGTATTTCTCCGTCCATAGTTGATCAGCTTGCCCAGATGATCCGCTAGTATTGTCTTTTTGCTTTCCCTTGGAAGTTGATGGAACCGGTGCTGGCATGGCTGGCATTTCGACCTCCTTACTCTTAGACTTTTTTAGTAAATCAAAGAATCCATCTTCGTCCAAAATTTCAGTTCCGAGGCTTTCAGCTTTTTCAGTCTTTGACGGGCCCGCATCTCTTCCTTTCAAAAAGTATGTTGTTTTACCGCTGACTCCAGTTGTCAATCGACTATTGAAAAGCAGCATGAGTAGGAATTCGCCAAAAATATGACTTTGAGAAGCCAATAACTAACCCTCCGTATCTCTTAATCAAGTCTTCGGTTTGCGAGCGTGTTAATGATTCAAATTCGCCAGAAACTACAAAAGTTGAGCCACCAAAGCAGTTTGGCTCAGCCGTAGGTATCTCTCGCGTTCCAAGCTGTTGTGGAGGTAGCCGATTTTTGAGTTGCCATAAACTAGTAGGCTATGGTCAGCAGAATCCTACTAATACTTGGGAGCTCAATAATGCCACTTACCTGGACTTTTTCTTTTCTCCATCTTCAGGTTCTGTCTTCTTATCCTCTTTTGCTTTCTCTTGTTTTGGCTTCTCTTGCTTCTCTTCCTTGACTTTGCTTTTTGCAGCTGGTTTTTTAGATGATTCCTTTGGTTCTTTTTTCTCAATGATCTCCACCTCGTCATCAAAATCATCATCTATTGGCTCAAACTCATAATCATCTTCATCTTCATCGTCATCCTCGTCGACCACTCTTGCCCGTTTCTTTGATGTAGTCTTGGAAATTGCCGGCTTCTCCATTTTAGCATTAGCTGGCGCTTCTTTCGACTTTGCTTTTTGACTTTTGTCGCCTTTCTTTTCCTCTACTTTATTTGCTTTATCCTCTTCCTTCTGAATTCACAATATTAAACCTTGAGTCGATGCGTTTCGCAAAAATTTAGCATGTAGCTATAAATACCTTGGTTGAAACAGCTTTAACACCTTTTTTCGCTGAGGCAAAATAACTGTTCGGATCAACTTCTTCCTCCTTTGTTGTAGCCTCTTTCTTTGTGCGCTTGCGTCTACTTTCAATTGCTCAATAACTATTAACTATGACATAAACAATACGCAAACGCGCGCTTACCCTTCATCTTGAGCCTTTTTGGAGTCAATCATCAAAACATCGTCCTCCTCATCGTCAGAATGAATAACAGCACGCTTTTTTCTCCCTGTTGCCACAGTGGCACCACTATAAGTCATTCATATCACTCAGGTTAGTTTGCATGAAATCAAATAAATTGTTGTATTGAGCCGTACTAATTTGCAAGATGGATTACGTACGCATTTTCTTCCTTTTTATCAGCTACATTTGATGAAAATGTTGTGAGATAAAGCGCATTGCGTAAATCTCGGTGTTTACTCAAATACCTTTGGATGTTGTCTGGGTGGCAGGTTTATCTGTAACCTTGGTCGCTTCTTCCTTCTTTGAGATTGAAATTTAGCTTAATGCTAGCCCAAACCATCCTCCATTGCTTGTTGTAAAGTTCATTTATACCTTTGTTGAAGATGACTTGGCGCCTCCACCAGCTTTGGAAAAATATTTTGTAATGTCCATACACGCTCGCAAACAAAAAGTCTCAACGAAGTCGTCGCGTAGCAGATCGCCTGAATTTTCAGCGATCGACTCGCGTGACTGGTACCAAAATGGTAGCCAAAAGTATTTTGAAACTTCAATTTTTGTATTTAAGAAGACAACTGATATTACATCTGATGAAATATAATAAAGAGGCAATTATAAAACGTCTATTACTTTCTGATCTCTTCTGAAACCTTTTGCACGGTTTCCAAATAAACTTTAAGAGAATCGGGATTGACAGTAGGGAGAATGCCATGACCAAGGTTGGCGATATACTTTGCATCCTTGCCGAAGCCCTTAACCATACGAGTGGCGATCTCTCTAATCGCGTCGTCTGGAGCGTATAATGAAGTTGGATCCATGTTACCTTGAAGAACAACGCGATCCTTTGTGACCTTTCTAGCGTACTGAGGATCGATGGTCCAGTCTAAGGAAACAACATCATACCCAATGGATGACAAGTCTTCGAGAGCATACCAAGAGCCTTTAGCGAAGATAGTCATAGGAACAATATCAAGGCCAAGGATATCTAGTTGCTCCTTTACGCGTGAAGCGATTTGAGCAATGTAAGGTAGGGAATGTTGCTTGAAATCCTCTGGGCCGAGCTCACCTCCCCAAGAGTCAAAAACTTGCAACATCTAATTAGGAAAAATCATGGTTATTACGGCTAATAAATGGTGCTTTTAAATTCAAATGGGGCCATACCTGAGCACCAGCCTTGACCTGGCCGACAAGAAAAGCAACAGAGACATCCGTGATTCGCTGTAACAAGCGGTGAGATTGCTCAGGGTATTTCCATAACCAGCTCTTGGCTTTGTGCAATGTCTTGCTGCCGCCACCTTCGATCATATATGCCATTAATGTCCAAGGTGCACCTACAAAACCCAAAAGTGGCACTCTTCCATCCAATTTCATTCTGGTCAAAGTAATAGCTTCATAGACATAGCCCAGCTCTTGGTTTACATCAATCTTCTCCTTGAGTCGAGACATATCATCTGGAGTTTCCAATGGCTCTGTGAATACGGGACCTCTGCCTTCTACCATCTTGACCTCTAATCCAAGCGCTTGTGGGATAACAAGGATATCAGAAAAGATGATAGAAGCATCAAGGAGTGAGCCATATCGGTCGATTGGCTGAAGAGTCAGAGCACAAGCTAATTCAGGAGTACGACAAACTTCAAAGAAACCGTGGTGTTTACGAATCTCGTGAAATTCTGTGGAGAACATATTGTTATGGATGCTGAACTTTATGATATTCGTAGAGTCAAAGTTCATACCTGGCAAGTAACGACCTGCTTGTCTCATGATCCAGATCGGGGTACGCTCGACTTGCTCGCCTAAATAGGATCAGAAAACATCACTTAACAAAAGAAAAACGTAGTAATATGCAATGACTTTTCCAGAAGTAGATAAGTTACCTCTCGCTGCACGTAGCAACAGGTCATTTTTGAGAGGTGGGAATTGATGAGCCATGATATAAAAGGTTGAATGTGAAGCACAGTGCTCTTTGGCCCTTGAAGAAAACAAATTTGGGTGTCCGCTAGCAGTTTTGAAATTGCAAAAGCGTAAGCGGATCGTCAAATGCTCGATGAATGCACTTTCAACTTTATTCAAACTGTCACAATTATACAGAAGCCATATATAATAAGGGTAATAAATTGGTCGAAATAAAGCTTCTAGATTCCTTTCGTTCATAGTCACCGCCTTCATTAGAGTTGGCATGAACTGGAACGGCGGAATTAAGACAAATGTACGATTTAAACGCTCAAAGGATAAACAGGATAAACAAGCGCAAAAGGACTTTTATAATCGCCAGCGATTATGTATGTTGGCATTCTGAGGTCTCAGTTTTTGAAAATGCTTTTCTTACTTAGCAAGCTTCAAAGTGAGAAGACAAAGAGCTTTAAGAGTAGGGCGTCTAGACTGGGCAACCCACGATTCATTGGTTAGAGCAGCTCGTATCACGGAAAATATCCCAATTGATCATCAAACAAGGTATCAGGGCAACAAACTTGAACAGAAAGTCAATGAGTTTCAAGCTGCTGCGCTACAACAAAAGTGTCAACATGTAAACGAACAAGATTCTGAAGCCGAGAAACTACATCAAGCTAGCCAGCTTCTCTACAAAGCTACAAAGCTCAGCAACCAGATATCTAGTGCTAGTTTGTACAAGTACTCAATCTCATATGGAGAAAATCTGGAACTACTGTTTGACATTGATTCATCTGTAACAAACAGTTCCGTTATCGAAGATTTCGTTACATATACAGACTACAATATTTACTTTTCATTCATACTTTGACCATATTTTCCAGAAGCTTTGTAATCGATTTAAACAGAAGTGGTTAACTTATTTTAAGATAGTGGTTTAATTAGGTTTCAAACATTTGGTAGGACTGTACATTGTCCCAAAGCAAGAGTAAAGGATGCGCTCATATGCGCCAATGTGATAGTCACAGAAAAGGAAGAGAATGCATCATTCAAATTGACGTTTACCCACAGAGACATTTAGAAATTTGGCGCCTAATGGGGCAGTGTGACACTGACCACCGCCATATATGGTTGTCTGTAGATATTTCAATGACTGGCCGGATGTAATCAGAGAGATACAGTGCAATCGCAAATGCGCAGTTAGAGTTGAGTTGCTTGCACATAACAAACACTGTGTGTCGCGATATTAGCAAACACCAGTTTATAGGCTTTACTTGGTACAGAGTTAAATAAGCCGACCATGTGGTATCTTTAAAAAATAATGTTGGTCATTTTTAGAAGGGTTTAGTGCGTCAATGCCAAGCATAACATCATCAATGTTGACTTATACGGGCGAATTGGTAAGAAAGATGTCTTCAATATCCCATACATGTAACATAACATTTATTCTGGCAAAGTTTGGTTTCTTATTTTGGGCAGTGGACACAGTCAAAATGCTGAGCTGGGCGTTATTGAGAATTTTCAAAAGCTAAGATCAAATGGTGTGTCGATACCTCTTTTCCAGAACTTTTTTTAACTTCTTTCACTCCCTATCACGATTGAAAACACTCGCTCGTCTCAAACAACCTAAAGAAAAAAAATCACACACCTTATCAAAACTAAAATTGTAATGGGAAACGGTCACTCAGGTATTCTAAAAACATTACTTCGCCAATGGAACATAAAAAGTAAAGTATACTAATCAAAAACATTAACAATTTGGCCAAAAAAAAGACATGCATGGTTACTACCCGAGTGGATATAGACAGGGCGGATCCTGGCCTCCGAGGGGGTTTATACAAAACTCGTATGGCGGATCTCCGATGGGATACCTTCAAGGTGGGATGTATAACAACGGATACTATGATCAGCCATATTATATGGACTACAACCGACTGGGTTCACCATATGCTGGTAACGTTTATGGTGGAGGACCTATGAGTAGCTGGGGAGATCCATATTATGGTCGAAGAAACAGCCGAATGTTTGGGTCTTTGTTTGGAACATCTGGCCGACGGTATTCCTCTCCGCAACTATCCTATGATCAGTTACAAGAACAACAGTTGCGATCATTAAGAAGACATAGCAAATCACGTAGTATCCAAAGCCCATATAAACATCGGTCGCGTCACAGTTACTCTGCTGGAAAAAGAAGAACTTGATCCAAAAGTAAATAGTCAAATGGTAGACACTAATATCATAGCGGATTTCCAAAATAAGAGATTCGAAGACGAATCTATTTTTATATAAAATTTTTAGCACTGGGCCCTTCGTTTTTTTTTTTGGTTTCTGCTCGTTCATCATCTTGTAAAAAAGTTCAATGTCGAGTCTGCCATTCTCTTCAAGGTCATCTCGACCGTCCGGTGGGTTGCTGGAGTCGGGCATGGTTTGGCTTATGCTTTACTTTGTTCTCAACTTGGCATTGACTTTATACAACAAAATCATTCTGTCACTCTTTCAATTCCCCTTTCCCTGGACCCTCACCGCCATTCATACACTTTGTGGAGCTATCGGCTCATACTTGCTTTGGACTTGGGGCATCTTCACTCCAGCCAAGTTGGGCGAACGAGAAAATATGGTTATGCTGATGTTCTCGGTTTTGTACACCATTAATATTGCTATCAGCAACGTGTCCTTGTAAGTTTTTGTCGATCGATTTTATAGAAAATTAGAGAACAGCCAATAGATAATGAGTCGGGGCGGAGGCCAATTCTCGGTGCCTTAGTAAAAAAAAAAAAAAAACTCCAATACAGGCTACTAACGAGTACTCTTCTATT
Source organism: Umbelopsis sp. M5902 (assembly GCA_037039815.1). NCBI lineage: Eukaryota > Fungi > Mucoromycota > Umbelopsidomycetes > Umbelopsidales > Umbelopsidaceae > Umbelopsis > Umbelopsis sp. M5902. Next base: position 757,500 of record JAXQGL010000048.1, read on the forward strand.
TTATGATCATTGAATAGGAATTTGGTGACTGTACCTGTAAGTATAACCATTTTCATGTATTTAGCATAATTCATAACAATGCGCTCATGCTTTTTTCCCTGAATAGTTTCACCAAGTAGTCCGTGCTATGACCCCCGTCTTCACCATCATCTTGTCGGTTGGTTTCTTGCAAAAGTCGTATTCCGGCATGACTTATCTCTCCTTATTACCTGTAAGTCTTTTATTTAGTCTTTGTAATGGATCTCAAATACCGTGCATATGCAGTTTCTTACCACGTTTGACATAGGTGGTGGCTGGTGTAGCGTTCGCAACTTTTGGAGATTATGATTATACTGCCATGGGTTTCTTTTTGACTGTGCTTGGTACCGTTCTTGCTGCGATCAAGACTGTAGTTACCAACCGAGTTCAAGTGGGTCGTCTTAAGCTTCATCCACTTGACTTGTTGTTGCGCATGTCACCTTTGGCTTTCTGTCAAACTCTCATCTATTCTTATGTTACTGGTGAAATGTCACAGGTGAAAGCTTTTGTGACCACTAGTTTCTCCTGGAGCTTAGCCTTTGCTCTTTTCGCCAATGGTATTATTGCCTTTTTCTTGAACGTGGTATCTTTCACCGCCAATAAGAAAACAAGTGCCTTGACCATGACAGTGGCTGGTAAGAATGTCAAATACTTTCCAAGCCCAAGTGAAGCATAACGTTTATTGACTGATTTCATCATAGGCAACGTCAAGCAAGTTCTCTCAATCATTCTTGCTGTTATCATCTTCAAGTTAAATATCACCCTAACCAATGCTGCTGGTATCTTATTGACATTAATCGGTGGTGCTTGGTATACGTAAGTGCATGCTTTGGTGCAATGAACGGATGTAAAAGGAAAAAAAAACTTTGACTGACGTGTGTTTTGTGACCTATTAGGAATGTTGAAATGGCGGAAAAAGCAAAGAGGGACAAGTCGTCTTTATCGAACGACTCATTATTGGGAACATCTGTGTCTCCAGACGAGATGATCAGTGTAAAGACTCAGCGATAAACGCGGACTGCATCGCTTCTGCCCAGATTTTTTTGCCTTCTCATTTTCGATTTTTGCTGTTTGCTCTTTTTCGCCTTAATGTCGGCTTTTGCCTTTTTATCTTTTACCGTCATTTGTTTTTTCCGTCTCTTTTTCAACCTTCTTAAAACTTTCGTGTATTCATAGCCATTATACCATAGCCATAGAGGGCACTACAAGTCCCGCCTTTTTCTTCTTTCCTTGTTTTTTTTTACAAAAACGAAAAAAAGAAAAAAAATTAGCCCATTGTCTTTTTTCCCTCAGTTATCAGACATGCGCCAGTCCATCACTTAGAATAAATAAATAAGATCGTCCGATTTTTTATCGTATACGCGAAGCTGTGCCAAACATGCAATACTTTTTGTCCAAAGTCGATCAGCGGCGAGGGCGGGCTACAACAAAGCATATTAAATGTAACAAATGAGACAACCCAACTATCGTCTCTTTGAACTTGTTATTATGAACTATACCATAGTAAGAGATAAAGTAAAGAGAAGGAAGAAATCAAAAATGACACGGGTTAGGATTCGTTGAAACTGAGATATAATGATGGGGATTTTCGACAAAAGATGGGGGTAAAGATACCGAAAACAACAAAAAAAACTGGAAATTAGTTGAAAGTTCTGCCTGCATACATGGCATCGATTTCCTTTGCAAATTTCTTCTTGGCAATCTCACGCTTGAGCTTGAATGTTGGCGTTAACAGATCGTTCTCAACCGTAAATTCTTCTGGAGTCACAAAGATTTTCTTGACTTGCTCGAAGCCCTTAAGATCATTGCTCTTACCATATGCGGTCATAGCACTCAAGAGTTGCTTGTTAACCTCAGCATCGGCACACAAGTCCTCGAATGACTTGTCGGCAAAATCTGGCTTTGATTGAGCCCACTTGGTCAATTCATCCTTATCAGGATGGATAATACCGACAAGAGATGATTGGAGAGAATCACCATAAACGAAAGCTTGTGCAACCAGCTCGTGCTTTTGATAGACACCTTCAATCTTTTCAGGAGCAATGTATTCACCCTGAGAGAGTTTGAAGATGTTCTTGAGCCGATCAATGATAGACAAACGACCGCATTCATCGAAAAGACCGATATCACCAGTATGTAACCAACCGTCTTCATCAAGAGTTTCTGCAGTCTTTTCCGGGTTCTTGTAGTACTCGCGCATGACTGAGTTACCACGAATGCAAATCTCACCACGAGGGAAAGGTTGATCGTTTGAAGTGTATTCCATATCTGGTACATCAACCAATTTGATCTCAGAACAAGGAAATGGAATACCAACAACGCCGGTAGTATTGTCCTTGCTGACAGTCAAGCAGCTACCGCAGAAATTTTCAGTCTGACCATATCCTTCATACACGTCTGCAGAGAAGCAGATTCTCATGAAATCAATAACGTCAGGAGACACAGGAGCACTGCCACTCAAAATGAAACGAATTCTGCCTCCCAAACGTTGTCGAATCTGATAGGTCAATGGCGTTAGAAATTTGTTTCATAGTGATTTGACGCGGGGTTAGCAATTTCGTCTTACCTGGCCAAACACAATACGATCCCAAAGCCAATGCTTGGTGGTGGTCTTGAGGCTGGCTTTCTTGCTGTTGTAAGCAGTGAAGAACAAAGTAGCGGCAATGCCACCTTTAGCCTTGACACCAGAAAGAACCTTGTCATAAATGCGGTTGAACAAGCGGGGAACAGAGCAGAAGACAGTGGGTTTCAATTCGATGATATCATCCAAAAGCGTCGCAGTATTGCCCTGAATACCGAGCACATTAGCATCAAAATACTCAACAAGATCAATTTGACCACGTGTCTCATTTCTACGTCTAATGCACATACCTGATAATAACCGATACTAGCACCAGTATAGACGAACAAACCTTGCGCAGCACGCTCGAACACGTGAGCCAGAGGCAAGTATGAGACATAGCAATCGGTATGATCGACCTTGGCAAAGGTGTCAGCACTGCCCACAGCTACGATACTGTAAATAACAGCAACAGATTGTGCCTGAGTCAAAACAGCACCCTTGGGAGCACCAGTGGTTCCACTGCATTTCAAAATCGGGGGTAAAAAAGAGTTTGGCTATCAGTAAGTCTACGCCAGGAGTACAAAACTTTAGCCAGTAACTTGGCTATGAAAGGTATAGTCACCTTGTATAACAAATTGTTGCGATATCTTCAGGTTTGGGGATTTCGGTCTCCTCGGTAACATCCTCACCAAGCTTCTCAACATCTTTGAAAGTCTGGATGTCGACACCAGCTTCTGAAGCAGCAGCGTCCAAAGTCTTATCATAAGTTTCGTCCATGACAATAATGTGGGAAATTGAGGGAAGGATACTCTTCAAGTTGATCAAATGTTTGACTTTATCGGCTGTGGCGACAATGTATTTCATCTCGGTTTGGTTAACAATGTACTCAATTGCTTCTTCACCAAGGGTGTCATACAAAGCAACAATGATGAATGCTTGGCGGTAACAGGCTTGCTCAGTCATAGTCTAGCAAAAACGAGACATATTAGGATCTCTGGGGTGCGTGTGTAACAGAAGTAAGCTGAATTTTCATTACCCATTCTGGACGGTTAACGCCATAGACACCAAGGGCCTCTTGACGACCAAGCCCGAGCTTCCTTAAGCCCTTGGCATAGTTCTCGACTCTGCGTCTCACACTGTTGTGTGACTCCCAAACGTACTCTTTGGGTTCACCGTTCTCCATTCGGCGAACGCCCAAAAAGTCTTTGTCTTCGGTATTGAAAGAGAGTGTCAGTGAAAAAGCACCTGCGAATTGCCACATTTTGCATTAAGCTCGTTACCTCCAGCTATTTTGTTACCGTGCAGGAACACGTCCCACATGGTAGTAACATTGTCGGGATGGTCGAGCAGTCTGTCGGCAAACTTGAAGTGTCTACGAGGAAGAGTCTCTCCGTCCTTCTTGACGGCTCCAGGTGCTGGAACGGTGAATTGAGGCAGAGTTACCATGGATGGTGGGGCAGCCATGTTGGTCAAAGTAAAAAAAGGATAGTGTTCGTCATTATTTTTGTGTAAAAATGGGGGTTTATATTTTTTATTCTCCACACGAAACGAAACGAAAAATGTCCCCAAGGCTTTCCCCCAAAAAATCCGCTGCAAGCACACATGCGCGACAAGTCTTATGGCTTTCGAACATTAATCTTGCCATCACGCAGCTCGGTGGTTACGCCGATTTCCTCTAATACTGGATGAGGCACTGCGTCCTGTGGACTCAACTGCTCGACAATTGCTTGATTCTCAGTGTTTTTATCGAGCAAGTTGCGCACGGCCACTATAGCGTATTCTTTAACGTCTACAAGAATTTAGTTAGTGATCACGTACTAAACAAGGCAAAGTTCACAAGCCAACGGATGAAAATACTTACATGGATTGGCATCATCGATATTACACTGGCTAAGTACAAGGCCAATTCCTCCAAGCTCACGGACCTAATCCGTATTGGGTACAATTTTTTTGGACAAAGTTGGCAAAACCTTCTTGGTAACAAATATTATGAATAATGGCAATTTCGCTCGCTCTTACCTTGTCCTGCATTTGTCGATCTTGATACGCTAACGCCCCAACCAGTCGCACAATGTCTCGTTTGATATACATGAATCCGACCGTACCCTTGCTCGTGTCCGTATCGCTCACCATCGCTTCCGTTGATTTGGTGATACGTGGGATTTTTCTTTCAGCTTGTGCTAACAGGTCTGTTTTCGATGACATTGGTTAGCTTTTTTGCCTCTCAATCAGCCACTCTAACCTTCCTATGTGCTCTCCCCCCCCCATGCCCCCACACACCCAAGTAGAATATTCTATCATCCACTTACCCAAACAAGCTTTTAAACAACCGCCATTAGCAATCTCTTGTTTAACCTCTGGACTGCATTGACCTTCTACTATCATGGTACCGATGGTCTGGAGAAGCAGAATCACCCCCGTATATGCATTGGCGGTATCCTCCACAGTCATTCGCACGTTGCGTTGATCTTCTGCTGAGCCACCTGACTCAGTCATGTTCCTCGCCTCCGCTTTTGAGTCAGCCGACCCGAGTGCAGATGATGCCACCTCAGGCAGCTTAGAAAGAGCATCCACAGCTTGATTACAAGTGGCTTTCAAGGTATCCACAAGTAACCTTTCATCCGACGAATTGAGATTTATGTATGATTGTTGGCGGTGTATTGCGGAATCATACATTTTTAACAGGATGGTTTGATTGCTTGATAGGGCCAGACTGTGACAGTATTAGCCATCAATTTTTTTTTTTGTGTCAACAAGGCATAAAATCATTGACTTACCCTTCCTTGGAAGCAAAACTTGTAAAAGTCTTTGAGAAAAGCCCATTGTTAACAATTTGCTCAAAAATGGCAAAGCTAGTTTGGAGAGATAGGAGCATAATCCCGTGTTAGTAAAGTTTCATTCTTGAGTTTACACTCTCGATTTCAGCAAGATTCGTCTGTACTTGCAAAACACTTACATCAATTCGAAATTTTGAGTCTTTTCATCCTCCAGCACTAATTCTGCGTTTTTTAATAAGCACTTGAGGATCATTTTGCCCGTTTGGGTTTCCACCAGCATTGAGCTAGAACATTGGTAATTTGTCAGTTCACTGTGGTTGGGCAACATGCCAAATCTTAACAATTCTTATACCTTCGTTGGCGGTCGTTTCGTATGCAGTTGAAGATTAAAACAAGGGTGCTCATAAGGGTAATTTGGTCGCTAGTAGATAGCATTTTGCTAGATAATGATTCGCGTCAGTCGCGATCCAATGCATCACACTAATCAAAAAAAAGTAGCATACGCGAATAATGCAGAGTAGCTAGAGTCTTTCATCCACACCGTCCACAATATGTTTTGCTGCTTGGAGTTGCCAGTTAACATGTTACAAAGAGCCTGTACTCCCATTTGTGTGACTGGTCGATCTGTTCGCAATGTATATATTCAACAAATTGTTCAAAGATGTATTGAGACCAGCAAATGTGCTTACTCTCGGGTATATTTTCCAATAAGCACCATGCCAGCATGTTTTCGATATGATTGGAGATACCGCTTGATCTAGTGGCTTTGGGGTTAGCAGAAGCTTCAGAAAGTCTATATATATGATCACGATCTCTTACACTGCGTTGGCTTGATTGTTGGTATCATTGGCTACTATATTTCGCACCAGTCGAACGGTAGCTATCAGTGCTTTCCGTAGTGTTTCATCGTCTTGGTCTTGAGCTAATTCATCCCTCAGACTATCAATGCATTGACATGACTGCTGCCAGAATGCTTTGCGGCCACCGAGCTCCCCGCGCAAGCCAGCATCACCTACGACTTGCTTGGCACAGTTTTCTAAACATTCTATATAAAGAGGTAAAGGTGCATTTGCGACGTTCTCGAGCAACTGCTGTTGCAGCTCTAATGTAACCGGCAGGATCGAAGTCATGCTATAACAACCTTCACCAAAGCTTTGCAGCTTCCCTTTTTTTTTCGGTGAGCCTGTCAAAAATTGTGACTGATATGTTGAGTTCTCTGCTTTTATATTTAATGAAAATTGATGACTACAGTTATAAACATGATGAATAGTGTAAGGAGTGGTAGAGTAATTTCGTGAATGGTATGAGGGCCAGAAGAGAAATGAATTCCGGATGCGGCGAGATAAGATTGCCCACAAGTGGCATTGACGACTGAAAGTGCACCTTTCCAGACAGAACTTATGGGTTCATTCTGCGTGGAGGAGTAGTTTGAATACAAGGCGAGTGTTTTCGAAGTACAAGAGTTACATTGTATTTGCGTCAGATTTGATGAAGGGCTCGGCAACTGGCTGCCGACAGGTAAGTAGTAAAGTGCGGTTCCCTGATTTGCTTCTAGAAAACAAGAAAAAAAATTAATTACAGCAAATCTAGATCGTCAAGCTTTTTTCCCAGAAAGGACACCTGTAATGTGCAAAGTGAAATTAAAAGAAAATGAAAGAAGACTTACGTAGTGTTTTGACAAAACAGTATTGTCCGTCCGTGTCTTGCAAGCACCCAGCACTCTGCATTGGTTCGTAACTAACAAAATCATAGAGTGTGGATACAGCTATGGTGTTGTTATTCTTGTTGATGTCGGTTTGACAATTACTACTCTGCATCATTTGCGAGGCATATTGTTGCATCAAGGACACGCATTGACTGGTCGAAGTGTTACATATGGATTGCAATATGGGTTGTAGGGTAGTAGTGTTTCTGGAGATCTGATTGAACTGATTGCTTTTCGTCAACAAAAAGCCGAATGATGGACAAGCCTGAAATGATGGGCTGGATAAGAAAGCAGAAAAGAAGGATTGACATGAAGATGTGAGACCATAGTTGTAGCCTGTATCAAACGGTACGGGCAAAGTTGTGTCTGCTAGGACAGATGCCGTGAAGATGGCCAAAAATCCAATTAGACCTGCCGTCGTCGGCCACATGTAGTTTTTTATAAGAGCTGACAGTATACTCCAGTCAAGAAAAACAAGAGTGGAGAAGAAAAAAAGCAAGCCAGAAAAAGTTGCAGCACCTGAAAATAACAAGGTATAGGGCTGATATACGGTTATTTTTGGCTTTACGACTTGTGCAAGGTTACCTGACGCGACCGCAAGCTGGAAAATCTGATGGTGGCGCTCGGACTCTCCATTTCCTGCACATCAATCTGAAAAAATACATTTCAAATCTTCCCAACGTTCCTGAAATTGTTTTTCCCCACCGCTGTTTGCTACCTCTATTACTGTGATTGTTTATAAAGAAAATGCAGACTTAATACGCTGTTAATTAAAAGGAGCTCGCTATTGGACGCTATAACGTGTTTTGCCATATTACATATAATTACCAATAAAGGAATAATTGCGAGAAGACCTAACAAGTCCTCGTGGGCATTGAATTCACTTTACGCCATGCCAAATATCGGCTTCCGAGCAATGTGGCTGAAGACTAACCCATAGGTTTGTATTATGGCTACGCAATGCTGCAAGTCCCTTGCCCGATAAAAAGTTGCACAGAGCGCTCGTCTCTTGGCTTTCTCATGATATATGACTTACTACATTTTTATTCAGATCGCGATAGATTTAAAGGTGTATGAAAGTTCAAATGAATGGCAAAAACAGCTCATATGTGAGTAGCTTACGCTGCATGCCTTACACGGCCCACCGTAATGATAAATCTCTTGAGACATAGAGACAATGCAGATATGACATCCACTATTTTTATTTGTAGTACCAGTGTTTGTGAAAACAATGACATAGAAGACAAAAGAGAAGTAAGATACATGGCAGCGTTGTTTGTATTATAAGATGGCTGGTATTATTGGTTTGAAAGCTCTTGGCTTTAAAAAGTTTTTGACACTTTCTACCCTACACTTTGGCCTTCCCGAGTTCAAATGGCATAATCCCGAAAATTTTGATTTTTGATATCTAAAAGTGCCAATATCCAAAATATGAAGATTTGTCGTTCCACAGCAATGAATATGTTGCATCATCGTCGTACCAAAAGGGATCTCCTTCACAAATTGAAGTCTCTTTAAAAGTTTAGAAGGGTGAGCCATTATTGTGCAGCACCCATGACCTAATTGTGATTGAAAATGAAGGTATGTGTTATTTGGTTATTTCAACCATACTGAAGCTTTCCACCATGCTCAAAATAGCCATGAAAGGTTGCTTAGAGGAAGTAGTGGGCGATATGTATAACTCATGCTTCACCTGCCGAGATATCAAGATTCACCACAGTGCGTAGAAAGGATGCATTGAGCTACTAAACCCTGTGATCTTGATCTCTTGCACATATAGCAGTTTTATGCAGACCAAAATAGACTGGTTGGTTGGCACTAATTTGTGCGATTTTGTTCGGTTCGGATTCGCTTTTCCCCTTTTTTTATTTGCCCCTCGCCTGATCTGATCAATTTTGTACAGCATAACTCTCTACATAATCATTGGTTCTGTCAATCTGATCTCTGAATAATGACAGAGTTGTCAATTGATGTGGCTCCAGCAATTAAGAACCATTTAGCTGAAGACTGCCACGACTTCGCATCTGAAGACATCGTTCAGTCACTGGAGATTGCTAACAGCGGAGCGAATGCCTGTATAGCTTCTGACCAAGTCGTTGAAACTCCAGAGTCAAACGAACAGCTTGGTATTTCGCCCATCATAGAGGATAAAAGTATAGATGAAAACACCAGCATACCTCTTGCCGTTAAAAGCGATGACCTCGTTGCAGTTAACCCCGATTCTTGTAGCTGCATACTTGTCTTTGCCTCGGGCAAGTCCAAGAATTGTTCATTATGTGATAAACCGATTGCAGCTTTAGAAGAACTTCGCAATCAAAGCATAAACTGCATGGAAGCGCTGGACGTTACCAAAAGTAGTCTTGAGGAAAGAGAACAACGCATAGAACTTCAGAGTCAGCATTTGTCACGGTTGACCCTGCGAGTCGAGGAGCTGGAGCAAAACTTACAAGTCAAAACCGAAGAACTCAGCCGCCTTAAGAAGGATATGCAGGCACTGAATACAAAGTATGTATCAGAGATCAATAGAGTATCAGATGTTCAACACGAAAAGGATCTTGTGGAGCAAGAGCTGGAAGAGCTTAGTCGCCGTTTATTCGAAGAGGCAAACGTTATGGTTGCGTCGGAAAAACGGGAAAAGTGGCATCTTGAAGTTGCTCATCGCCAGCTTGAAACCCAACTAAGAGAAACACAAGAGCATTTGCATGCTGAGCAAGCACAACTACAAGAACTTAGAGCTCGAATGGAAGAAATGACATTTGATCGCCAGAAAGACGAAGAAGGCATGCTCAAGGTCTCGGCCATCTTTGGGGATGAAAACACTGTTAGCCGACATTCTATAGAAGAGAAAATAAAGCGCATTAGTGCCAGCGATCCGTACTTTCGAGCGCAGGTGGATATGGCTAGACTTCATGGAATCACAAAAGATTCTAGTACGGCTTCGTCATCTTCAACCTCATTACTACCGACACCGCCTTCTCATCCGTCACCGAGTCCAAAAAATGATCTCATAAATGACTACAACATTGTGGAATTCCAGGAATTTGTACAAGCAGCTCCAACCACTCCTTTGAAAAAGTTGCATGGCATTCCATATCTTAAGTACTGTCTTGTTGAAGATGTTGAACCTTGTCTCCGATTCGGTCCCAGTCCTAAACTTTCTGCACGGCGAATTGCTGATGCAGTCTTGCTTAATCCATGTTTTATCGAGGAGTCTGTTGAAGGTTATCAAGTGCCGAGCTTACCCACACGAAATTCTGGCTCAAAGCAATCATGGTTCGGCAGTTCTAACAATAATACCATTCCGGCATGCCATGCTTGTGGCAAACCAGCCAACATTGTTCACCATCGATTTAAACTTATAGAAGCGGATGATTGGAGTTATATCGATGAAGGATGTCGTGATCGTTTGGTAGCCGTTTGCGAATTTTACGTCTTCCTTCGCAATGCTCGGCTTGGTCACTATGCTAACCGCACAATTGAGGATTTGTACTCAGAAACTGTCCGGCTCCGACTACAGATGTTTTACAGCCGGTAAGACTAATGAAGAGGTGTATAGATACATCGGTGTATATATATGCTAACGGTTGCCCTTTGTTCTTCAGAGCTGGTACACTTACCCTTATGCTAAATCGCCTAGGTCTTGATAGAGGTGCCATAGGCAAAGCAGCAGCACCTGATGGTAATGTTGCATATGATCTACAGACTAGCCCAGTCCAATCTCTTGGTCCCACCCCATCTTCCTCCACAAACTTGGCGCTGGATTCGCCAACTTCCAGTCATTTTGTATCTCGTTGATATACTAAGGCCATATTATGTGTTGCCTAATTTTGTAGCTATATCCTTGCTTTTGTCATAATAGAGTTATTTTATATATAAAAGATATTTACCAAAATGTACGACATTTTGTATTAATGTTATTGTGAGGTGTCCGTCTTTACTTCTAATTTACAAACAAATTATTTATAAACATCCATGTAAAATTGCTACATGTACAATGAAAGCTGCCTAAACTAATTAGATCTCTTCACCAGCGCTGAGCATTACATCCATCCATCGCTCATCTTCGGCCCAATTGATGCCGCTTTCAATAATGATACCCTATTCTGACATTGTTAACAGAGAACATCACTTGCTCTTTGCAAATTTCAATACGACAAGTACCTGAAGAACATTCCTAGCAAATTCTACCATATTACGTGCACGTTTTATCCTGTATCAATCGCAAAGACGTCAACACGACTAGAAGTAAACTGCTGTTGATCAACATGAATACTACATACCTGCGCTGCAAACCTTCTTCCGATTCATCTACTCTTCGTTGACTGCCGCCTTCCTCATTAATAGCACGCGGGTCTTCTGATGGACCAGCGCTGTTGGATCCTTGTGCAGAGGCCGCTTGCTGGCGATCCAAGATATCACTTTTCACCGCCGCCTCTCGTTCCAATTTTTGAATCCGCTGCGATGCTTCTCGCGCCAATGCTGCTTCTTTCGCTGCTGCTTCAGCCTTGACAATAGATGCCATGAGAGCTCTGTTCTCGCTCTGTACCTCTATGAAAATTTGTCAAATTTCTAACCTGTTCATTATATGTCTGTGGCTCATTACCTACCCATGATATTCGCTTCTGTTTCTTTGATCCACGTCAGATACGGCCGCAGCTCTTCAAAAGTCAGCAAGAACTCGCTAACAAGCTCATCGCGTTTTTCTATTTCCTGAAAGAGCACTGTTTGCTCATCTGGATCCCTTTTGAAAATTCAACGGTTTGTTAGAGCCCAAGTTTTAGAAATTAACTGATCACATACGACCGCCTACTTACTCTGGAAAGAGACTCTTGATGACCGTATGTGACATATCAAGACTACGCTCTGCTGTGTCTTTTATTACAGTTTGGTGAAAAGCTTGTGATAATTGTTCTTTGAGCCGATCGCATTCGGTCTCTAGGTTATATATGGTTTCTGGTAAATGGTCCCTGTCAATATCTTCTGGTATAGAATTGTCTGGAGGATCTTGTAGATCTTGTTCCAGTTGTTCGATCTTTCTGTCGAGGTACTGTAGTTGTTCATTTAGCTCCAAGTCATAGAGCTCTAGCTCAGTATACTTGTCAGCCACCGCCATTGCCATTCTGGAAGCAAGGCGCGAATTACAAGATATTTTACTTACGAGACGCGTGGTTTCATTCAAATTTTCCTCTCGGCCTGCAAGTTGGCGCTCGGTCACAGCAAAATCTGTCAGTCCACAGTCCCAAATTAAATCAGATTCGCAAAGTTTGCATTGATTGCGGTTATATTAAAGGCAGCCAACTCTCAACTTCTATGTGCGAGCAATTAAACAAATTTTACAGCATGATTTGTGCTTCATTATTAGAGAAGTTTGCAATATTGTCACTTCAAAGACATTTATCATGTACCACCTGACTTTACGATGTTGTATTACTCTCTTAATGAGAAATTCTGCCGGAAGAGTGACACAGTCAGGCACATACCAACAGCCCTCTGTATAACCAAACTCACGTCCCAATTTGATTGCTAGCCTGTAGGAAAGCGACAAGTGAACTTCTGTGATACGTACATTGTTTGACTAATCTTTATTCTTTGAAGAATTATTTGTGCTGGATGCAACTTCTGATGGCATTATATTCGATCAAATGCTACTATCGCGGTTTTGTTCTCTCTTTGAATCCTCACCTACATTTACAATGGTACAGCGACTCGAGTGTTAAAAAAAAAGCTCAGATGGAAGGTTCAGCAGGGCTACAAACAAGTGTTACACTGTAACCAAGCGGGAGCTGATTCCATTCACTTCAAGAGCCAATCAGAACATGCCAAACCCGAAGTTCAAACTAGTATTAAATTCAAACTCGCCAGTTACACTTTTCCCCAAGTTTCCACGCAATCCTTTACTCTCTACCCGAAATGCCTGCTCCTCGTATAATTCGTATGGCAATGCTGGGGTTCCTAGCCTCTGCCATGCTTGCTACATCCACTTTTGCTGAACCTCAACAAGGAGATCAGATAGTTCTTTCTTCTACCGAACATCACGCTCCTGGCGCTGGCGCTCAAGGATTCTCAGCCCTGGACGCTGAAAAGATTCGCGAAACCGAAGAAAAATATGTCTTTGAGGTAAGAAACCGAAAATACTATCATAACATCTATTTAACGGCATGTATCTAATGTGTCGTCACGTTTCCCAGACTGAGGTTTCCAAGATCATGAAGATTATCATCAACTCACTATACAAGAACCGCGATATCTTTTTGAGAGAACTTATCTCCAATGCTTCAGATGCTCTGGACAAGATTAGATTCATGTCCCTCACTGATTCAGCCTCGATGGGCACCAACTCAAACCTCAATATATCCATCACTACTGATCCAGTTGCTCGCACACTCACCATCACCGATTCTGGTGTGGGAATGACCCGCCAACAGTTGAAGGACAACTTGGGAACCATCGCTAAATCAGGTACTTCTGAGTTCCTTTCCAAGATGGAAGAGTCCAAGAAGGACGACGTCTCTTTGATTGGTCAATTCGGTGTCGGTTTCTATTCAGTGTTCTTGGTTGCTGATCGCGTTACTGTTGCTTCGAAATCAAATGACGATCCTGTTCAACACGTTTGGGTTTCTGATGCTGTGAATGATTTCACTATTGCTGAAGACCCGCGCGGAAATACGCTCGGACGTGGTTCACAAATCACACTTCATCTCAAGGAAGATGCCGTTGAATTCCTCGAGCCATCCAATGTTGAAAGTTTGATTTCCAAGTACTCAGAGTTTATTAATTTCCCAATCTTCTTATGGAAGGGCCATAATGAAACCATCATTTCCCAAAAGTCCGAGACAACTGAGTCTGACGCTGATGTCGAAGAGGAAGAGATAGATGGTGAAAACACTGAAGCTGAGGAAGTTACTGAAGAGGTTTGGGAATGGAGTCAGATCAATACTCAAAAGCCTATTTGGACACGCAGTCCAAAGGACATTACGGAAGAAGAGTATGTGGAGTTCTACAAGACTTTCACAAAGACAAATGAAGGTGACCCTATTGCATGGTCTCACTTCAAGGGTGAAGGCGATGTTGATTTTCGTTCAATCATGTATATCCCTGCCCGCCCTGATCCCAACTTCTATCAAAGTTTGGCATCAGCCACTAACAACGTTAAGCTCTTCATCAAACGAGTATTCATTACAGATGACGTAGCTGGTGACTTTTTCCCTCGCTGGTTGTCATTCTTGAAGGCCATTGTTGACGCAGAAGACCTTCCATTGAATGTATCAAGAGAAACGCTTCAACAGCACAAGACCCTCAAGATGATATCTAAACGCTTGGTCAAGAAGGCGTTGGATATGTTTGCTCAATTGGCCAAGAACGACGAGAAAAAATATTCTGAATTCATTTCTCATTATGGTGTTGCTCTCAAGTACGGAGCTATTGAATCTCAAACTCATCGAAAGAAGATCGCATCTCTTTTGCGTTTCCGATCATCTCAAAATGCTCAGGATACTGTTGTCGGATTGGATGATTACATTGAGCGTATGAAGCCTGACCAAAAGAACATTTTCTATGCATCTGGCATGACTATAGAAGAGATCGAGCAATCACCTTTCTTGGAGCGACTGGTCGCCGATGGTTATGAAGTCTTGTACTTTGTTGACCCCATTGATGAGATGCTGATGCAAAATATGCCCGGCTATGATGGAAAGTCATTCTCCAACATTGCTAAAGGTGATATCAAGATTGGTGACGATAGCGATGAGGCCAAGGCCGAACACAAGGAACTTGAAGAAACTTTCAAGCCTCTTCAAAACTGGCTCAAATCCACCCTTTCAGAGTACATCGATAAGGTGACTATCTCTAAACGTTTGGCTACTTCTCCTATGGCCATTGTCACACCGGAGTTCGGCTTAACCGGCCATATGGAAAAACTACTTGCAGCTCAAGGCATGAACGCAGCCCAAAAGGAAGATGCACTATACAAATTCATGGCTTCTCAGAAGAAGACATTGGAAGTCAACCCCAAGCACCCTATCATCAAAGCACTGTTGGATCAAGTCGAAAGCGGTGAACCTGATGAAGATATTACCCAACTGGTTACTGTTTTGTACGAGACTACATCGATTCGCAGTGGATTCCAAGTCAAGGACCTCCGTGGTTTCACCCAGCGTATTGAAGAAGTTGTCGGTAAGGGCGTTGGCGCTGAAGTGGCCAAGGCACCTACGTTAAAGAAGGAAGAAGAAGAGCCCATTGTTCCAGAAGATTTATTTGTCGGTGGCCATGACGAACTCTAGATGATGCCAATTTTTGGAAGCCATCTTAATGTAAACTAGGACAGGACACATTTTGTTCTGATATACAATAATTAATAAAAGTAGCTCAAATCTGTAAACCTTCCTTTTTTTTTATCTTATCAAAACTGTAATCTATCTAATGGAGCTCGGTTATGCAGTTGGAAAAGAGGTGGGACATTGTGATTCCACCTGTACGACGACATTATTTGTGACTGTGCATCCAGTGAGGGGATCGGATTTACATTTGCAAGTCAAATCGAAGTTAATACCTGCAAGACACTCTCTCAGTTCACATTTATTCGCTGCAATCCCTGCAGCTTTCTTTTTTCTAATTCTTTCGTTATAAGCTCTCGTTCACAGCATACATGGCAAAACCATTATTCACACGACGACTGACGAAAGAACTGAAAGGTAATGTGGTATACTGGTAATTCATACAACTTGCTCATTTTACCCACCGAATGGCTGCGACGCTGAGCTTGAATGCCTAAACCGTGGGGCCGAGTGACATAGACAATCAGGGAGCCACTATGAACGTCAACAGCGTGCTACCACGGCACCTTGATTCCGGTGACGGAACTTGTTTATATCATAAGCAATCGTTAACCTCAGAATTTGCGGAGAGCAAGTTGGAAAACCTACACAAACTGACCTCTACTTTTCCCCGATAGACCTGAGCTTAAACCCACCAGACGGCGTTACAGTTGAGGATGCTAGCACATTCAAAAGGTAAGCCAGGAAAATATAATATTTCTGCTAAATAGCGTTTAACCAAACCGTACCATGTTCCAAGTTGGAGGATTAAAATAGATGGGGCACCAGGCACTTTATATGAGGCAAGTCATGCTTTTATTATAATCCGATGCCGAGGGCTGTATGCTTACATGCCTTTCTATCATTTGTAGGGCGAGCAATTCAAATTAGAGGTTAGTATGGCCATGTAATATGCTAGACGATATGCGTCAACTGACAAATGAGCAATGTGTTTTACACAGTTTCACTTTACGCCGTCGTACCCATTAGAGGCGCCAGAAGTCCTGTTTTTAAAACCGTACATTCCAATACACCCCCAGTAAGTGTTTGAACGAGTTATGAGCGTTTGCGCAGATATAGCGTCGTACTGAAGCATGCTTTATTTCCAGCGTAAGCTTTCTTGTGAAACCGGTGCTTGTCGACCTGGAAAATTTTCCCTAATATTCCTTATCTGATGTTACTAGATATACTCTAATGGACACATATGTCTAAATATCTTGTACAGAGACTGGTCACCGGTGCAGACGGTTGCTCAAGTCTGTTTATCCATACAATCCATGTTATCGAGCTGTACGAAAAAGGTGAGGGAGAATTTGGCCAAGTAATGTGTAAGAAGATGTGAAACTAAATCCGTCTATCAATAGGAATTACCTCCAGATAATGATTTATATGTTCGAAATGCCAACACGTCTCCAAAAAAGACAGCGTGGGCGTTCCAGTATGTTCATTTCCTTACCACGATGCAATGCAATCATTAACTTTACTAATTTCAATTTGCTTCTAGTGACGATAATGTGTAGCTATTTTTCGGTGGGATAATTTATTCAATGCACATCAGTTGCAAGATATGTCTGACTATGGCCAAATACCAGTGAAATCTCTGCTTCTTCATGTTGATTCTCTCGCTATTCACTTTGACACCTATTGAAGACATTGTACATTCATAAACCTAGGTGCAGCGCCAGCATAATGCAGCGCATCCTTTGTTGCTTAGCATTGATGCTGTAGCCCCGGTATTGGCAAATGTGGCACTCGTATCTCTTGTAACTGATAGGGAAAAAAGATAAAAGCTTAGCGCACAGACCCCATTATAAAAATCAATTGAACCACAGACTCTCGAGCAATGCGTTTAAAAAAAGTTGTATCATCAATAATGCTACAATTTGATATTATTGAAGATTTGCAATAATACATTCGGGATATACATCGGGAGGAGACAAAATCGGTGTAAGAAATTTGGGGGTGTAACTAAATTGGATATGAAGGGGAGAAAACCTTCTCTTCTATATAAGAAAAGTGTAATAATAGTGCGACAGCACACTTTTTTTTTTTTTGGAAAAGAAGATATTTTGAGTAGTGTAAATAGGAGCATAATGACATGTAGATAGGACAAAGAAAGTAGAAAGGGTAGATATCATGCCAAGCCTTTCAGGGATTTCCTTTAGATAATGGCGCCCAAAGCTCTCTTGTACCAAGGACGATTCTCATACTCTTGGTTCTCGATTTCATCTTCATAGGTAGGGATATACCTAGAAGTATCGAGATCAACTTCCGTCAAAGGAATGACCTTGCTGCGCTTGAAGATCTTGTAACCACCGTAGGTAAGAATAAATGGAGCAATACCAATGTAATCAATGAAGAAGGTGAGAACGTCCCATTGAGGATAGAAAGCACCATAACCTTGAGCCAAGACAATCAAGACAGTCAAGACAATAGCAAAGATGGGAGAGAAAGGATACCACAGTGCGCGGTAAGGCAATTCGTTAAGATCACGTCCTTGAGCAACATAAGCTCTACGGAAACGAAGATGGGCAGCGGCAATACCAGTCCAGCTGATGAAACCAGTGACAGCAGTGATACTCAAGAACCAAACGAAAGCATCATTGGGACGATAGAGATCAACAAAGACACAGGCAAAACCAATGATGGAAGAACCAAGAGTGGCCCAGAGAGGCGAACCGAAACGGGTGACGCGTGAGAAAATGCTGGGAGCTTTGCCGTCTCTGGCCAGAGCCATCAAAGTACGGGAACAAGTGTACAAGGAAGAGTTGGCGGCAGACAACACAGAGCTCAAAATGACAGCATTGACAATGTGAGCGCCTACTCCGATACCAGCAAGATTGAAGATGATGGTGAAGGAGGCGGTGGTGGAGTCATCAGAAGTAGAGAGTTCTGGCAAGGTGTAGGGTACACACATACCAATGAAGAGCATTGTCAAGACGAAGAAAATGACAATACGCCAGAAGACATTGCGAATAGCACGGGGAACACTCTTGTGGGGGTTCTTGGCCTCACCAGCAGTGACACCAACGATTTCAGTACCTTGGAAAGAGAAACCGGCAGACAAAAGGACACCAACGGTACCCAAAACACCATTGTTGAACGCACCAGGGTCTTTCCAGTATGAAAATCCAATGGTATGACCACCGACAGCGCCGGTGGTGACAAGTAGAGCAACGATCAAGAAGACAATAACAAGAATAATCTTGATCATGGCAAACCAATATTCCAATTCACCATAGACACGGACACCAAAGGTGTTGATACCGAAAATAAGAACCAAGAAAATGGCAGACCATGCGGCATTAGGAACGGGCTGGTAGTCTTGGAACCAGTAATCGATAATGGTGGCGGCGGCAGCAAGCTCAGTGGCAATTGTGACAGCCCATGAGAACCAGTAATTCCAACCCAAGGCGAAACCAAGAGCGGGATCCACAAATTTAGCGGCGTACAAGTTGAAAGAACCAGAAACTAAAAGTTGGTGCAACGTGAAGGAAAATTGATTAAAAAAAACTGATTGTACAAAAAATGACTGATATCGTCATGGAATCTTCTTGTGGGAATTTACTTACTTGGCATATAAGTGGCCATTTCACCAAGACAAGTCATGACACAAAAGACCATGAAACCAACTATTATTGTAACGATTGGTAAGTAAAATGAAATATGGTATCGGAAAACGAGGTGGTTGTGCGTTACACCAGCGTGTGAGCGAGCTTTATATGGAGAATGGCTGATACGTACTGACAATGTAAGCAATGAGGGCACCGGCTGGACCAGCAGAGGCGATGTTACCACCAGAGTTCAAGAAAAGACCGGTACTATATAACGAACAGGTTAATGTTTGGCTGCTTTGTTGTATAGGTCTGCATGCTTTTTTAAGAGCTTTACCCAATGGCACCACCGAGCGAAATCATCTGAATGTGGCGAGCACTAAGACCGCGCTTAGTGCCGGCTTGTTCTTCGACTTGGCCGATATCAGAGGTCTGATCAACAACTTCTTGTTTGCCTTCATCATCGTATTCTGAGCCATATTTAGCGTAAGGAGGGTAATGACTGCCTGGGGTCTCCCCGCGATAAGAGTTAGGGTCTTCCTGACTGTACGACTCAACTTCAGTCTTTTCCATATGATCCCAAGATGAAGAGAAAGTAAGAAAAGTGAAAAGAGGAAGGAGTGTATGAAAGATTTTTTTTTGTTTTACAAATTGTAGAAATAATATAGACTGAAAAAACATTAGCTCTCTGATTGGTTCAAATCCAAGAAGTAGCGCCACCCTGAAAATTTCGGTGGGACTGAGTCATGTGAGACTCATATCGCAGTTTGCGACCCAAATTGGGATCAAGTCCATTTGGGTAAGTTCATGTCTGTCCGAGGAAGGCGATAACGGCTATCTACATGGCCATATTAAGCGAATTACACAAAGCGAAAGTATCCATAAAATTAGTATCAGCCGGTTGCTAGTGCGCGTCTGATCTCGAATGAGTGAATTTTTTTTTTCCTTTAGTTGCCAGATGATAAGCGGTTCGTAGAGCATACAAATCTCCGCCGATAACGAGGGTAGCTTTTTCATTCCATTTGAGGTGCCGCTCTCTTCCGGTTGCACTCTATTATGATTCCATTCATCATAATCTCATCCATGATCATATGCACCTTGTCCAAATTGAACAGAATGTCCAGCTCAGACTGCCCGTCGCAAAAAAATTAATTATAGGTCAGACCTCCAATCACTGGATATAATCTGCTACCAATTTTAAGCCTGATTGAAACTCACAATTTGATCCACCCGATCATTGAGACATTCTGTGATAACCAACCAAAATCTTTTTAACAAGGTTTTTTGATTTGGATTAATTTTCGAAACACCATTTACTCACCCACACAAAATTGGATCAACTCCAACATGGCAAACGGGTTCTAACAATCCGTGAGAAAAAAGCTGTCAAAAAGTCGCTCCATTTGGCCAAGCTTCCAACATGGCTGAGTGAACCTTACCTCATTCTTAAAGCCTAAAATAAAGTACAGTGATGCATAACGGCGATAGGCTGCCATGAAAAACCACGTCAAGAACCATAAATTGCATTCAGCTTCATATCCTGAGAATTCCTGCTGCACGCTAATAGTAAATATTCTCACCTATTCCGTAATTTTGGTGATCAAATAGATAATTCTAAAATGATGTTCACAAGCATTTAGTCTACCCAACTCAGTGAGGCTTGATGACATGCAAAATGTGTGTGAATTCATCGGAACTGGAAAACACCACCACATAAAACTGACCTGGCGTCCTTCTCGCTGTATGCACTCACGCGACAACTGTAATTCAAAACTACTTTGCTGGTCAAATGGAATCTGGCAAGGGTAGTTATATTTTGAAAACCTCGTCTGGCTCTGCTTATTCACGATAAGAATGAAGCTAATCATGAGCAGTGTCTTGAATTCTGTGGGTGGCAATATCGAGCTGGGGCAAGTGGACCTGCATACTTTGCTCTATCTGCATCTGCATATGGCACGTGCACTATGACTGAGATTAGCAGACAAAAATAAGACATCATGAAAATTAGCCGTGTCATCATAGCAGTTGGCAGTAATACCCACCATATTCATCCTTTTCTTTCAAGGGTCCAATGTCACCTAAGCATATTCAGCATTTTCTCTCAGACAAAAACGGATACTTGGATAGCGACTGTCAATTCAATCGGTCATACAAAGTTATTTGCATCTCGTTTATTTTTATCTCGTAATTAATTAAATGTAATGCTATTGACTGATAAATACTGCACCTTTTGGCTAAAAAGTTTCAAAATGGATGTGTGGACAATCTAATACTACACATGGCATTTAGTGTGTGTCGTTGGCTTGTCCTGACTGGATGCTCAACAAGGGGTGCAAGAGTTCAATAGTATTTCATTCGCTCACCCCTTGCCATCTCAGCGGCCCCTTTACAGTCACACCGGCGGATAGCTTGGATTTTTCTCTTTATTACACAGTTAACTCCACCAGTTTATTTTCCACTTTGTCTGCTTCTCATTGTATCCGTGTTGGGATCTAGGATATGGACAATCTCAAAAGGAGAAATATACCTGGTCAGCATGACCATCCCGCTGATTTTATGGATGACCACTATGGATCGCAAGATTCACTGTTGGTAGATGAAAAGGCAAAGGTGTTCAGGCCCTTGCCCATTCAACCACCGGTGGCGTATTCCTCCAACAAGGTATGCTACAACTGAGCGTTGATGTTATATCAGCATTATTCAGCTTTTTAATATGATGAATCACAGTATATCGCCATGTATCAGCGAAACAAGGATGTCGTCAATCCTGTAGTGTTGACCTTGTTATCCTTTTATACGCGTTTTCGAATCATTGGCAGATCACGAAAGGTGGTTTGGGATGAGGTACGTTAAAGTATACCGCAAGCATCGATATGCTGGCATTGTTTTCTGATTGTTCATTCTCACTGTATTACAGGCTCATTTTGGCAAGGTACGGTAGTATTGGAGAAAATTGGTGAGATGGGAAAGAATTATTATATTGAACGATTGGTCATTAGTTTGCATCACATTATTTGAAACGCGAATTCTACTTTGATGTTCATCCACCATTGGGCAAAATGCTTAACGCGCTTGCCGGTCTGCTCGCTGGATATGACGGATCTTATGAATTCAAGTCTGGAGAGAGCTATCCAGACGATGTCAATTTTGTGCCTATGAGACTTTTCAACGCTACTTGGGGAGCTCTCCTTGTACCCGTCGCTTATTACACTGCGAAACGCCTTGGATACTCGGAGAATGCCAGTGTTTTCGCAGCTGTTATGAATCTTTGCGGTAAATGAGCTTGTGTTAATATGCAAATGTGAATCCCACATGTAATACTAATCTTATCGTAATGGCAGATCTGGCTTATCTTTGTATTAGTCGTTTCATTCTACTCGACTCTATGCTCCTTTTCTTCACTTCCACTACCCTGCTTGCCTTGGTGTCTTTCCATAATGAAAGAAATCGGTAAGTGAAAGTTTCCTTCCTTGTTACTAATCTTATAAACAACACTGACTCTTGAGGCAGTCCTTTTTCAGACACATGGTGGATGTATCTAGCCTTAACAGGTGTATCGCTTGGCCTTGTTTCCAGTGTTAAATGGGTTGGTCTTTTTGCTGTAGCATTGGTGGGATTATATACAATCGAGGATTTGTGGGACAAATTAGGAGATCTGCAAATGCCAAAAGTTCAATATGCTAAGCATTTTGCTGCTCGTGTTGCCTGCTTGATTGTACTGCCCATCACAATCTATATCCTCAGTTTTGTAGCACATTTCGCCATTTTATCGAGATCTGGACCTGGCGATGCACAAATGAGCTCTTTGTTTCAAGCTAACTTGGAAGGCAATACTTTGGCCCAGAATCCTGTTGGTACGTTATTTCGTATGGATGCATCGGTTTCTTTTTTGTTGTGTTCTAATGCCTGAACTCTGATAGATGTTGCGTATGGTTCCAAATTGACGATTAAGAATTCTGGCTACGGCGGCGGTCTTTTGCACTCTCATGTACAAAGATATCCCAGTGGATCTGAGCAACAACAGGTGACCTGCTATCACTATAATGACAGTAACAATGATTGGATCATCACCAAGCGAAGAGCGGATGGCGTTGTGCCAGAGTACGAGGGTGTACCTGTGGAATATGTTCGTGATGGTGATGTTGTTCGTCTAGTTCATGCACCAACTCGCAGACAGCTTCATAGTCATCCCATCAAGGCGCCTGTCACTACTTCAGAATGGGAAGTTAGTGCTTATGGCGATGACAAAGTAGGCGATGAAAATGATCACTGGAAAGTCGAGATTGTTGATGATATTTTGCACAAAGATGCCGATAGAGTTCGAGCATTGACCACAAGGTTTCGTTTGAGACATATTCAGCTGGGATGCCTTTTGATGGCAAACAATGTCAACCTCCCACAATGGGGTTTCAAACAAATTGAGGTCATATGTGATAAAGGCAACAAAACTACTAGCCCTCACGCCATGTGGAATGTCGAAAGTAATGATCATCCCGATCTCGAGCCAGCTCCAGCAAAAGCCTATAAAAGTCCCTTTTTCCGTGACTTTTGGCATCTTAATGTCGCCATGTGGACTTCCAACAACGCTCTCACCCCTGACCCTGACAGAGAGGATACATTGGCTTCCGAACCTTTGGACTGGCTCACAATCAGACTTGGTCTCCGTATGAATGGTTGGGGTGACAGTGATATCAAGTACTACTTAGCTGGTAATCCTGTAGTTTGGTGGTCAGCCCTTGCTACTATCATTGGGGTCGCAGCTGCATATGCAGCATTTATTATCCGCAGACAGAGACAAATTAGAGATCATTCGCCAGGTAAACATCTATGTACCGCTATGCTTAGCAATTGTACCTCAATGACTGATCATTTTTTTAGGCCAATGGGATTACTTCTCCTTTGTTGTTAAGACATTGGGTCTAGGATGGCTCCTCCATTATGGGCCTTTCTTTATTATGGGACGTGTTACATATCTACATCATTATTTCCCTGCTCTATACTTTGCAATTCTGTTAGTCCCTTTCGCGATAGAGCATGCCACTACGCGTCTGAGCAAGTCAGCCCGGACTGCCGTTTGGGCTGTGGCATATATATCAGTCATCTTCACATTTTTCTACTTATCACCTTTCGCTTATGGTATGGAAGGTCCAGTTAGTAACTTTAAAGGTCGCAATTGGCGAGGTACTTGGAATTTGTATGAACTGTAAAAGTCATTTTGAAGAGACAGATTATGTGAAAAGTTCGTTATTGCATTTTTTTTTCTCTCTCTCTAGCTTATATATTTTGAATTGAATGAATAAACCCACCGAAAGCTTGAGCGAGTTTTTGCTAACTGTATAAGTAATCTGTAATGTTTCAGTATTGTTGTTGGCCCATTATCGCTGTAGTCGGGATCTGATGTGCGCTGCAATCTTGACAGGCAGCGAAATGTGACTGCGAATTACTTGCGTTCTGGCAATTTTTCAACTTTTTTTTCTTTCAACTGTTTCTTGGAACGTTTATACTTTGTAACTAATCAAATTAACAATGTCCATTCTCGGTTTCTGGGGTAAGTGCCAGTGTGGTGATCTGGTGCTGTCATTACTCACACTCTGACTATGATCCGTTCTTCCGTTTAGGTCTTCACGTCTTACCCGGCAAGACTTACACTCAAGTTGTCGAGGAAGCTTTCCGTGTTTCCATGGTATGTGACATATTTAGAAGAGTCTTTCCTTCGCTGAAAGCCATGCTGACTGAGTCCTTTTTTAGGCTTCTTTCGGTGAAGAAATCAAGTCACAAGAGCGCACCTGCGTTAAGGTGACTGTCGATGACAAGGAGTATGTCTTGTGCGCTTTGACACCTCAGCACATTGAGCAACAACTTTTGGATCATACTTTCGTTGAAGGTGAAGAGGTTACTTTCTCTATCAGCGGCCCCAAGTAAGATAATTGCGACCTTGCCATCTCATCTCACGTATCTACGATACTAATTGAAATCTTAGCGCTGTTCATCTTACTGGAAACTATCTCCCAGACGATGATATGGATCAAGATCCTTATGATTCTGACGACCTTATGATGGGTAGCAGCGATGAGGATGACTTGGAACTCGACAGTGAAGAGGAGGAGGAGGAAGAAGATGAAGATGCGTAAGTACAGCTGAGTCAATCGGGAATATCGGATAGCAAAATTAACATATCATTATTAGTCTCGTTAATGGAATCGTTACAAACGGTGCCAAACGACTTGGTGAGTAGTTTTTGTGAGAAACAACTGATGGTTGACACCTGTACTTACACGTTTCTCTATAAGCAGCTGCCGAGGCAGATAGCGATGAGGAAGAAGAGAGTGATGAAGAGGAGGAAGCCGTTCCAGCCCCCAAGACCAAGAACGAGAAGAAGCGCGCTGCTGAACAGGCTGCCGATGCATCTGCCAACAAGAAGCAAAAGGCTCAAGAAGCTGCTAAGAAGGCTGAGGCCAAGAAGCCCGAAGCTAAGAAGGCTGAGGCCAAGAAGGAAGAGCCAAAGAAGGAGCAACCTAAAACCACCAAGCTTCCCAACGGTTTGATCATTGAGGATGTCAAGGTTGGCACTGGCCCTAAGGCCAAGGCTGGTCAACGTGTAAGTAAATGCTCTGGCTTAATATCTACTGATTGCGGTTGAATAACGTCTGCACAATCTCAGATTGGTATGCGTTACATTGGCAAGCTTAAGAATGGCAAGGTCTTTGATAAGAACGTCTCTGGCAAGCCTTTCAGCTTTGGTCTCGGACGTGGTGAAGTTATCAAGGGATGGGATCAAGGTATCGTTGGTATGCAAATTGGTGGAGAGCGCAGACTTACCATTCCAGCTCCTCTCGCCTATGGATCTCAAAGCTTGCCTGGTATTCCCAAGAACTCCACCCTCATCTTCGATGTCAAGCTTCTCTCCATGAAATAAGCTCACCAAAACAATCATTTAGTATTTGTCATTTCATAGATCATTAAAATTGTACAGCTCAAGCGATTAAAAATAAATGAACCTCAAGTTTCATCAAATTTTTCAGTGACATGATTTGTTTACGATCAATAAACTCAATAACATTTGTTACAGTTGAGATGAATTATTTCTATAGATAGAGGATAAAGTGAAAGAAATAAGCGGCCCTAATTAGCATGCACAAGAGCTGGGCTCCTCCTTGGTTGCGGAGCTTTCACTAAGATCAACTCTGGTCACTAGAAAAAAAATTAAAGAGTTACAAAACACAATTGAGAGTATCTTTGAAATACGGCCGGCTTACTTTGCTCCCTATTACTGTCTCCCATAGCACTATCCATGCCTGGTAGTGCGTGTCCAACTTTCCGGAATAACGCCTTGACCTAAATCATAAAGGTC
Source organism: Umbelopsis sp. M5902 (assembly GCA_037039815.1). NCBI lineage: Eukaryota > Fungi > Mucoromycota > Umbelopsidomycetes > Umbelopsidales > Umbelopsidaceae > Umbelopsis > Umbelopsis sp. M5902. Next base: position 783,780 of record JAXQGL010000048.1, read on the forward strand.
ATGAGCCCAAGTCTTGGCAATACCTGAATCTCAGCCTGATGACTTACATTATGGCCGGCTTTTGCGCTGGTTTCGATGAACAAGACATTGTATTCACGCGATTTCTTTTCGCCCTCCTCTATTGACACTTGTCTATGCAGAGTTGTTAAACTCCAGTATTCTGCTGCAGCCGAGAAACCACGATCTTAATAATTACCTTCTGTCGTTTAAATCGGTCTTATTGCCGACTAATACAATTATTACGTCGTTTCCTCTTTCCGCCCGGACATCATCGATCCACTTTGTAGTATTCATAAACGAATTTCGATCTTTTGTAGTATGGCCAATTAACTCATCGTGTGCAATCACCTCAACTTTGCTAACGGCGAGATACTTACTCGTTATGTCGTAAACAATTATGCAAACAGAAGAATCGCGAATATAACTTGGGATTAAACTTCGGAAGCGCTCCTAATGATTGGCAACTAGCTAAGTATTATCGTAATCAAAGCATCATGTACGTTCAGCAGTACTACCTGTCCAGCTGTGTCCCAAAGCTGTAATCTGACAGTTCGATCTTCCAGGTACATAGTTTTGCTTAAAAAGTCGATACCTATCGTAGCCTTAAGAAGGTGTTAGCCGATGCAGTTGCTCACATATGCACTAGCCATAAAATCTTTCAAACCTGGTAGGTGTTGTCGAAGGTGTCGTACATGAATCGAGTAATAAGGGAGGTCTTGCCAACTAGATGAAAGCATTTCAGGGCAGAGGAGTGAGATGACAATGTCTGGGCTTTGACAGTGCTATAGTGTTCTGCATTCTTACCAGATTGCTCGCCTAGAAAGACGAGCTTGAACTTTCGCAGAGGGCTGGAATCTGACATGGATGGTGAGACGACAAAAGTTTAAATACTCTTTTCCTTGGAAAGGCAAGCTTCTCCCTTCTACCAAAAAAGACAAAGATGGACAAAATGGAAACGTCACGTGTATGAGTTGCAAAAGCACTAAAGTTTATTTTGGCAGACAATCTAATTTGACACTTTATAGAATGGTGTCAGCGTCGATCTATTGAAACGTGTATTGATTTTAAGAAAATCAATAATTTATGCGTCCCAGCTGGAAGAAGCTTGAGCATTGGTGGCATCCTCAGCCCAGTCAGCAGCGGAGGTCTCAGCAGTCCAGTCAGCGGCACCGGCAATGGCAGCGGGACCTTCAGCGTTGATGTCAGCAGCCCACTCGGATTCTTGAGCAGCGGTGAAGTCAGCTTCACCTTCAGCAGCAGCAGCAGCAGCGGCAGCAGCCTCCTTCTCAGCTTCCTCGGGATCACGGTAGAAGAACATATCAACCATGACGTCCCAGGGTTGGTTGTACTCGAGAGTACCACGGAGACGGAGGACTTGACGGGTCAAGAGCCAGTAGATCAAACCGAGAGCGTGCTTACCCTTGTTGTTGGTGGGGATAGCAACATCAACGTATTGGAGCAAGGAGTCAGTGTCAGCAAGGGAGATGACGGGGATGTTGACGTAGGAAGCTTCCTTGATGGCCTGGAAATCAGAACGGGGATCGGTGCTGATGATAAGGCGGGGCTCCTTGAAGGAACGGGTGATGTAGTTAGTGAAGGTACCGGGGGTGAAACGACCGACGATAGCTTCGGCACCAATGTACTTGGCGAACTTCAAGGCAGCACGGTGACCGTAGGGACGTGCAGAGATGACAACGATGTCTTGAGGCTTTTAAAAGAGAGACGTAAGATTAAAATTGTTGTTTTTCACTATCATCAAAAACTTTTTTTCTACTTACGTTCTCAATGGCAGCGATGACACGGGAAGCAAGGACGAGCTTCTCCCAGGTCTTACCAAGGTTGATAAGATGGATACCTTTACAAATTACAATTAAAAATCCATCATGTGATATAAGTATCTAGACCGAATTGTACATACCATCGTTACGGCGCTTGTAGACGTAAGAAGACATAACGGAGGTAGCGTTCTTAGCACCAAGGTGGCATTGAGCGCTAAGGAGGAGTTGGAGATCTTCCTCAGTGGGGTTAAGAACTAGAGAATTATAACCAGATAAGTATAAGGATTCTATTTGTTGCGACTAGTCGTAATGGTGTATTTGCGTCAACTTACTGGCAGGGACCTTGGACATTTTCAAAGAAGTCGATTGCTCTAAATTTGGATAATTGCGAAAAGGGCAAATGAAGATGTTAGTCAATTGCCATTTCAAAAAAACATTACATCGATGGGATTATCTTGACCATCCATCGATCTTTCGATCGTATGGATGCTCGATCAATTACTCTCTAAACATCTTTGTCGAATCTATACATACGCGCAAAGGAAAAAAGAGATGGAACAATGGTTGCCAATTCGGGGTGCCTGTATAGCCCACAGCTTCTGGGCGGGAAAATTCGAAAATGTGACGTCCCAATTTTCTGCCACCCATTGGTTGGCATTATTTCTTTATTTCAGGGCTAGAAACGACAATGACTCTCGATATCCAACGGCTTTCAACATTCGAATATCCAAACTACCCAAGCATGCAATGTCAATAATTTATTTTATGCATGGTATGAAGCTAAACAATTTTAGACTATGTATGAGCGATCATTATCGGCGTATAAATCATAAAATCAGATGTGAAAACACATGAAAAACCGTTTAATAATGTAGACAATGTATATCAAGAAATGCTTACCATGACGCGATGAAATTGAAGGTGCGGGTGGTTGTAGCCCACATAAAGTGTTGGTCAAAATTATGGACAGGAAAATTTGCGAATTTTGATTGGCTGAGCGACGTAGAGCTTCTCCCAAAATTTTGAAGCGCAATAAAACTACGCTGGCTTGCATACCATTCAACCCTCTTTTTTTCTGACTTTTCGAAATGGTGAAATTCCTCAAGGCCGGAAAAGTATGTATACATGCGACACTCTAGCAGACAATAGATGGATACGGATGAAAAATAATGGATGGGATAAACATAAAAAACATCGACTAACATATCATCCATCATCAATAGGTTGTTGTCATCCTTCAAGGTCGCTATGCCGGCAAGAAGGCCGTTATTGTCCGCAGTATGCATCCATCCATTTTAATACATCAGTGTAGTGGAAGTTGCGAGTAGCGAAGAATCAGTGTTGAAATTCTTTTTGCAAAGAGACGAAATGTTGGACGTTGTTAATAATTTCCACTAACAATTTTGAATCGGATATTCACATTTGCAACTAATTCGACCGAGCAACTACAAAGCCGCCACTACACTGATTATTCGCTATCGTTGAATATATATACTTACTGAAATATCACTTTAACAGACCACGACGAAGGCACCAAGGACAGACCTTACGGTTATGCTGTCGTTGCCGGTGTTGAGCGTTACCCTCTTAAGGTTACCCGCTCAATGGGCAAGAAGAAGGTTGCCAAGCGCTCCAAGGTCAAGCCTTTCATCAAGGTCGTTAACTACAACCACATGATGCCCACTCGGTATGTATAGCTCTCGCATGAAGTACGAATTTGCTACCCATAATTAACAAAATATTGTCCGTTACAGTTACACTCTCGAGCTTGAGCAAATCAAGGGTACCATTTCTTCCGAGACCTTCAAGGAGCCTTCTCAGCGCGAGGATGCCAAGAAGGTAAGTCTAGCATAATGCGCATCAACATGTCATCCACCTTGTGTTAACGTCATACCAATTTTTCACAGACCATCAAGAAGTTGTTTGAGGAGAGACACAACAGCGGCAAGAACAAGTGGTTCTTCTCCAAGCTCCGTTTCTAAATTGCTTGCTCATGTTGCTCTGTTTGATGTTTTTTGCATTGCTAAGACTGTACCAGTAGCTTACAGTGATATATAAACCAAATATCAAGCTGCTAACAGGCTGCAGCTCTCTCCGCATTACAAAATAATAAAAAGTTAGCGTTTGTAATTTTATGTAGGCTGATTTGGTGGCAGGGAGGGTGGTTCGACACGTTAATGAGACAGCCTGACGTTGCAATCTTGACAAGTAAACCTTACAATGATCGCAGTGACGATGAATATGTGTTGTTTGAGTCTGGTATACGCCGTCTGCATCCGTCTTCGAAGTCTCGTTATTTAAGCGAGCTTCAAAAAAGCATAGGCCGTATTTCTCGTCATCATCGATAACATTCAACAAGCATGAGCGGCAAGTATGTAGTAACAAAATTTCAGGGTTGGTATCTATTTGAAAAATATACGTCTATATAGATGAAGTGTACAATATGCCCTACAATTACAAAAAGATATCGAATATAATATGATAAATTTAAACCTTATGCTCTAGGGCAATACGAACGAAGTAGCGATGCAATCTATCATCTCTTGTGAGTTCGGGATGGAAAGCGGTGGCCATCAAGTGACCTTGTTGAACAGCAACAATGGTTTCCGCATTGTTGTCACCAATTTGGTTGCCCAATTTACCCAATACTTTAACATCGTCTGACTTAAGCTCGGTGATGATAGGTGCACGGATGAAGACAGCATGGAATGGCTCGTCGCCGCCAAGGACTTCGGGCATATGCAAGTTTGTCTCGAACGATTCACGTTGGGAACCGAATTGATTGCGATTAACAGAGATATGCAATCCGCCCAACAATTGCTGTCCACCTTTCTTGGTTTTGCTTGCTTCATCGGCAAGCAAGATCATACCAGCACAGGTACCCCAGGTTGGCTTTCTTCGGACGAACTCTCGCAGAGGTTCTAGCATACCGCAACGCTCTGCAATCAATGCCATAGCTGTTGACTCTCCTCCAGGGATTATTAATGCATCAACAGAATCGAGTTGCTCTTTGGTTCTGACAGGAATTGCTTCAGTAACCTCAGCAATGTTGTTCATAGTATGAATATGTTCGATAAACGCTCCCTGCAGGGCTGTCATAATGTCAGCATGGCCATCTCTATACCTTGATATCTGTTTTCTATGTAAACTTACCGAGCACACCGACTTTAACGTGAGTCTTTTCTTGATTGACAACCATAATGAATGAGCAAAGGAATGTGTCAGCAATAGCAAACAATGACTCAAAGATTTTATATACTCACAAATCGGGATTTTGGACCAATGAAATTTTTGGGATTTCAAAGTTCTCCCGTGTGGAGCAGGTTTTTAAGGTATTCTTGCTGGTGATTTGACTTGTAGCAGATCAAATAAAAAAGCGAAATTCTTTGCAATATTTGGCTCGATATGGCAATATTTCAGCTCAAACTAACATGATTCATAAAAATTGGTATTGTACATCATTTTTACAGCCATACATACAAATTCCATCGATTGATCTGGAAGCGTGCTATACGCAAGTGAATCCAATACCTCACTATAACTATTATTTCGTAAAGTGTCAAACTTTAACGGTCATTCAACAGACTACACAGATCCAGGGCAGGTATATTACTACGCATGATAGAAGTCGTTCTTTACATCAATAACTTGCTCTGCTATGAATACTGGTAATAGTGTTCTCGCGCTTGTCGTTTGGACACATTTTCAGCATGTGAGCGAGGTTCATCGCTGGGAATACAGCACAAATGAAAAGCCAAAGAAAGGCAGAGGCTTAAAAAGCGCAAATCGAATATACCTGAAAATGTTCTAATCTGCTTACTGCCAGCTTTCCAATAAATTCTTACATCACTTATGTACTTCAAATGCAAAACTATAGCTCAAAGATTATGCTCGAGTTACATTAGCAGTAATTGATCACAACAGTCATAGGTGTTGAGTCTTTCGTCAATCAAAACTTACTGCTTTACCAGCTACCTTGGAATGACTAGATGGTTTTTGCTATTCGTACCATCAATTTTGAGAGAGCCCATGAGCATGTATATTTCTGATGTTGAGATAAGTCTCTTCCCCTCAAGGGCACGCAACAGATCTGAGGCAATAAAGTCTTAGCATATAGGCTTTGCTGGCTAACCAACATGAAAGTCAGGAGTTTGAAAATTTTAAAATTCTGCAAGTCTTTTTGTTAGTCGCGTTTTGTCGTGCCAGGTTCTCGCGTAAGAATGGATGTAAAACAAATGCAACCTAGAGACCAGTTCCAAGACGTTAAAATGTGAAGTAATAGCGCGATGCCTAACCTTCAATTTATATTTGCACTGACATTGGACGGTTCTAGCTTGACCCAGGAATTTCGTTCACAGCAACAATTCACCAACAGAATCAAAGAAGAATGCTCGCAAAGAGCGGTTGTATTATCAAAAGAGCTTAGCGAACTAGGAGGTGGTAACCAAAGCGTTGAAAATCATCCGCAGAACTTTGTTATGGCCTCAGAATTTTACAAAGTAAATGCTATATCCGATCTTTCAGTCTTGCTATACTTAATACTCAAATCGCCTTCTTTAGGATCATTTTGCGAAACTAAAGTTTAATTATCTGGAGCAAGAAACAAAAGAACGATTCTTGAAATCTTTGATGAAAGAACCGGCTGTCGAGGTAGAGCAGTCTGATAACTGGGAAATAGGTATAAATTGCTAGTGAAGTACTTAAGAAACATGGTTTACCAAGCTATTTGCTTGCAGATCGACAAAATCGCGAAGAAAAGCATAAGCTTAAGGCAGGAAAGCTCAAGACTATAGAGTTGAAGAGAGAAATTACCACCCTTGGCGAGACGCTGTATGACTGTAAGTCGCAATGAATCGCAAGGGCAGTTGTAATGTGTAATAACATGCTTGATGACAGCCTTCAACGACTTGGAAAAGAAAATGGAAAAGGCTGGATCCGTGTGTGCTGAAATCGAGGAAATGGTATACTTGGTCAACTTGAAAATTGATCGATTAGAGACGTGGCTACAGTTGTGCTTACGATCATGCTTATTGTAGGAGGCAGAATTGACAAAAATGAGTATGGAAGCCAACAAACAAAGCGTTAGTGTTTGAAACCTCAGTGAATGGGAATTTTTGTAATTTATCGTTAACATTATTTGATGTAAATATGTTTATATAGAAACTCACCGTTGAAGAGGCAAAACAAATTATAGATCAGCAGGTGAGTGCGGCGAGCAGTTTCATCATATCATCATTTATACAGGATTAACACAGTCCGACATTAGACCAGAGACTTTCAAGATATCAATAATGACATGGAGAGTCGACGAGACGCTATCTCAGAGCTTTCCTGGAAAATTGAAAATATGGAACGGGAAATTGAGCGACTGGAATCACAAAAATACACCGCCGAAGCCTATGCAGCAGATGCTATCAGAATGGCGAATAAACGTGATCCAACCGTAGAAGATTTGACTAAATGGCAAGTGAATACATATGTCGTAGCATATCTCCTATGACAGTCTTATTTTGGAGCCTTAAATTTAGTATCATTGTACTGACAAATATTTGTTAATAGGTATATGTCTATAGTTGCTCTATGTAGCAATTTGTTTGGTTTACACAATATAAAGATGCTTTCGGAAAGCGAGATCATGGCGATATTCAGCGTTAAATCTGCTATAATAGGAGACGAGATTAAACTCTATCATCTCAATGTGCTTTTGGACCCTGCAACAGGCACAGTTGAGGACGCCGAGGTATACACTTTTAGTAGTCTATACCACAGAGTATATCGTATGCTAATCCAATCACCTCTCACTCTCAGTCATTGGATTTAGAATGCGATATACGAGATATTCTGGATATATCAAGACGTTTGCCGCGAGAGCATAGCTTGCCATACCTCCTCCAAAGTGCCTATGCTCGAATAAGATCATAGCTACTCGTTGTAGATAATCTTACTTTATTCAGTGTATTGCTATCGATCTTTGTAAATATTTACCACTCTGCTTTGCCTCAACCCTTTATAACCATGTTTGTGCGACGGCAAAGTGTGCAATGAAAAAGTGATGCAGATTAAATTACAATGGAAGCCTAATAGTTGTATATTTATAATAAGCAGTGACAATGCGTAGCCACCACAATTTAACAGCAGCCATTGCCTTGTCCTTCATCTGGTAGTTGGCTAGACTTGGCAGCGAGTTTAATGCCCGTTTCATTAGCAACATCAAAAACTCCATTATTGATTTTGTCGTATACATCTCTGGCGGTTTGTACAAAGGCTTCTTCCACATTCTCGGCTGATTTTGCAGAGGCTTCCAAAAAGAAACTGATGTCATTGTCTTTAGCAAATTTCTCGCCTTCCTCTCGAGATACCTGTCGCTGCTTAGAGCCTAGATCACACTTGTTTCCGATCAACATGATGGTTGTATTAGGGTTTGCATTTTTGCGCACATCTTCCAACCATGTTGGGATGTTATTAAATGATTCTCGTCGAGTGATGTCGTAAACTATTAGAGCTCCAGCAGCTCCTCGGTAGTAACTCCGCGTAATACTGCGAAAGTTCTCTTGTCCTGCCGTATCCCATATTTGAAGCTTAATTTGCTTGCCATCTACACTGACGAACCGAGTGCCAAATTCAACTCCAATCGTAAGCTCGTGTTGAGCATGAAACCTATGATCGGTGAATTGTAACAACAAACAAGACTGTAGTTGGCAAAAGCAAGACCATATTGTTACTAAAAAGAAGCATGATTAATGTTTCTATTCATCAATACAAACCTTTCCAACACCTTATTAACAGTCAAGTAGCATAAAAAGAGTATTGGTTTAGCCAAGCTTAATCAGGCAGAAGTTAACCTACAATTAGTCGACAATGCAATTACCTGTATCCCCGACAATAATGTACTATTCAAAATTCAAAATATTGTCAATTGCCAAGTCTAAAACCATTAAGATCCTTAGTGTCTATGCTCCGTACCTTGATAATGTAATTGTAGTTGGTCATGTGGGGTATAATAAAGTTGAAGTTACAGCGGAAGCACTCAAAAGTTGAGGAGTTAAGAGTGTGATGTAATTCATGTGACTATTAGGGCAAAAAGTTTCAATCGTTGCTCCAACACCCAATGACCTCTCAAAACCTTCTAACTTTTTGATGTAGTTTTTTTTTTTTAAAGAAAAAATGTATGAATTTTTAATAATGAAAAGCAATTGTAAAATCAAGATGTCTCTAATCCGATATGAATGCCCCAAGTCATTTTCACTAATTTAGATCAAGTCGGTCACTGCAAAGAAGAAAGTGTGAGCAACAACTTTCAAAAGTAATTAGCATTGATTATCACTCGTCCTTACCATTCATGGGCATTTCGTCGATTTGAGTACTATTGTGTTTTCATGATAAGTAATTGTTATATTTCTAGATATATATATATGCTTTGACATCCAGTAGGTTCCTTACCTGTAATATTGTTCAATATCCCGAAGGATTTGCAAATCATCTTGCTTGACAAAGTTGATGGCCACGCCCTTACGTCCGAAACGGCCGGATCTACCGATACGATGGATGTACAATTCACGATTTGCTGGAAGATCGTAGCTAATTGGAAGTTCCATGAGTAATCGAACCAGATGACAAGACCGTCTAGATCATGACAAACACTTACTTGATGACCAAGGAAACTTGCTGAACATCAATACCACGTGCCCAGACATCAGTGGTGATCAATACTCGGCTGTTTGATACGCAAGATATTAGGTCAATTGCTCCTAGTGGTCTAACACATACTATCACATTCCCTCTGCAACGCACCTTGCACCTTGACGGAACTCTTGCATAATAGCATCTCTCTCCTTTTGAGGCATCTCTCCGTGCATAGATGAAACAGTGAAATTTGATTCTCTCATCTTCTCCGTCAACCAATCCACCTTACGTCGAGTATTACAGAATATAACAGCTTGGGTGATGGTCAATGTGTCGTACAAGTCACATAGAGTATCAAACTTCCATTCTTCTCTCTCAACAGCTACAAAGAATTGTTTGATACCCTCCAAAGTCAACTCATCACGCTTAACCAAAATTCGGATCGGATCAGTCATAAACTTGGTCGTCAACTCCAGGACATCATGTGGAAGTGTAGCAGATAAGAGTACAACTTGTGTCGCTGGTGGCAAGTATCTGTAGACATCGTAAATTTGGTCCTTGAATCCACGGTTCAATAATTCGTCGGCTTCGTCGAGAACCAACATTTTGATATTTCTCGTGCGCAAATTACGTCGTCTAATCATATCGTATACACGACCAGGTGTTCCCGAAACAACATGAACGCCGTTATCTAGTTTTCTTATATCTTCACCGATGCTGGTACCACCAATACAGGCATGGCACTGAACATTCATATAATCACCAAGTGCGAGGACAACACTTTGGATTTGTGTGGCTAATTCGCGAGTAGGTGAAAGAACAAGGGCTTGTGTCTCTCGCAGCGTAGTATCGATGCTTTGTAGAATAGAAATTGAGAAGGTCGCGGTTTTACCGGTACCGGATTGTGCCTGTGCAATAACATCTCGGCCTTTCACAATTGGAGCGATAGCTGAGTGTGCAATGCGTCAGATCTTGGCATAAATCACGCGATCACTGTCAAAAAAGATTAAATCATACCTCTCTGTTGAATGGCGGAAGGCTTTTCAAAGTTGTAGGCGTAAATACCACGAAGCAGATCCTCCTTCAAACCGATGGAATCGAAGGTTGGAGCAACTTTGACCTGTGCGCAAACGGAAAACAGTCGTAAATATGAGCAATCTTCATTCGTAGTTAACTTCACTTTGCTATTACATTTTCGGAGGTCTCAAAGACCAGCTTCTCGTCATTCTTGTGATCAAAAGACATCTTGATCAATTTCTTCACCAATCGAATCGGTCTCCAAGCTTGGTGCTTGTCACTTAGCTGCAGTCAGAAATTATTTTTAGTGACGTCTGCATGTTTTCTCATTAAATTTTGGTACGCAAAATATTACACTGTCTGTTGAAAGCCGCCGCCACATCATGATACTATTGATACTATGAAATAATTATTATAGGGCATTATCCAGGTACACTGAACAGTAAGGTACATAGGTAGAAAAATCCCATTTATTTAATTTTATATGCTGTCAATGGTAGGTGTACTAGAATTCCAGATGTTTTTATTTAAACTGAAGATGAAATGAATATTAGTGTCTTTTTTCTTTGTGGTGAAAACTGTGTATAGACAGAATACATACCAACGGTACCAGCGGCAGAGGCAATACGAGGCCACAAGTCCGCACACTCCTTGGCAACAGGTCCTTGGATGGCAGAACCCTTCATTTCACCCTTGGGCTGAAAGAAAGATGAAATATGGCAATGTTTAGACTCGTAAATCAATCCTTGAGATCAGTGTGTTTGTTGCAAACTTCACT